>OX328125.1:111614862-112017362 GCA_946811695.1 Gonocerus acuteangulatus | reverse complement strand
GGAAATAATGCAAGGAAAAATTTCTCCTTGTTGGTACTCAACTACTCTTTAGTCAGAGTACACACCCCTCAAGTATGGAGATTTCCCACCCTGTATATATATATATATATATATATATATATATATATATATATATATATATACATACAGGGTGGGAAATCTCCATACTTGAGGGGTGTGTACTCTGACTAAAGAGTAGTTGGGTACCAACAAGGAGAAATTTTTCCTTGCATTGTTTCCCTAGATATAGGCGTTTCCGTCTTTTCTTGCCTAAGGTGCCTTTTCCAAAAACTTCTCAAACCAGATTCATTGCAGCCACCCAATCGAATAACTTATCACGAAATAAAGGTTTTTCATTTTTAGCGCGGTTCCTCCCTCCCTCATAGGGAGGAACCCCGCTTATAAGGTTGATACAATGAAACAATCCGGAAGTGCCGACAAGAAAATTTCGCGTTTCAGAACCCCTAGAGACCGAAAATAACGGTGGTTCAAATTTGTATATATATATATATATATATATATATATATATATATATATATATATATATATTTATTTGTCTGTTCGCTCATTTCTGGCTTCCCTGATGGTCCGATTTTGATGAAATTTGGTACAAAAATCTGTCGTCCAATTGGAAAGGTCAAGTTCGTTAACCAGCAAAATCCGCCCACTGGAAGATGGCGTTTGGGGTGAAATTCGCGCAAAAAAAATAGTAACGCTTACGGTTTTGAGTTCATAAGCTTGTAAGTACTCTTTTTATAGGCTTCTTGGGCCAGGAAAACGAATGGAACCATTTTCAAGGCGATAGCTTTAACCGTTTTCGAGAAAACTGAAAAAATAATTTTTGAATGCCGTTTTTGGTTTGGGTACTTAGAATCATGGGATTCAGTTGAAACATTTACTGCATGTTCTACTTTCATTAAAACTAATATGTTGAAATTTTGGTTGCGTTTGGAGTTAAGGAAGGGGTAGAATAAAATATTTTATTAACAGACATAAAAAAGTTTTGGTAACTTTGTATACATTCCTTAATATCTCGAAAAAGGTTGAGAATTTGGGAAACGGAAGAATACGATTAGAAAGCTTACTAAATGCTCTACAAAAAAGGTTCTAATGAAAGTTTTGATTAGGCGATGTCAATCGGAGAAATAAGTGCTTAAAACTTTAAAGTAATTGATTTCGCTTATTCGAACTGTTCTTTTTGTCTTTGATTTTGATACTAAAAATTATGGGATTCAGTTGAAACATTTTCTGCATGTTTGAATTTCATCAACACTAATATGCTAAAATTTTGGTTACGTTTGGAGCTAAGGAAGGATTAGAATAAAATATTTTATTAGCAGACATGAAATGTTTTGGGAGCTTCGTATACATTCCCTAATATCTCGAAGACGGTTAGGAATATTGGTAAACGGAGGGTTACCATGTGAAAGCTTACTAAATGTTCTACAAAAAAGATTCTTAAACAATTTTTGATTAGGCTATGTCAATCGGAGAAATAAGTGCTTAAACGTTGAAGTATGTAATGGATTTCGTTTATTCGAACGGTTCGTTTTGTTTGTTTTTATTCCTTGTTATTTTTTAATTGCTTAAAGTTGGATAATGTATTTGACAATAAAACAGATTAATTAAAATAAGAAAAACAATTCATTGTTAAAAATATATCAGGCTGTACCGTATGAAATGTCAGTTTTGGATTTGCCGATTTCCTTCAAATGTCTTGAAACTGTCGAGGCTCCTACTCCGAGTTCTTTGGCATATTCCCTAGTGTTTTTAATTGCTTATAGTAGTCAAATGTATTTGTCAATAAAACAGGATACGTATAATTAGAATCAATATTTTGTTTGTTAGAATTCGAAGATGCCGTATGAATATCTAGATTACAGTACTGGTGTTGATTTCGTTCTTTAGAATTATTCTTGGTATTCCCTATTTTCATCTGTTACCCATAGTTTTTTATTGTTAGTAGGTTTTTCTTATTGATTATAGAATATAAATCTATTTGGCTATAAAACAGGCTACGTAAAATTAGTGACAATATTTCGGAGATTTCTGAGCGAAATACTTTTAAGATTTTCTACCACCACGAACGGCTTTTTTCCTCTATTTTTATCCACTAGATAGGCTTTATTTTGCATATTATTCTATATAAGTTTTATTAAGCAGGGGATTCTGATGAAATGTCGTGTTTTTGCTGTAGATTTTAAATACGATGTATCTAAGATTGGATAACATTAGCGAGTCTACATAGTTAAGAACCGACGACGGAGGTTGACTTCTTGCTATGATTTAGTCTACATATAAGTCCTAAATCCAAAAAATAAACTTCACAACGGTTAGATACTATGAGCGAATATGGCGGTTCAATGCCCGTAGAAACAAGGGGGCCTCAGGAAATTTACCTGCTAAGAGTTAATCCTCAAGAGCTGTAAATATACCCCAGGTATCTGCCGACACAGATACAAAGCCTAGGCGGAGAGTACCCCAAAAACTCAGATCCAAACATAAGGTTATATACTAAATATTCATAAAGACTACTTAGTTGTAAACCGATTCATCAATTAGCAATCAATAGTTTTCAACAAAGGTTATATACTAAATATTGATAAAAAGTATTTAATTAAAAAAAAAAACAATATTCCACAAGACTTGTTTTTGGTCCATTTGTGTCTACTCCATAGACTTAATTAGGTATATTATTCTATTGTAGTTGGGCAACTAAACTTTGTTTTATTTTGTTAAATAAAGTTTTTTTTTCTTGACTTGTTATTCGTCAAGACTTTTATTTGTCCTTGTGTATTTACTAGATAGGTTTTATTCGGCATATTATTCTATATAGGCTATATTAGGCTGGGTATTCTACTCAATCTTGAGTACATCTTGATCCTTCTGTATATGGGCGTATATAAAAACAATTTCGGGGGGGGGGGGCTGAGTCCATTTCCAGGGTATGGAATACTAAATATTTAGAGCTTGGAATAGTTTTAGGCAACTAAAACGCTATTACACGTAAAATAAAATATGTTTTATGAACTAAGTGATCTTATTTAATTTATTTTTAAGGGTTTCACGAGAAGTTTTTATCATCAATTCAAAATTTCGGGAGGGGCTGCAACCCCCTCAGCCCCTCCTCTCATATACGCCCATGCTTCTGTATCCTCTAGAAAGGCTTTATTAGGCATATTTTGTATTGATTTATAGAGCTTTGCTTTAGAATGAGAGCCAGATTCTGTAATTTCCGCTTCTGTGTAAAAGTTAGCTACTGTCGGTGTCCCTGAAGCCTTAATATCACTTTTATTCGAGATGTTAGAGAGGATTTTGACAATTTTCACGAGATATATAAAAAAAAAATAAGTTTATTTCTTTTTTAAGCTTATCAAATGGCACTAGGGACATGAACGGAACCGCGCTAAGATGCTGCAGTTCCTGCGAGTCGGGCTTTTAATGTTCAACGCACGAACATTTTTTTTCGATTAGGTTGATGGGACTCTGAGAAAAGTCGCATTATTTCATTACCATGGCTAATTTCTTAGTACCTAAGTGTCGGAGGCCAAAAAAGGATGCTTTGAATGGGAAAATTACGGTCAATTAAAACAAAATTAATAAGCAAAACATTTTGGCTTTTAATGTTTAACATAATGAAATAACGCAAGTTTTTTTAGAGTCCCATTTACCTAACCTGATGAGTTATTTCTTTGGGTGGCTGCTGTGAATTTGGTTTGAGAATTTTTCCACAAGGTACGTGAGATCTTATAGGAAAATAGGAGGGAGAGAGAGGGAGGGAGATAGAGGAAACCCGCTAAATCGCGATTACTATCTGGGTGTAAGATAAAATCATGACCTGACTCTTGTCCGACTCCCTCGCTACCCCTCACGATCGATTATTCAAATCCTACATTGGAGGAGGGATGGCTCGTGTACTAACCATTATTTACGTATATTCTTACCTGAATACTATCTAATTTGTAATGTTTTAGATTAAAAAAAAGAAGGAATTTTTGGTATAATTTCTAACTGAGGAGTCCCGAAAAATGTTTGTCAATCTTCACCAATTTACTTCTACCGATTATGACCATCGGAAATATATTCGGAACCATTATGAAACTTGGTTTGCCTGCAACATCATTAGCGTATGTAAAATATAAGTTTGCCCCTGACATATGCGGTTTTTCTTCGCATCGGAATATGGCACTTGGTGTAAGGAAGGGGGGAGAAGTTTATCATGATTCCGACAATTGGAATTTGCCTATTCACTTAAAATAGGCTCAAATACATGTTTTTGTTTTGTTTTTGTTTTTTTTGGCTTGGAGAAAAACACGTAAGATTTTCAAGCACAAATCTATATTGTACGTTACTACACTTTGGCAGCTTTCTTAAGCACTGAAAATCCCTAGGGGAAAATACCAAGATAACATTTAGGTGACTATGATTTAAAAGGCTGCCAAAGTGCAGTAGAAACGTCCAATGTAGATTTGTGCTTGAAAATCAAAAGTGACGATTTCTGACAAATCACTGTTTTGTAACTGTTCAAGTTGACAGTTTCGAACCCGTGGCCTCCGAACTGTGAGTCCTAGACGATTTGAGCCTATGTCACTCCCCTGATCAAGACCTACCCGTGTGCCAAGTGTAGTCAAAATCGGTCAAACGGTGTGGATTAAAATTTAATTATTTATTTAAAGAAAGGAATGAGTATATTTTCTGGGATAATAACCAACATATTAACATATGATGGCGAGTTTGTAGTACTGACCAAACTATCTTCCTAGTGAGCTGTATGGTCAGATCCCTCTGCAGTATCTTAACATCTTTGCCCTATACTTACATGACAGTTTCCTTGCTAGATATTTCCTTAGTTTAAGTATATAGACCGGAAAGGATCTACTGCTTGTTGGTTTCATTGAAGTTCGGTTGCAATTCCACATCCTCTCTCCTATCTTAATGATTTCATGTCGCCCCAATATATTATTTTCTCGCTTTAATATAAAAAAAGTGTAAAATGAACGGTAATGCGTATCTTGTTAATTAGTGATTCGTAGATTACAACTTGCCTCTCAAAGAATCATTTCATTGTTTTAGTTGTACGTAAAATATTGCTAGCTTCTTGTGGTAATAATAAAGAAAGATGGTTATTGAGGATTGTAATGTATTGAAATTACTTGGAAAGGAGTAAATCAATGGAAGATAATCTGAACTCATGACTACTTTTAGAAATCCCGGTGACCACTGGGGATTCCCTCTTGTTACTACTTGAGGGGACATTACATCTTTACAAACAATAATAATATTGTAATCATATTGTAATAGTGGACCGTTGAGATTAAGAAGGTGTAAGATCATCGGGGTTAGGTCAAGTGTTAAAACTACATTTTATTTCTTAAATGACTTTTCCCCCTCCTCCATAGCCCTGAAGAAGGCTTGTATTTCTAGCCGAAACGTTGACAGAAAGAACAGTTTTTTTGCTATAAAATGTAGTTTTATTCAACAAGTCACATAAATTACTCCGGTTATATATACACCTTCTTGTAATCATGTTGTATCGTATTACTAATAGTTAGGTCGACATGGTGGGTCATGATTCGTCTAATTGTGATGGATTGATAAGAAACAACCAGTCCATTTTCAAGATTATAGTATTTCCTCAACCTCATCATACTGCACTCGAACAGGAATGGAAAGGAGTTTACAGTTTGCAAATCAAGTCCTCAAAGGATACACGTTTGTTAAGGATCTTGGAAAGAGTTAAGAATGAAGCATTAGAAATAGCCCTGATTCCCAGTATTCGGTAATTGTGAAGTTTAACGGCCTCCTCGCAGATTTTCATTAAATTTTGATCTATAACGTATTTTGATGCACTAAAAAAAATTGTCTAAGATCTAAAGTTGACTGTAGAAAGGTCTGTATTTACACATAAATATTGTTTTGCCTGTTTCAGAATAAGTGCAGCCAGACACCGACCATACAGTTTGTAGGCAATGAAGGGGTAAGTACGCTCTCTATATATTTTTATACTGTTTACTAAATATAAATATATTTGATAATTAAACATTTTAGATCATTCCAATTGCAATGCGATAGCATTAGGTTTGATGTCGCGAATGAATTTTAAAACATTCCTTCAAATCTTCTTGTAATAGGTACACGACGTGGCTCTCTTTAACACAAGCATATATATATAAAAATGCTATTAGTTAAACTGTCAACAGCCACAATTATTTCCCTTGTGTCACCGAACTTGGCATACGTGTACAGCGTTATCATAACAAAAGAAAGGGCGAGTTCGTTAATGCTGCAAAATCAGTACATTATGGGTGGGGATTTACTCCTTTTCCAACCTATCAATGCCCTTCGCGCAATTTTGGTGTTTCTCCAACAAAACTGACTAGCTAGACGAAAGGGCATCTAACGAGAGAGCTGTGCTGTAAAAATAAGGAAAAATCGTTCCATTAGGCCTAGTTTACAGGTATATAGAGGTTCTTTGAGGGGCAAATATTAGTAATCACCGGAAGAGCAAGTGAATATGAATAGATTCTATAAACTGTAAGTATAGAGTGTAATTTGGAATGCATAAAATCTCTTAAGATGTCCGCACCTTGGCCAATATCATTACGAGATTGGAGAAAAATATTTGCTTTCAGCTGTAATTGAAGAAGAAACAGTAATTTATCTGTGTTTATCAGTGAACAAAGAAGATGGCTGCTCTCTAATTGAGTGGCTAGAGATAATATGAATTCGTTAATACCTCTTGATTTAGACTACTTATGCAACATACAGCTGGTTACATTTATTACAGGGACCGTTCTATCGTAGGCTAATGTAGGCATTTCGGAATCACGGGCGTGTGCAGAAAATAATTTCGAGGGAGTATGGAATACTAACAATCTACAACTTGGAATAGTTAGCCAATTAAAACGCTATTACACCCCCAAAAAAATATATTTTTTCTGAACTAAGTGCTCTTATTGAATTTATTTTTAAGGTTTTTTGACATATTTTTTGGATTACATTAAAATTTTGGGGGCTGGAGCCCCCTCATCCCCTTTTATATACGCCTATGTTTGGAATAAAGTCACTACCTGCAGTAATACACCTGAATGTACCCTTGCCCGTTCTGAGCTATAAAAGGAATTGTGGACAGTCTATTTATCTGTCCTACGTCCTAGGCCCTTGTAGTAAGAGGGACGAGTTTGGTTCATTAGTAGGACATTCGGCTAATGTGGATCGTACACTTAAGATATTATTTTCGAAGTCGAAGAGTCATAGAAGATGTTCCAAGGAAGAATAGGGAGGTCGGGGCAAAATAGTGCCAAGCAACATTTTTAACTTAACTGTAGCTGCTATATGTTGGATATTATGTGGGTCTATCAGTCTATGATGTAAATGGTACTAAAATATGACTACAAGCTCTGTATGGAACTTAACTTGTTGCACCTAACCATTTCAACTAAAAGTCCCACAAAGTATCCAACATATAGCAGCTACAGTTAGGTTTTATTAAAAATTTTGCTTGGCACTATTTTGCCCCGACCCCTTCCATTTTCAAGGAAGGGGAAAGCCGAGAAAAAGATGGTTGGAGGAGGCGTAAGACGACCTCAGGCGGTTAAAAGTTACAAACTGGAAGGAAAAGTCAGTGGACAGGGACATCTGGCTGTTTATTTTTTTTTTTTTTTAAGGCGCATCTACATCTTGGTCATTAGCGCCGGGCTATCTACAGGTTGCCACCCTTTTCTAATGCCAACAGCATGTGGTCGGTCACCCATTCAGGTACTTCGGTGATCTATGGGAACCGGTGCATTCAACGTGGCTATGGTCGTTGGCATCTGGCTGTTGTTCAGGAATCCAAGACCCGCCAAGGGAACTAACGAAGAAGAAGAAGAAGTTGGAGACCGTCCCTAGGATGACCCGGTCTAGTACTAACCAAACTATCTCCCAAGTGTGCCGTATGATCAAGAGTCATAAGCCTGTACAGCAGTGGTGGCCAACCTCGCGCCCACGGTTGATCGCGCCCGCTGCAAGACTTCTGAAATACAAATTCAAAAATACCATTTTTAAAACTTTTTCTTAACCACATGAAAAAATGTCCATGCAATTTATTAAAAATAAGTTTAGATCAAGCCTTACGTATGCAAATTTGAATAATTGCTTAAAGATAGTAGTATCAAATTATAGTCCTAATAATAAGAAATACAGTATCAATCTTCTCATTAACCCATTAATGCCCAGTGATGCGAAAATGCTGGGCATTAATGGGTTAACCCATTAAGAAATAGCAAAGTGATGCATTTTCGCATCACTGGGCATTAATGGGTTAAAGAAGATAATAGCTTTTTTTATGTTTAAATTTACTTCTTATTTACCATTTATGTATAATTATTATCATTTACCATGTATTATAGTAATTTTATTATATTATTGTAACTCTAATATAAGTTTATTTTTATTCTCTTTCCTACCCACCAGAAAAAAAATGGGCCCACCGCGCTGTAAACATTTTTCATTGCGCATTTGCCTTGAAAAAGGTTGGACACCCCTGCTCTGCAGTACCTCCACTTCTGGGCCCTCAAGGCCCGTTACTGGTCCGATATAGTTGTGTATGTGTGTCGTCTGTCTCGCTGGTTTCAAACCCACCTAAAAGCTTTGAAGAAGTTTTCCTAAGATTGTTGTATTCTTGCAAGCTCAGTAGATACTGCAAAGGATAGTTTTGGTAGCTAGTGTTTGGAAATTAACTCAAAGATAGTTACTCATTATTATTCTGCGTGTCAAATTTGTGATAAGGATTTGTTGCGAGATAAGGGAAGCTAGATTGAAGGTTGTCTATTTCGGATTGCCTTATTCCACCTGTTGATTGTCACCGCTATGTTTTATCTCTCGTGTACTTGAAATCCTTGAGGGGTTTGTGTGCTGATTGTAAGAAGAAGGACTAGAACCGATAATAGGGATGCAGAGAGAGCTAACGGGACTGTACATTCCATCCCCGCCATCTTAGTCTTCTGCATTCCTCATTTCCGTGTCTTGCTCTTCGCCGTGTCTTCTGCGGGCTAGAACGGTCTCTTGGAATGTGTCGTCCTACTGACCTCTATTCCTCCTCTTTAACTTTCTCTTCTCGGGTCATCCGGTAAATACATTAGTCTTGGGTGTTATCTCTCGACTTAGGGTAAAACGCGTCAGGTTTTAACCTTGGGTACTGTTGGAAATGTAGTTTAGCATTAGGACGAAATGCGTTGCACGTTTTTAGGAAATTGTCACATTTTCCGTGTAAATTTCGTTCAAGAGACTTTTTGGGTTCCACTTTAATACCGACTTAGACTGGTTGTAAGTCGGCCCTGATTTACTGGAGAATAATGCCAGGAAAAACCTACAGCAATTAGCTATAGATAGATGTATGTCTTGTTGGGTTCTCTATGCTGTTAGGTCATGACGGTATGCTCGGCTGCATAAAGGGGTGAATGCCATCGCTTATTGTCTGTAGGGTGATTTGGTGGACAAGCGGAAGTAAACCTCACCTGCTTCAATTTAGGTAGGTAACTTCTATTTTTTTTTTTTTTTTTTTCCTTTTCGTCTCTTACGCCTCCCCTCTCAGTTTTTTTCTGATCTCTGTCGGTCGGATTTCAAACGTCAAAACCCCCCAGGCAATATTGGAGGGAGAGAGGAACGGCCGAAGTAAAGAGAGGCCGAGAACCTCAGCTCTGAGGGACTGAGGAACGCTCTCTACACGGGTCCTTATATACACCTCCTAGGAGAAGGGTGGGGGGAATCCTATATACTCAGGGGGGTCCGCCCCTCCTGCGCCATTCCTGTCTCGGTCGCTCATCCGACGTCGCTCTCTCTCTTTCTTTGTGGGATTCAAGTCTTTTTCATTGATCTCTCTACTCTACTGGATTTTAGGAGGGAAAAAGTTAGTCGCTTCGATATTTTGAAGTGTCCTTAGCCGAATAAAGGCAAGGTCAAGGAGCCGCCAAACTCCTTCCGATATAAATAGGAGACAAACCTTGGAACAGCGTTCATCCAGTCGCTCCCTCTAATATTTAATACATTTAGTAGGTACTCCTTTCCTGGGAATGTAGTAGTTTATTGTGACAAAATATGGATAATGTAATTATAACTAGGTTAGAGAGGAGAGATCCATATATTCCTTTTAACCAATCTCTTGAAGAGTTGGCCGCATTCGAAATCATTTGCGGGGAGCATTCCTTGATATGGTATTAATGGTGTTCGCGTGGATTATGGCAGTGATTTCTTGTCGTCATATCCTAGGGCATAAGGACCAGATCACCGTTTGAATACTTGTAGTGGTTTAAGGGGTGAAAACTGCTATTACCTGCCTAAGACTGTAGTGAAACTAGCCAGATGTATGTGTAGCAGGATCAGATGGTGTTTGCAATACTATACTACACCTGTTTAAATCGTCCCTACCATGTCAAACTAACGAATATGCAAAATCTCGTTTTTCAGATTCGAGACTTTGCTCTTGGATTGTGGACGATACGGCTTGTCGCAACTCTAACCCCTTTAGAATATCCTTTAATGCCTTAAATAAAGTATCGAATAAGAATAATAATTTTTCAATATATTTCTTGGTCAAGGGATAGAATATGTTGGTTCTCTAGTTAGCTCCCAATTGCAGATTCCATAGTTTCACATGGTATGGGCGATATATACATTCACGCACATAAATATATTCCTTTAACTTTTAAAACCGTCTTTATCATGTCTAGTTACATCTTCTCATCTTATTTCTTTATTTTATTTGTTTTTCTATATATTTTTTTGTTATTTTTTAATATTTTATCGGGATTTTCCTGCCAGTTTCCTGGGATAAATTCTTTCGGGACTATTGTCAACCGGGCTATTTTTATTTTTTAACCAGTGTTCCGCTTGTTGGGTGTCTTTAATTAATTCTTCCGATAGTTACTTGTCGCTGTAACCGAGGTCTTTGGGATGGGTCTATTTGTCATTAGGATGTTTAAAACGTTTTTAATCATAGCTTTGGCTAAGTATTGATACATATCAAACACTATCTTCCTTGCTTCACCTGTGAAACCTTTCCTGCTCCTAAACGACACATAATCAGTTGCTATTGGTGTTTCACACATCGTGTCGTTCCTTGGAATAGGAATTTGCAAATGGCGGAACCGTCTAGAACATTTCCCCCGTCTATCCGATGAGGCTGTAGATACATCGCCCAAAAATCTGTCTGTCTTATGTATAAGTGGACAGTAGATTAAAATGAATAAATAAAATATCCACTAGACTGTTGAGTAAATTGACTATACGTGGTCTGATAAATATATTTTAAGTTTTAAAATGTTGATAAGATATTTTTGCCCCTGTATACTGCCTGAGCCTGTAGAATTGGCTGGTAGTAAGGGGGGGGGGTGTAAGCAGACCGGTTCTCTATCCACTCCCTTGACATTTCCCTCTCACTCTACTTATCCTCTGTATTCACTCGCAGTATATATACACTCCATTTACTAAACTATGTATACTAGTATTTTTATTTTATTTTTTTTTTATTATTTTATTTGCTATACAGGAGTTCTCCTTAGCAAAGGAGTTGGCTTACATATTTATTTAGTTAGTCCTATTTTTAGTAATTTTAACTTTTATAACTGCTTAACTGTTATAGTATATATTTGTACTATTTTACTAATATGAACAAACTATAATGAGCAAATTAGTTGCAAAATAACAATATCTGTATATGAGAAATAAATAATATAACTAATATTACATAGATAAAATCCTTCCGCTTATGATTAAAATAAATATAGTCATAATATTATAACATAAATCAAATGTAAATAAACTGAAAAGTGAATTATTAAAAGAATAAAAAAAAAATAAATAAATAAAAAAGCAAAGAATAAAAAATAATTAACTTTTATTCATTTAAAATAAATGATCGGCACTTTAGAACTTCCTTAATATATCTAGATATTCCTATGAGTTTATATTTATTATTGCTATTGAGTGCGTTGAGGAAATTAATTTCTGGATCATCATCAGTCAGGAAGGTAAGATGTTTAGCTCTTATCGGCTCATAAGCAGGGCAATGAAGAATTAAATGATGAATGTTCTCTAGAACATTTAAACTACAAACAGAACATTTCTTCTGCGGGTCTATTGTATATGTTAAATTGTTTATGTTGAATTTTATTGCGTAGTTACTGCAGGTTCTTAATTGGAAAATTGTTTTATATATGGAAAATGGTAGATTAATTGTGAGAAATTCCTGGAGAGTACCTGGTTTTATGGGTATACTATTATAAAAAGGGCTATAATTGGACTGATTTTTTTTATTTATATCCTGGTCTAACAACATTGCCTTGTAATCTTCTAAGATACCTGCCATATTTGCTTTAATTACATGGGGGTCCTGGTTTAACCAAATATCATAATAGTTTAGGTTAATAAGTATTTCCTTAAGTTGTGTTACCCAGTTAAAACGCAATTTATTACTATGTGACTGATCTAATACATATAGCCTGTCATAGCACAATCTAGGTAATCTATTCCTATCCATAGTTAATATTTTACAGAGCCAAGTTAGGGAAGATTTTAAAATCGCTTTACTCGCTTCGGCGGTACATATACTAATGTATACTAGTATATATGTAAACCTTTCCTACTAGAAGTGATGTAAAATGTACCCATATTTACCATATTCTTTTCAAAATAGTGAAGGGGTCGGTCCTAGGCTGCCAGGAAAAGGGTCGTAACCTATCGATAAACCGTCCTAAAATTCTGTCTTATTTATAAACATAACTGAACAAGCAGGAGCTGAACAGGAGATATGGACTCTCACCGTTAAACGGGGTCAGATTAGTACAGGATGGTGAAACTACTACAATTATATATAATGCTAGGATATTTTCATTTAACTCATACCGAAGAGTTGAACTTTGCCCAAAGAATGCGAACCGGCAAATATATACCTATATATAAATAAATATATATATATATATATATATATATATATATATATATATATATATATATATATACATATATATATCCTAGCAATATAGGTATACTAATCACCGACTACTTGGCCCTTATTCAACCCTTACGACAAAAAACTAACTCACTTTATAAACAACTATAATCGGTCCTATTTCAAGTTATGGACTTG
The DNA here is from genome assembly GCA_946811695.1 of Gonocerus acuteangulatus. NCBI lineage: Eukaryota > Metazoa > Arthropoda > Insecta > Hemiptera > Coreidae > Gonocerus > Gonocerus acuteangulatus. Next base: position 112,004,235 of record OX328125.1, on the reverse strand, counting down.
AATTACGGACATCAGCGAAACACTCAAACATACAAAGAATATAAGAAATCCAATCCAATGACCTTCCCAAAATATTTAATGCATGCGTAAAATCCCGATTCTTAAGGATTCATTCGAAGTTTTCATTCCGTCCAAATCCTAGAGGTGAATCCCTTTCCACTCAAATGGGGCTATCCTAAAGACCTTCCCAGGAGGTTTAAGAGACTTTAGTCCCATGGCCAACTACCCTAGTAGAGATCTTGTTGGTCTTGATCGAAATGGAGTACTGGAACAATTGTAATTTGAGATGAACGTCAGAAGTCTTAGTGAGATGTCTTGGGAGATGAATGTTTTGTGAGGAAGACTAGATTCGTGGCATAATGAGATGCAAATAGTTAGGAGTCGAGGCGATAACAAGTCAAGGTCGGGATTCGGCTGAGAGATAAGGTCAGATTTTCGGAAAAACCATTATATTTTAGACGTATCGGCTGCCTTCTTACAGCAGGAGCCTCGCTTTCTCTTTTCTCTTAGTCTAACTCTCTTACTTTGGATATGATGACAATGTCTAGCAAAGGCTACAGGGAGGGCGAAAATCCACTTCTACCATCCACCTTTCTCTTTCATGACCATTTCAACAAATATTCCCCACGAGTTAGCGCGTTTCCTCCCTACGTCTATAGGGACGGGATGACGCAATCCGGTAGTGCTGACTAGAAAATTTCATGTTTCAAAACGCAAAGATCACGAAAACATTAGTGGCCCAAATTTGTATAAATAGATATATATTTATATTTGTCTGTTCGCTTTCTCAGGAGCTCAAAAGTGGCCCGATTTTGATGGCATTTGATACAAAAATACTTTTTCTAATTTGAAAGGTCAAGTTAGTTAACCAGCAGAATCCGCTCACCGGAACATGGTTTTATGAGCGAAATTCGTGCGAAAACAATCGTTGTGCTTAAAGCGTTTCGGTTTTTGGCTTCTTGGTACACTCTTCATATGTTCTGAAACGTAGAGAAACGAATGAAATCATTTTCAAGACGATATCTTTAATCTTTTTTTAGAAAAGCGGATAAAACTAGTTTTTCTAACTAATTTAATTTATTTATTCAAAAAAGATTGATACTGTAAGATTCTGACCGCTTCGATTAAATAACTGCTTTATTATTGGAACTACGGATATGAACTGAAACGCGTCAATATTACGCAGTTCCTGCGAGTTACACTTTTTTTTAATCGGCGTATTTGCACACATGTTTATTCTCTTAAACAACGACTTTGAGGAATATTTGTACGCCAGCATTTCAGAACAGATACCCTGAAGGCGCGTTTGTATCTAACAAGATTACTACATTGGGTTTAGAGTTTTTGTGAGGAAACTCGCTTATCACACTCACTCCCAAACCTTGAATAGCCCCAAATACTCAGATGCATATATCATTTATATGGATAGATGTATGAAGCTGTAGAAGGACTTCTCCCTATGTTGTGGTATTTCGGTATATAATATGAGTAAGGTAGACAAGGGAGATATATTTGCAGACTGTCCTTAGTAGATGGCTGTCTGCCAGGTTCCGCCTACATTCGATCTGTTCTTCTTCTCTCATATTTATATCAACTATTTCTCTCAGATTGAGAATAGCATACCAAGGATTAGCCAATAACAAGGCTGAAAGTACACCCTGATCCAGTGGTGCCGAATCTACGCTCTTCCTGGAGAAAGTTCATCTCCTCCCACGCTTCCTCGGTGCCGATCGGTGGGGCATATCGGGTAGAATGGTCTGTCCTTGTCCTAGATCCCCCTCCACCTGGGTTCATGCTTAAACCTATTATCAACCATATCATTTATATAGATAATATAAAACTAATACTTTCCAATATTCTTGTGGGCTTTAATAGGAGGAAATGCAGTATTCACAACTTCCCAGATAACCAATATCCCACGCATAGAGCAGGGGAGGATCTTCTGAAAATGATTTGGCAGGGACATTCCAGAACAGAGGTTGAAGTTAAATGTTTTCTTGGAGAAAACGGGCCCGGCTGTTGAGGGACATGACTAGCATGCATAACCTCGTTACCAAACCTTTTGTAGGAGTTTGAAGTTGCGCAAACGGACCTTCACAACGACCTAACTTACAGAACCGACCTATTATTGTCCATTACCTAACTAACGGCTTTCCTGCAAATTTGCGAGAATACCTCTAAGGTTTATAATGAGAGTGAGGTGATGCAAAGTCGAGGGCTGTTTGGGATTCCGCTTGAGGGGGAAAAAACTCAGATCTTCAAGCGCGAATCTATATTGGACGTTTCCAAGATCTTTTTTCGAAGACCGCATCCAGTTACTTGTGGAGTGTCTGTAGTGATTTTAACGGTGATTCAGCGCTTGCGCATATTGTTGTTGCTGGCAGTAAAGTAACCTTTAACACTCCAGTCAATACAACTCGAAAAAATTAATAGAATTCTATTAATTTTTGCGAGTTGGATTGACTAGAGTTTTGATAACTTCTTTTGCGAGCGGAAACGCATACCACGTTTGCCCATTATGCGAAATAAAAAAATAAATTGGAGGCCCGGTGGCCGTGAGCGTTAAGGCGTAAGCACTTAACACTCCGTGCCAAAGGGTCGTGGGTTCGATTTCCACTAGGGGTGGTGGCTTTTCCTGGCTAGAAAAGAGTGGTAACCTATAGATTACCCGTCCAAAAATTCGTAGTTAATAATAAACGGACGTTAAAATTTAATAATAGAAATAAATACGTTATAGAACCACCCGATAAAAATAATCGGTGAGGAGGCCCCCTAAACTTAACAGTTACCATTTATTTTTATAATATTAACCTTTTTATTAATAAATATTGCTGAAATATATTCTGCTAATTTTCATTTATGCTTTACAAGTCTAAAAGTATTTCTAACTATCTTATTATCTTAGGGTTAGTTAGAAACGATATTATATAAATGCGTCATCCTTTTTTAAAAGGAGCTATGTCCATGAAAGCTAATTGTTGAGGAAACGAAAAAAACTGTTACAGGTTCTAATATTTTTAATTTCCGCTGGAAATTTTGGTTTTTTTAAAGGGTATTGGTTTAATGTAAATGGTTCCATGACGTTTTGCCCGTTTACTACAATAGTTAATAAAAAGTAAATAATATTTTGGATATGGCCGTTTTGGAACTGTATTCTGGACATGGGTTCTTTGGGAAATGGATGGCTCAAATATGGTAGTCATAAAATGTTACTTTAGTCGTGATTGCAGAGATTTTAAATACTTTTCTTCGTAGTTAATAATAAATGGACGTTAAAATTTAAGTACTTTTCATTACTATATTAACTTTTGATTGCTATATTTATATAATATGGTTTCTAACCTTAGATAAATTGTAAAGAAGTAATAGATGGCCTGAAAAAAAAAAAACCTGTAAGCTAATCCGTAAGTACTACAATCACTGTTTTAAATCACGACAGATACTTCAAAGTAACTGGATGTGGTCTTCGCAAATAGACCCGTTAGCCGTTGAGGTGATGCGAAGTCAAGGGATGTTTGGAATTCGGCTAGGAGAGAAAAACTTCAGATTTTTTATAAAAACTCTATATTGGACGTTTCCAATAGTTGAAGACTTAATCATGGTCGCCCTAACGTTATCTTGGTCTTCCTCCCTCCCCTAGGCATTTTTAGTACTGAAGAAGGCTGCGAAAACGTCCAATATAGATTTTTGCTTGAAGATCTGAGACTTTTTTTTTCTTCTAGCCAAATCCCAAACATCCCTTGACTTCGCGTCCCCTCAACAGCTAACGGGTCTGCTTGCGAAGACCACATCCAGTTACTTTGAAGTATCTGTCGTGATTTTGGTACTTACGGATTAGCTTTTTCTTCTCCTATCCGAATCTCATACATCCCTTGACTTGTCTCATCTATAAGATTTAGTGTTCTATAGGAAGGAGAGAGCTATGAGAAGGAAGTAGGCGAGTAGGACAGATGCCCCGTCACACCTGCCGGACCTCAGGCGGCCCTAGCTCTAGGCTTCTACCTACCCTGTAACTATTGTCCTGAACCTCCAAGGGTATTCACAAAGCCTACCTTTACTTCTCGAAATACCTTCCTATTCATATAGGCTTACTTTGTATTAGTCCACCTTCATCCTATCTTAGGCTGTGTCTCTCCTTGTCATGTATTCACCTAAAAATAGAACTCATTCTTTACAATCCTAAACAATCGCAGCCATTTAAAACTTGCAAAATCCACGCGACATTCCCTTTGCGGAATGGATCACATCAGCCGGGCATGGATCTGCACCCACCTGCGAGGGTTTAATCGAAATTCTGCAGACGGCTTGTGTTCCTTTCTTCCTTTCATTTCCCATTCCCCCCTCCCCCCCTTTTTTTTTTTTTTTTTTTTTTTTTTTTTTTTTTTTTTTTTTTTTTTTTTTTTTTTTTTTTTTTAAATTATTCACAGCAATTCGTCAAAACTATTTTTTGTCATTCTGCAATACTGGAAAAACTTCTCAGGCCTCGGATACTATACGAGAGATGAGCGATAGATCGGCTACGATACAGAGCGGCTGGGCGGTAATTTCCTTTAGTCTCCGTCATCGCATACTCCAATATACATTATTTTTATTAATTTAATAACAATAATATTTTAAATGTTTAATTAATTAAAATATCTTACCTTGCAAGTTTAACGTATTTCCAACCTCTTTCCATAGTTGGTTATGACAGTATTTCTAGAATCACTGTGTCTGACATTCCATACTTAGCCCTTCCGAAATTAAAAGCTCACATTCACTATCAGTCAATTTACTATTTTTTTGCCATGTTCACTAGGCAAGAGCTTGAAGATAACCGAGAACGGCGAGCAAAATTTAACGTCTGGGGTGCGCGATGAGCGTCAGTCTGGAACCTGCAAGCCACGTCGCCCGGTCGCTCATGCCTGTTGTATCCAGTCCTCACTCATTCCTACTGCACTCCAGCTTAACATTAATTTGAGCGACGCCGCTCTGACGCTTATCGCTCGTATCGTACCCGAGGCCTTACAATTTGATAACAGCTTCTTATGCGTCTTTCATGTCTCGCTCGAAGCAAAAAAAAAAAAAAAAAAAAAAAAAAAAAAAAAAAACGAGATCACAAAACAAGTTTGAACTAAATATCCATTGGGAAACTGCATTAATTTAACGATTTCTTTATCGGAGTGGTTTGACCTTCCAGAATTTCTGCTATATGGATTTTTTCATCGCCACAACTAGAAATGGATCATGGAGGCCTAGCTTTGCTCTCCTGTGCCTTCTATTCTATAGTTCTCAACAGCAAATTGCTATGGGAATTTTATAGTTATTGTTTTCCTTTGCCAGAAATATGGCTCATCCCTATACAATTCATTTAAGGAGAGACAGCTCGGAAGATAATCACAATTCAATATGGCGGCTCAAATTCAAACTGGTGTTATATAATTTTATTTATTTTTTTTTTTCAATTTTGTTACTACCCATTTCCCAAAGCAGTGTTTGGTATCAATTTATATGTTTTCTTGGCCAACAAGTTCGCTTTTTATGTTGAAAATAAGTTAACTCCTTCCTCTCATGCTCTTTTAATCCCTCAATTTAAGTTTCTACTTTTTACAACAATCTTGTTCTAATATTTTTTCATAATTAAATTTAATGAAGTGAAGGTGAAACATTAAATACGGCAAAGCGACTTCGATTGGTATCTGAGAGTGATTTGTGTGAATTGAAGTCAAAATGTGTCGTTTTGACAATTTGTATCCTATGTAAAAAGTCAAGCGATGAAAATCTTATCTGCCTTACAGTTAATTAAATATGTAGCTTGACTTTGATTTTATTAAAGCCTTACCTATATAGATTAGTGCTTTATCAAAAACTAGGTGGAATAGAAAATACATTTGTAAAAAGAGCTAAGCGTTACAAAAATTGTACTTTATATTGCAATTCTGCCCTGATTGTGAACATAAGTCTAGAATATGCTATAATTAACAGAAAAATTGTTTGCTAAATACAAATTGAGCATTGGTGATATGATTGCTCTGGAATGTAAGTAAATCAGTCTTGGAAGAGTGTACAACAAGATTCAAAGTAATGAAGCACTTGATAAAAGCTATAGCAATCAAATATGTGCGAGAATAGCTCATGTAGGATTGATAGATTGCATAGAGAAACTAATAATAGACTCAAAACGTACTTAACGTGTTTTTATGATGAGTTTCATGACAAATAAGTACAAGAATTAATTTACACAGCTTATCAGAACAGAGGAGCAATTTTATATCCCTCAAGTACTATTCATCAACTTGAGAGTTCAAAACTCAAGCACACTAAAGATTTTATCATCTAGTGTCTTCATTCGTGGGTTGGATTCGGGGTCCCACACCGTCCTTAAACCCACCCAGCCTTTAATTACTTTATTAATGGCTGCCTGCAAAGAGGGAAATCAGGCAGCCAGAGCATAGTATTGGCCGCACTATCTCCCTAGTGTTGCTGTATGGTTAAGAATCATATAACTATACAGCATTTGCATTTCTGTGCCCTTGTGGCCTGTTACAGGAGAGAAGATTTTTCAATTCCTTTCCATACATGACAGTTTCAATGTCTGGTAGAGTAGATTTTGGCGTATGACAAAAGTGAAAGCGATGGAAGATGGAACCAGACTGAAGGAGAGGGATTGAAGAACCAGGAGACCTGTCCTACCTCTTGTGAAATTAATCCAAAAGTAATCGGGACTGAATCCTGTTCGGATTAGGGGAACAATTCGGATTAGGCAAAATGTTGTCTTATCATCCAATGTATTGATTTTATGAGGCGTATAAAGCATCTGATGTGTCAAGAATTTAAAATTTAGACATAACATATTCTTAGTATACTGCACTTTTAAACTGCTCTGTAGTTTGAAAGTGATCGGAGGTGAAATTGATACGACGGGCTTTATGAGCGAATGGTGTAACATTCGTCTTCTAGAAGTTATAGTTTGTTACGCCAGAAGATCACTGAATTTTTTTCTTAGATTATGGTTTGCCTTTTACGTTTTGTGTAAATGCTGTACAGAACATGAATTGTACATAGAGTAAAGTTAACTAGTTTCAATTTTAAGTCGGGCTGTATTTAGACCACCGAAGGTAACCGAAACTTCCTTATTACAGATTTTTACAAAATTCATATTGATGTTTTCCTAGCCGAATCCCAACTAATCCCTGATTGCTTATCACCTCGACAGCTAACTATCTACACCTCGTTTCTTAACCGTTTACGTTTCCACTCCACATTTCTCTTTGTTTAATCGGCAATACTACATTGAGTGGTCAAAATCAAAGTCGTTTTCTCAAATTCATAAACAACAAATAAATCAAGATTTTTCAATTTGTTCTCATAAATTTTATACGGGATGTTAAAGTAAACCAAAAAATAGTTTTAATTCTTTGAAAACAAAATGGCAGCACTGTGTCTGTAAACTGAAACCCTCTTTTTCACTAGTGATAGTCTTCAGGCGGCAATTTTTAATCTAGACCAAAAAACTAAAATTATATTAAAAGAAGAAGGTTAAATCTAGTAAAGTACAAAAGATTATTAAGAAATAAGATTTTTTTCGAAAATGGTGAACAATTTTTCATTTTCTGTTAAAAAATCTGTTGAAAAGCGGTTGAAAAATCCCTATGTACTTTACTAGCAAATATCCTTAGGAATCTGCAGTTAAAATTTGAAGTTGAATGGGGGAAATTTGAATGTGCTAGCGTATTACCCTGAGAAAATCGACTTAATTCTTTCTTTTGAATTTTTTTTTTTTTCAAAATTTCTTGTAATAAAGATTAAAAAAAAAGTTTTTAATTTTGAAATGCATCGTGACTTTAGTTGAAAAATCTAATTTTTGGTATATTTAAAAACTGTTCGACACATAAACCCTTCTATATAACATATAATTTTTGGTTAGTCAAGGAAGCATTTAAGCCCTTAAAAAAGAAAATTGTAAAAAAGAGGTTGCAAGGTAGTATTATCTCTTAAGGCTTTCCAGAACAATGAGAAAATTCTGTATTTTACTTATTGCTGCTAAGAACCAGCATATTCCTACTAAGAGTTTATAAGAATCTGACATTTGTATAATTAATGGTAATTATTTTTATTTTTTGTTGCAGCAATTGTGCTTTCCAAATGGCCAGTCACCGAGGTCTAGGTCAGCGTTTAAATTTAGTCTTTCCAGCAATAGTGATATAGAAGGCCCTCAAGGATCGTTCGAGTGTATACGGCATTCAGGACAAAGGTATGACGAATCTTATATATTCTCATTTGAATTTACTAAAGCATCTGTCAAACCTGATAGCCCAATAGATAGAGGTGTTTGAGCTAACATTAAATCCCCAACAAATTTTTTATATTATTAGGTATTGTGTGAGTATGCTGGAACCAAGTTTTCCAACTCGAAAGCTGGGGGGGGGGACTTTTGGCAAGCGAAAAACCGCGCGAAATTTTAGCACTTTTTTCAGTTTTTCTTCATTTATTTAAAAAACCGTTGATTTTGGATAAAAAAAAAAAAAAAAAAAAAAAAAAAAAAAAAAAAAAAAAAAAAAAAACTTCAAATAGGAAGTAAAGAACATTAAATTCTGCTTCAAATGAACTGGCCGAAGCCCAAATTCGGCAAGGTAAAAGTGCCGCAATAGCTAGCCAAAAACAACATTTTTTTCCAATTTTGCGAAAACTGTGTTGAGCCTACTTTTAACAAATTACAGATTGGATTCATCAATTCTTTTAATACACCCGCCCCCTTCCTAAAAGTTAAAGAACATCAATAAGTGATTTCAAAAAGCTCAACAACTTATAAATTTGACCAATATTAATATTTTTAAGTCACTATTGAGCCGAAATGAGAGTGAAATTTTCATTTGATCGCATTTTTCAAAATTTTGGTTCCTATTAGCCACAATTAACTTCTATTTCATTGTAAATTTATCAAATGACAGTGTATGAGGTATGTTGAGGGGAAAGGGGGGACCCTAAGAAATTTAAACTGATACTTATATCCGAATTGCTTAAGAAAATATTTCTGAGGGTTCCACCATTTGCAAATTCACATTTCAAGGAAGAACACATTACTCTATTCTGACTAGACTGATTACGTCTCCTTTAAGACTAAGAAATGCTATGAGGGGTAGGCAAGGAACAACACGTTACTCTATTCTGACTAGACTGATTACGTCTCCTTTAAGACTAAGAAATGCTATGAAGGGTAGGCAAGGGGGATAGTGTTTATTATTTATCAATACTTAGCCAAAGCTAAGGCTAAAAACTGTTTAAACCGCCAACAGTGTCAGTAATTGTTTATTTTATTTTTTATATATAAACTAGTTTTACTTTTGTATCACACAAATGTTTGTGGATATCAAATTTTGGGGGATCCCTGAAACTTTTAAAAATTATACTTATTCTTTTTTTATCGTTTAATCACCTAATTATTCTAATTTTAGATGTTTGGAAAGTGTTGGAACATTGCCTTGCAAAATGCGAGTGCAAGCCAACGACGATGTGTACGAAACCACAAGGAGTCGGATGCAGGCGGCTGAAAAACAGCAGAAAGAAAATTGGTAATTTTATTATTATTCTTAGATATTTATAAGAATGTTTTTACTTAATAACATAACCCGTACCCTTACTTATCATAACATCATCTGACCAGAATATACTGAAGTTAGTCTTTTGGATTGGACTTTCTAATAAAGTTTTCTTTGATTGAAAGGTATTAAGACGTTCAATGTTGCCGCCATCTTGGCTCACATTGGGCTACCACTGCGATTGATTTTAATTTACTTCCCATCTGACGGATTATTATTATTTTTTTTTTTTTTACAAATAATCATTTGTTTTAATGTTTATAACATTGTAAGAATAATAATAATAATAATAAATTGCTTCATAATTCGTAAAAAAACTAATGTGCACCATATGGTGTTTGTAGTCATTGGAATGGAATGAATGCTTGCTCAGAAATCAAAATGGCAAACGGCTTTGTCCTCTTAGTCCTTTTCAGAACTCTTTAAGGGCGAGAGAGTCTGAAGTCAGGAGGGTAACGAGAAACCGAATGGAACTGAGCTCCGTATGGTGCTTGTTATCTCTGGGAAGGGATGGGAACACCGTACGGATTTGATAAGCACCATACGGAGCTCGCTATAATGAATGTGTTAACAAATTATTGTAAGTAGAGCCTGTCACTGGGGCCTTCTGTATTGTATGTTCCGAGCTCGACTTCCTTGCACTGAAATTTCATCTTCTATTGTTGTTGGCTCGGATTGGCCTACCCAGTACTTCATGGGCCTTTACAAGGGGGATAATTTACTCACCATTCTATTCCCTTAAATGCCAGGTAGCCAAAAATCACAATCTGTGGGACTAATTCATTCTTTTCTCAATTACTATAATTCATTATTTTGAATATGTACTTATGTTTACTACTTGTTCTTCTGCAAAGTTATATGATGACTACTATTTTCAGCACTAGAGAAATAGAACTAGATAAGTCTGGATTTGGACGTAGAGTGAAAGGCCGAACCAAAGTTGTTAATGGCGGTGGTTTGGGACGAAGAATTCCGCCAGCAGCTGTAACCCCTCCTCCTCCACACAGCAAACCACAAGGAAACAATAATGCCCAGAAACCCGGGAATCCAGAATTAATGAGGAGGCCAATCAGGTATTTAGTTAGAAATATCTTATCATTAGCAATCATAATTAACTATTAACAGTTATGAAATAAGTATTAGACATAAAGATAGGAAGAGCAGCTGCATAAATCCTCTCCTTAGCCGTATGAATAACTGCAACAGGTACACAAAATAAAAAAAAAAGTGGTATTTTCCAAAGACACCATACATATATTCTTATGTATTTTGACCCGCTGAATCCGAATCCGGAGTCCGTTTCACTCCTGCATGTTTGGTTTAAGAGCATTTGAAGGTAAAATTTTGTATGAAGGCATTTAAGAAGGAATAACTAGAGCTTCCATGGTTTTGAGGGTCACTGAATTGGAGAACGAGATCTGTTTGACCCCATCGGCGCAAAATCAAGGTAATTTCAAGAACAAATATGTTTATTTTGCAAAACATGGATCTGCAGTCAAAAATTCATATTTGCAAAATAGACATATTTGTCCTTGAATGACCTTGATTTTGCGCCAATGGGGTGAAGCAGACCTCGGATTCGAATTCAGCGACCGTCAAAACTATGGAAGCTCTAGTTATTTCTTCTTAAATGACTATATACAAAATCTGAACTTCAAATGCCCTTAAACCTGACGTCCTTGAGTGAAACTTATTTGGATTGAGTGTGTCGAAATACATAAGAATATATTTATGGTGTCTTTGGAAAATACCACTTTTTTTATTTTTTGTGCCTTTATAATGAAAGCTCCTGGGGGAGAAAGTAGATGGAATACTTCTGGATCTACTAAGATAGATAGATCTGTTCAATTACGCAAGTGTGAACTTCTGGGAGGAGAATATTCCCTTCCCTTCCCTCAAAGGTTTCACCATTTGCAAATTGCTAGTACCTTCATCTTCATAAGTATAAATAATTTTCTCATACCTTTTGGTTGAGACCGTGTCGTCACTGGATTTGGTTGGAGTACTGTGGGCGAGCGCTTTCAGCGTAAGTACGTCATCCTTAACCCTTTCATTGCTGGCGAATGAAGATACTTGTAGTGCACGGTACGCCGGATGCTTATCCATCTAGTTTCTTCCGTAGGCTTGCCAATCTCTCCTCATCTCTACCTCACTACCGTTAGACTTTTCCGTCTCTCTCAGCATCCTGTTCTTATATATTTGGAATTATTAAATTTTAATGTCAAATTTCCTTTACTTTGGTAATTTAATATTAAACTAAAATAAATTTTCTATCGTGGGAAAGAAAATCACTAAGATAAGAACTGACGATGTAATTACTTGATTGATATCATTTATAAAAAAAAATCAGTCCCGTAGCAGGCCACGAGGGCCCTGAGGGGCAGATACTACAGAGGTATCTGATTCGTGACCATACGGCACCCTAGGGAGATAGTGTGGTCAGTACTATGCACCGGCCGCCTGATTTTCCCCTTGGCTGTTTCGACTGCTAGAGTCATTAGCACCCAAGGTACCCATTATTAAATTAATTAAAGGCTGGGTTGGCCTAGTGACGGTCAAGGGAGGCCGAATTCAACCTATGAACGAAGACACTAGAAGAAAAAATCTTTAGTGCTTGATCGGGATTTGAACTCAGGTCCTCCAACTTATTAGTCCAGTGCTCTACCACTGAGCTAACCTTGCTCCCGATATCATTTATAGTATATAATAATATATGAAGGCTATTCATATCGACAGCAGTAAACAAGATCCAAATTGTGACTGAAAGATATAAGCAGCAACAATATGGTTCGAGGGGGTCTCCCTGTGGTCTAGTGGCTAGCGCCTTAGATTCATATGTGGGAGATGGTGGGTTCGATCCCCACCAGCGACAGGAATTTTCATCTCACGGCTGATCACAATCTCATGTGATTGGCATTATAAAACGATGGCGTCTCACAGATAGCCTAGAAGTTGTTATGCCAAATAAATAATAATAAATTATTTGGTACTAACTAGATTCAGATACCATTTTTTTTTTTTTAAACAAAAAAAAAAGTATTTATGTGAATATTCTCTTGATAAGTTTCCATCTGTTGCAGGGATAGAATTATTCATCTTCTAGCTGTAAGACCTTACAAGAAACCAGAACTGTATTTAGCACTAAGTAGAGGTATGCAATTTCAACAGAACATTCCTTAACTATATTCCATACACATTTCTAATTCTCTACATCTTAAATGGTCTTCATGTTTTATTGGAGAATTTATTTTTATTTGTAGATGGACTGAAAGAAAAAGATAGAAGTAACCTAATGAACACTATATTGAGCGTCGCGACTATAAAAGACAACACATACCATTTGATGCGCCATGTTTGGAATGATGTACAGGAGGATTGGCCGTTCTACACTGAGCAGGACAAGCAAATGCTCAAGAGGTTAGTATTATTATTCAGAACTTACACTAAGATATATAGATTGTGGCGATGAGATTATCTCAGCGATGATGAGAGATAGATATGTTCTGTTCCTGTGTGGATTAATGCTTTGCGCCTCGTGCACATTTAGCATCCAAAGTAGTTGCATTAGCACTCCAGTCTGAGAAGCTAGCAGCAGAGTTGGCCATAATCATAGTCATAATTACCATCATGATTATAATCACAGGCTTTCGAGATGTGATAACGATTACAATCACAGACCCTGGAGATATGATTACGATTATAATCATAATTACAAGAGTGATTACAATTACACTTATAATCACATATTTGATTATAGTTACACTTGTAATCACAACATGTTTCTGTAATAACAGCTGTTTCTGTGATTACAACCGTAATCACAATTTTTCCCCTATGATTGAAGTTGTAGTTTTATTTCAAATAAGGTGCACATGGTAGACTGTATATATATATATATATATATATATATATATATATATATATATATATATATCAAATTATGTTATGTAGGCAAATGATTATTTGTTGTTTTAATTCCCATTTAATTGACTTCAACATATTTCAAATATATAATAGTTTGTGTAACAGCTGTGAAAAATGACGTCATTACGAGTGTAATTATAGAAAAATGTTGTGATTACTACTTTAATTATAAACAAAGATGTGATTGTTGTCATCACTCTTGTATTTACAATTATAATCGTAATCATATCTCCAGGGCCTGTGATTAGAATTGTAGTTGTAAATCTGATTAAGATTATGCCCAACTCTGCCTACAGTTAATGGAGCCTCCACTTTATTCCTATATATAAAGTTTTGTGAGAAGTTAGAAAACAAATATCTGTATAAATTCTCCTATCACAGTACACCGTGACATCTTTACAGCAGCATGCATCAAGATATCAAATTAGTTCTTAAGCAATCGTTTTATTTTAAAAGTTAACTTGTTCTGAAAAACCTATTGATATTCTGTTAGAAGGAAACCAGAGAACCTGACTCCTCCCGGAAGTTCAGACTCACAGTCACCTAGCTCAATTCATCCAGGAAGTCCTCCATCAGCCACAGAACCAGCCAAACGCCCCGGCTATATCGACGGAGCTGATGGATTACTTGTGAAAAGGCAGAGGATATCGCACTACAAACGCCCGATCATCACTCCTCCGAGCGCACCCCCTACTCATCGTCTCCCTCATCCTTCGCCTCCTACTCCACCACAAGACACATCTCCACCACCACCTAAGCATCCGCCGCCATCCGATCTTCCAAAATACCTCATGTAAGTTATATAACTATCACATTACATTTTGAAAAAAACATTGAAGTCATTTTTTATGCTACCTTTTTTTTTATCACCTTTATTATTTTTATATTTGACGAATGAACATGTTACATTCTGGGGAGAATCTTCCACCAGTAAGTCGGGCCACGTCTAGACAATCTCAGCCTGGCCCTACGGGTGGAAGGTTCTCCTCCACAAGTTGAGGCTGTGAGCAGCCATGTTCTTCCTACACATATACCCCTGAAGAGGCTCCACAAAGGTGAGAAACTTGTGGGGATCAGAATAAATAAATAAATATTTAAACTTGACGTGAAGTTTCTTAGACTTTCTGCCTATTTTGCCAATTCCTAAATTTGTGCAAAGGATCACTTATTTTTTTAAAGGAATGAACAACTGAAATAGTTAAAGTGAATAAAACTAAGTCCCAAACTGAAGAAATGGCCTTGTCACAAAAGTGGCTATCAGGGCACAGGGCGTACAAGCCTGTTGTTACAAGAGTGGTTATCAGTCTCTAATGGGTTAAGGATTTTATTGAGTGAAACTAGGTATTTACTATGGTTGTCCTCAAGTGGTGAGCTTTAGATGTGTACAACAAAATAAGCGCTTTATTTTATGAATTATCTAACTCAATTTTTTAAAGAGTTAAAATGGGTTAACCCATTAATGCCTAGAGGGACATATGTGTCCCACTTATGATCCTCTGACTTAGAAGGTTGTGAAGGGGCTTAGAAATTAGTAGGATCTATCATAGAGACATATATGTCCCATCCTAATTCTTGGAACCATAGTTTTTTCTATACAATAATTACAGATTGGCAAGTGTTGTACAATGCCCTAAAATAAAATAATTATAAAAAAAAATGTTTTTTAAAGAAACGTTTTGTGCATTAAAGGGTTAAGACAACAGTCTGATATTGAAAATTAAATACTGAACATTCAAACCATTGGCAATTCAGTTACTCATTTATAGTAAAATCGTTTCTAATTGCAATTACAATGTGATTTTATTTTTCCAGTGACTACACAACGATAAAGGATATTGATCAGAGGAGAAAGTATAAAGAAGATTTCAATGCAAACTACAATGAATATAAACTTTTACATTCGCTCGTCGAGCAAGTTTCTAAAAAATTTACTCTGCTCCAAGAGCAATTAAAGAAAGAAGAGAAAGGAAGCGAAGGCTGGCAGGTATCTTACTTTCATTTTTATTCTCAATATTTTCGTATAAATACCTGTTTTGAAGAGCTAGTAAAAAGTCCTACAGCGGAATATTACGCAATGCAGAAGAACTGACAGCAAAGTAAATTTTTATACTTTAAACAGTTAAAAGTATAGTCTGGTGTTAATGACCTCAAAGGTTGACACACCTTAAGACCCCCCCCCCCCAAAAAAAAAAGTATAGTCGAGAAATAGATTCAACTTTTCTGACAAAGTCCCTATGCCAACCCAACCTTTAATTAATTTATAAATGTGTGCCTTGGTACTAATGACTCCCTTGATGCTACTGATTTCCTTGTTTGGCTTGCTCAGATCCGTTAATTCTGTAAATAAATAACTTTATATTTATATACTACCTCGAATGTATTATTGATTTATATTCAATCCGGTTCGAATATTAACTAACCAAATTGTTTGTGCAGCGAATCAAGGAGCAGATAATGAAGGAGTACGAAGAGAACAACCGCAACACGAGGCATCAAGACACGAAGAAGAGGTTCCAGTACCTGCACGAGAAACTATCACACATCAAGCGCCTTGTTCGGGAGTATGACGACAAGGTCTACTCATAGCCATAGTTCTACTTCCGCCCACACATATCCATATACCTCAGCGGCAAGATCTCACTAATCCCATCTGCCTTCAAACAAAACATATACAATTGTTACCCTATTCATTATATAAATCAATTATACCGATGACACTGATCGAATTAATACATGGAAATGATAATTCAAAACATGAATAATTAAATAAATAAAACTCTGTGGTAAATTTAAAAGTTAGTCTATATTTGTAATCTAGAGGAGAGGGAGAGGGATTAATTGGGTTTCAACAATTTTAGCCCACACAATAGGAGCCTTATATTTAAAAAGAAATTATTCGACATTTTATAACTTAGAGAAATTGATATTTCCCTCGCACACTTCCATCAAAATTGATGAACGATTTCTGTAATTTGTTCAACAGAGACACCATAGAAATAAAATAATCTTTGTATTCGAGTTAACCTTGTCATTCGAAGCCCAACTAGGCCTTATTCCTTATTGTAAATGATTTCAATTTATCACTACAATAAAGTACTTAGAAATTTTACTGAAATTTAGCGTGAAAATGTACCCGTCTACTATAAACTGCTTTTGGAGCTGTTGTTTTCGTTTACCACAGAGCTCGGGCTAGTAAAGAAATTGTCTCCCGTTGATTTGTGTATTGATTAGTTTGAATTTAGTAGTCAATTACATTCTCTACTGACTGATAGTCGTACGAATTGGAGTCGAGCGTGCTTTCCGTTATACAAAGTGAAATATTTTCCTTCGAGATATAGTTTATTTTATGTAAAGATGCAATTTCTATTGGGGAGTGCCTTGTGGAGGCATTGCTCATGACCAAGTCCAAGTTGTTTTGCTAATCTTAAAGCAGTTTGCGTTTTCACCGTCTGCCACTTGCCGCTTATTGCTGCAATAAATTATAGGGACTCTCAATATTAAGAGTATTTTATCGTGGACATTAATAAAGTCGAAAATTAATATCGATGATATGATAGTTTTGTATTTTTATATAGCATTATTGTGAATAGTATGAAAACTATTTGAGTCTGTTCCATTTTCCTAGGCCAATTATTTATGTTAGTTATAAACATTTATGGATTAAAGATAGACTATGGAGATGTGTGGGCCGTGCGCTCTATAATTAATCGCAAATACTTAAGAGTATATATTATATAAAGTGTATTTGATACATTATTTATAGCTGCCACCAGAGATTTTTTTTCTTTTAATTATTTTCTAAATTATTAATTATAGTTTGTTGTTTTGATTAAATATATATATATATTTTTTGTTTTATAAACGGTTGTTGGATTCATGCCATTGTGCAGTACCTTTTAAATTTTATTTTTTTAGAGGCTCTTATCAGAAGTATTCTGCCTAATACACGAGAAGTAATAGCTTTTAAGAGCTCATTAAAAATGGCTCTCTTGACGATTATAAATATATAACTCATAGTTACCTTAAAGTTAATTCGATTCCTAGTTTACTCTGTCATATTCACTCGCTTTTGGTAGAGTCTCGACAACTATTCAATCATCTTTTATCATTATTATTATTTTTTATAAGAGCATTGTTTTTGTATTTTTTCTCTATGATCTGTTTTAGGCTATGTTTTTTCTTCTCATTCATTTTTCGCTGTTTTATCGAGATTTTGCTTTAAATTAGTCAATGTGCCTCATTTGATGCCTGCCAAAATTTATCTTTATAAGATAAATTTGGGTAACGTTTACACGAAATTGTAAGTATCTGATGAGACTGTTAATATTCGATTGTTGGATATTATGAATAAGTAAGAAATTTGTCAATCTTTGGCGATTTCTAAGTCACTTAGGAAATTTAGACATATTCATTCCTCGAGTTGTTTATTCGTAAAGCATTGTTTCTGTTTGCTTCGAAGAAATATGAAAGAAGAAATGTTGTTACTCTTAGTTTACCGAGTAGTAATTTATATATCCACAATGGCGTACATCTATTCAACCTATAGGAAACTATGTACATATATATACTCACATACATGATTGTATATATCAAATATATCAAGTGTATGTCATTCAGAAACGTCTGTTTGTAAGTTATTGTAGTTTAACCCGTGGCATCCTATACGTTAGCGTACATTAATATAGGGTGTATGGTTTCTATTTTTGACTGTGATTTGTGATGTTTGGGATATAGCCTACGACTATGTTGAGTGTTGCTCATTCCTATTTGGCTTCAGGTCAAATCGAAGCGGATTATCAGCCCTGTCTTTTATTTTTCCTCAATACCTATGTAAATATCTTGTTCGGTTAATTGAATGCGCGCATAAATTTGTGGAACTGGTATACACAATTAATACAATTTTAATTATTTATGGAATGTTAGTCTTATTTTACTCCTTAAAAGTGATTGCAATTAGTTAATTTTGTCAATAATAGTGTACGTATTTTCTACCATGCTCTTAACTCATTTGGTATAATTTCCATAAGTGTGCATGCGTGTGTATATATATATATATATATATATATATATATATATATATATATACACACATATACATATACACGCACACTCGTTTACATACATACATAATGTTCTGAATTTCTTAATAATTAATTAACATATGATACTGTTTCTTATATGCATCACTTGTTTTGGGAAGTGGACTGGTTTGAATTTCAAATGAATTGATCAAATTTATTGAAGAATTGATAGAGAAACTAAACAATAATAAAAAAAAATAAAAAAAATAAAGATTCATTTGAAATGAGTGCTTTGACGAAGTTTGATTTGATGGTTTGAGCTCTCAGAGTATAATGATGTTTAGTGTAATATATTTCTTAGGCTAACGATGGCTTTGTCGGCAATGACCTGGAACTCATTATGACTTGTAGATTATCATTATTATTATTAATATATTTTTTGTTGCATATAGTGTAAAATAGAAAAAAAAAATACCATTGTATTCTTATAAACCACTTAAGTGTTATTTATGTATTTTAATTAATTTGCATCTATTTCCAATTAAAAAAAAATAAAGAAATAAAAAAAATTAGACAAATTTTTATTGAAACGATATTTGTTTTGTTATTGGAGGAGTTGCAGTTTTATGTTGATGAAATAAGCAATGTTTTCTACGGACTTGCGCTGATTTTGTTGGAATCTTCATTGATTGTTAGTTCTCTTTCTTTTTTTTGATTGAATGGTGCCTATTAAGTTTAAATGAAAGCTACTCTTGTTATTTGAATCCGTGAATTAGAGATATTTTAGGATATCTGTGGATTCTCATACAATCCCCATTGGTAAAGTTGTTCTTATATGCCAATACAAATGTTCAAATATAAGACATGTCGGAAACAGTTTCAGACTTGTAGGATCGTATTGTCTTAGACTTATGCGAATTTCAAGGGTTAAACAATTTGTAAATTTTAATTATGCAATATTAAAACTTTAGAAGCTGTTCGATTGTGTCAAATTTTATCTATCGGGTGAAAATATTTTCAATCACTATGAATTCGTCCACGAGGTTGATGCAACTTCTTAACCTCCCCCCCCCCCAAAAAAAACATTCTGAATTTAAATGTTTTTTTATTAAATAAAATAGACAGAAGGTCAATGAATAAAATAAAAACAGTTTCAGTTATAAGTAATTTTATTAAAACTGACCTGATTTCACATCCTGATGCCTTTTCAGATGCACTAAGACTAGTTAAAACTTAATTAATAATAAGCAATCAGGGATTAGTTGGGATTCGGCTAAGAGAACATCAATACGATTTTTGTAAAAAATCTGCATTAAGGACGTTTCGGACCCTTTGTCAACTAAAATTACAAAAAAACAAAGAAAATACAGAATTAATACACAGAAAAAAGGTTTATTAATTCTGTTTTTTCTTTGTTTTCATTTTAGCAGACAAAGGCTACCAAAGAGTAGCCGAAATGTCCTTAATACAGATTTTTTACAAAAATCGTATTGATGTTTTCTTAGCCGAATCCCAACTAATCCCTGATTGCTTATCACCTCGACGGCTAACTATCTAATCTTCATGATTAATTAACAATAGGAAAACAAAACCTTCTCCTAAAAGGGCTTTGAAAAGTTTTCTCCCAGTATTCAAAATAATGCTTGATGACCAAAATTACTGTTAATATATTTTTATTTTCCACAAAGCCTTCCTCTATCTTGTTGTTACCTCAATCTTCCAGATCTGAGTCAATCGCCTAATGAACTGTCATTCTTTTACCATTCTCCTTAAACATACTTGTTTTCTTGCATGAATAAGGCTGATAGTTCTCTAAACGTATATACTTTTCTAAAAAATTAGCATCATTGAACTAACTGCCTCGGAATTGAGAAAATTAATTTCCTGGCTAATTTTCCACATCCTACATATTGCCGTTCCGGAAGAACAGTGACGTACAGGAAAGTAAAAAAAAACAAAAAAAAAACTAGTTGTAGCTGTATAAAACGTATAATTGAAAAGAGTGTAAGTGTAAAAAAATAATTATATATTGAGTGTACGTAGAATATATATACTTTACTTTTATTTACCACGGATTAGGGTCACCCTAATTTCAACCCTTAAGTGCAGTTAAGTCATTGTTTCTCTAAAAATTGTTCATAGTTCTAAAAGACAAATTTCTGTCTAATTTACTCTAGCGGCCCTGAGTGGAACTGCATTTACGTCCATGTTCCCCTGATATTGTCTATGGACTTATTTGCATTGGACACAATGTTTGCAGTTACGTCATTGTTCTTTTGGAACGGCGATATGTGATTCCTTCCCCTAAAGTATACATTTTTGTCGAGTAACAAAATTATACGAATGTGGAGAGAAAGAATATGGACATTTGAGAATGTAGTTTGTTGCAATTAATCCAAGTTATATGCAAATTGTCAATTGAATATTCCAGAAAATAAAATCATGTAAGCTCATTGTCTTTTGATTGCTTAATAATCTTTAATGTTTTATTCAACTGTAAACGTTAAATTTTAATTAAGTGTAATGTCATTTTAATTAATTATTTCAGCACTCCTCATTTTATTTTTTTTAATGTTTTGTAAGGATATGTTACTTTGCTATTAAGTACTCTGTTATTAAAGGTTATTCTTTTTCTTGTCACATTGTTGTTCTTAATTGTTAAAAGGTTGTAAACTTAAGTTATGTAAATTATTTTGTTTCCTGTATACTTTATTGGTATTAATTTATATTATAATTCCATTTTATTATTATTGTATATATTCGATTTACTGAAGCTCAATCAGTTTAGATGAAGAATAATGAGAATTGTTCAAGCACAGTGTAAATAATTCAGAGACGATTGCCAATATATAAATTTGTTTTATTTTGTACTTGTAAAAAGGTAAAAGAAATAATAAAATAATAATTAGCATAGCCTATTAATATCTTTGAAAATATTAGGAGTTAGGTTCATATTTAGGGGAAACATTTGTGAGATAAAATCATAATTTATTTTAAATTCATTCATTTTTAATCCACTATTTACCTAAATGGCGTGTTAATTTTGTCACTTCTGCTTCTACATTTAGGCTTCCCATCCAAACAGAGGCCTTCCTCTCATTTTTTCCTTCGTTTATTTTTGACCGAGTACTTTACGTACACGTCGTAATGTGATTGTGCCAAAATATAAGTGATTTAAGCTTACCAAACAAATTTTACGAGATAAAAATATTTTTTTAACTTTAACATTTATTTGAGTTGGAATTTATCACTAATTTATGACTTTTTTGATATGTCAATCGTTCTGTAGAAATATTTTGTTGTTTTCTCCTTTTGTTTTACACGTCAAAACAAAAAACCAGAAACAATCTCTAGTGATAAGTTGAATTTCATCTGAGAAGCAACTTTAGAAAGTGTGCCTTTTGATAACTTTCTGTGGCCAAAATCTTTAATGGCCACATTTTTTTGGGGGACCTGCCAATACCTTTTTTACAATATGGATGCCACAGTTATCTTGATATTTCTTATTCTTTATCCATCCATAATATTAATAAATTAAAAAAAAAATATCCAACTTATATTTAATTTATTCTATAAATGCAGAGTTTTTAACTGAATATAAGTCATCCACACTTTATTTTTTAACAGTTGGGTTATAAAGTGTGGCTGTAATGCGTTTTCTTTCTTTTATTTTTATTTCAATGCGAAAAGAAAGGGAACCAAAGTATGTTACACTGTGCCCTTTCAATTATGAAAATGAAAAGAATATTGTTGGTAGAGGTTAAACAAGCAAGTTGAAAATAAAAAAAGGTAAAAAATATATAAATATATATGAGAGAAATAAATGATTTATTGCTTATGCGCAACAATATTTTGTTTCTTCATCCTTTATCACAAAAAATACCTCTTTCTCCTATTTGTATAATAATCCCAATATGGTGAAGGCCCATTGTGTCTTCGGTGATGAATGTTCATTTTCTGAGAGCTTCGCCGTTATTTTGCGCAAGAATGTTGTTTTTTTTTTTGGTTTTTTTTCTTGATGTTTCAGTTCTACATTAAGGGAATTTATTTTTCTTTATATTCCATCATATTGATATTTACATGCATTTTCCTTGTACAATTATTTTTATAAAATACTAAAAAAAAAAAAAAAAAAAAAAGAGTACAAAAAATGCGGCAAGTCTAAATAAAGGTGTTAAAGATAATTACAGTAGACTCTCCCTAATCTGACGTCATCAGGACCAGAGTACAGTCGGATTAGAGAAATCAGTTAGAATAGGTCATTTATACAGGGTCTGTCCGAAAAGTAATAGGACTGAGTGGATTAAATAAAAATGTATTTTTGACTTGTACCCCTCACAAAAACTCGCCGCACTAAAAAGCCTGTCTTGATTCTCCGGATGCTCGGAGACAACTGACCAACCCCTCGTTCGTTAGATAGGGACCCATACTACCGAATCCAGTCGTCACACACGCGCTCCGAAATACAGTCGTGGCAAAAACAAATCAGTCCTATTACTTTCCGGACAGACCCTGTATATTTGAAAAATCTTATTATTTGAGGATATAATAATATGTAACATTTTTAGCACTTTCCTCCGAAGGAAAGTAGCTATTGAGGTTGCACTCGAAGGAATTTGACTGCTATTGAAGGAATTTTTGAAAAATTTCTTCAAATCTTTATCGATCCTACCTAGTAGACACCGAAAATGACCCCGTTAAAATGTATATATAAAATGTTATAATTATAACTAAAATAAAGATTTTATTAATAAGTTATTTACGTTACGCCTCTACGTTGGGAGCCAAAATGTTATAATTAAAATAAAAATTTGATAATATTTAATTTTAAAAACTCTTTATCTCAGGGATCGGGTTCGAGTCCAGTAAAGTAAAACAAAGATAATTTTAAATAATAAAAAAACAAAAAACTCATGGATAAGCTACATCCAGGCATATGGATAAACAAGCATTACCTGATATAAAGCCAGCTTGGTATTAACTGCATAGGACAGGATCTGCTTTACAACTGTATCTTCATTTACAGACTGAGCCTAGGCTTCATGAAAACTGATGACCATCTGAGACTAGCTGTGCACTGAACTAGAGCTGCATTTGGAATGGATCTAACTTTTTAACTGCACTCAACTGTATGTGACTGTATCTTCTTTTCAACTGCACTACGTATGAGACTGGAGCTTCTTTTTAACTGAACTGCACTTATGAGATTGTATCTTCTTGTAAACTGAACTGCTTTTAACAGACTGACATGTATGTGACTGTTTCTTCCATTACAACTCAACAGATTGCCATATGAGACTGGAGCCACCTTTTTACAGACTGAACTTAACTTTCATGGCGGGAGCGTCCTACCGGTATCCAATGCTACCTGTATAGACTGCTAGACAAATATGACAAATAATATTTGTTCATCCCAATGAATTTAACATATCAATGAGCTTTTTGGATTTTCAGAATTTTCTGTGTTAATTTTAAAACTTTTAAATATGTAATGTAAAATATCATTACAATATATATATATATATATATATATATATATATATATATATATATATATATATATATATATTTATTTATTTATTTATATGCGTCTGTTAACACGATAGCGGCCAGAGTTTTTGTTTTTTCTTCACGAAACGTGGTATATAGCGTTCAATTAGCAAACGATTGGAAAGGAGGGTTTACTTTAAACTCTGTTTCATTAGAATTAGCCCGCCAGACGTAGGTTCCCAAAGCCGCCGCGAGCAGCGCTATCTCCCACTAGGGGGACTGTATCCTGTTCCTGCGCCAGATCAAAAGACGGAAAATGAAGTTTTTCTGTATTTAAAAAGTAGTACAGTATCATGTATTAACATAACTCTGGAAGCAAATTATTTACAAAATTAATAATTGAACAGTTCTCATAAGAAATGTAAGTGAGCAGAACTATTCACGTTTTTATTTTATTTATATAGGTTATTTACAGCAAATTATTCAGTAATGTAGTCTACACTAAAAAAATTCTGAAGAAAGTGCCTGTGCCGCTCCTGTGTGACGGACTTTTAATATTGCACATTTAAGTAAAATTAAGGTTACTGAATTGTAAAATAAATTCAAAATATGTAAATGCTTGCTGGTGTATATCAAGCATTGTAATCGCTTGTGCCTTAGTAGAAACATTTATTTTCTAAGTAGAAACCCACGTTCCTGCTTCTAAAATGACTCACATATGCCTTCCTTGACTTCCATTCAATTTAATATCACAAACCAAATGTTTGGCTAGCTAGGAAGGGAAGGTTTTCTAGAAACCTTTGAGGTCTAGTTCCGGCGAGTTCCGAGATCAGTCAATTATTCCTCTCGGAGACTCCCGGATTAGAGAGAGTGGTGGATCAAAGTAAGGTGACTAAGCACAATGAATTTTCACACTTTGGCTCTCCTTAAAGTCCGACTACTAACGATTTTTTTTATTGTTTTAACACTTTCGCTGGGGGTGTCATTACGGAAGGAATCTAGCAATCCTACCCGCTTATGAGTGTCCCTTTGGAAGGACACTCCTCCAGTACTTATCCCTTTAGATTGAAAAGGCTAGTAAATGGAGGGGATTCACTTTTACACCTCCAGGTAAAGACAGTTGCCTTCAGTATGGTTTGGGATTTCCAACAGTGTGTTCAGTTTTCAAATTGGCAGACGGAAGATTTTTTATGAAAAAAAAATGTCCATGAAAAATTTAAACAAAATATGAACCCGTTACTGAGGTATTCCCAAACAACGTGTGAAGAAATTTATGGTTAAAAAATGTTTTAACCATAAAACCATGTTAAAAGAGCAGGACTGGTGTACCAATTAATGACAAAAAGCAAATGCCCTTTCTTTAAATACGGCATGATCAAATTCACCACTACATGAACAGATTTTCCCATCTCCTTGTTTGTGAGTGAAGCAAGTGAAATCTGTACAGCTGCCTGTATAGATGATGAATCCCAAAATGTATCCAATTTTGCAGCTGCACATTTTATCCCAAAACAGCTGCATTCTGAAGGGATAAATTGTTTTTAAACAAATCAACCCTTTCGTCCCCAGAAGGATCACGTTATTAAGGCGAGCAACTTCTTGGTTCTTACGCCCATTTTCGTCTCTAGATTTACAAGGGTACATTTCCTTGCAAAATTTATTTTTCAAAGGGTTCACTGGAATCCTTCAGATGAAGTAGAATCTTCACCGACTGAAGAGAGTGCGGTCTTGTAAGCTCTCTTAAAATTTCTTCTTCCTCCCAAATTCACTTCATATCTGTCATTATATAAAGTAAATCTAGATTAGCCTAAAAGTCAAACACAGAGCACTGAAAAGTTTGGTATATCCTGAATAATTAAAGGCAACCGGTGACTTCAAGCCACAGTTATAAAAAGTAACAGTTCCGCCCAGTGGAAGACAAAAGCCTTATTACCAGTGAATTATGGAAGTAGAGAATGCCTTGATATCTAGAAGTGAGCAAGATAAATTAGAAATATGACTGTCCATGGATTGAGAGCAGATGATACTCTGACCACATGAAAGGCTGCGACACCAGATAATGACTCCTGTAAATCCTTGAGTGTAGCCTGTGGAGGGCATTTGGCCGGCCTGAGTATACTCAGGCGGGAACCTCGTTTAAAAATTACGAGAAAAAACGAAGAAAATTAATCATAGAAAATAATAATAATAAAAAAAAGAGATGCTTACTTGAACAGGTCAATATTTTGTATTTAGTGAGGTCAGAATAATATTCAAATAACACTTGTTTTGAAGCTGCCCATTCTGCATTTCTTTAATGCCATTTTCATCATTAGCCAATGCCTTGCATAACTACATGTTAGGCTGTTGAAGACAAGGTCAATGTTTTACGCAGGTCTGTCACCGCAGTTACATGTTATGTTATCCGTCAGTCCGAATCTATTAAGTATTCTTTTGTCTTCACATGGCCTATTGAAAAGAATCACTGTATTCCTTTCATGAAAAAAAACAAAAAAAACAACAACACTGTATTCTAGGCCATTTGTCCATAAAAAATAACTAATATGCCACATCAAAGAAATCAATTTAAGTTGTACTCTAGTTCCATAAAAACCTATAACTATTTACTTAAAACTGGATTATAAAGTAAAACTAAATAATAAAAAGAAAGATAGACGGAAAGATAGACGGAAAAGTTCGATTTGGCATGCGCCATTTGCAAACTCCCATTTTAAGGAACAACGCATTATATGAAACATTATAAAAACTGATTATGTCTCGTTTAAGACTAGGGAAGGCTTTGAGTGGCCATACAAAGGAAATAGCATCTAATATTTATCAATACTTAGCCAAAGCTAAGCCTAAAAACGTTATTTGAACAGGCTATAGCTTGATGAGAAATCGTGGTAAGAAGAAGGAAACCAATCAAAAGCTTACTATATTCTCTACAAAGTCGGTTCTGTTGTAATTTTCGATTGGACGATCTCAATCGGGGAAATAAAAGCATAAAACTTCGAAAGTGTTGATTTGCTTTGAAGGGTTTAGGTATGTTTTCCATAGGTTTTTGTAGCTGCTTATTGTTTTTGTAGTTGCTTTTAGCAGAGCGAAACGAAAATAACAGTAAAACAAGATATTTTAAATGAGGAACATTTTTTTGTTTTGAAAGCCCCGTTTCAATTACTACAAATCTGTCCTGAGTCATGTCGCACGACATGTGCCGGGCACAAATCCCAGAATGGAAACCATTAGCAACACGTCGCTGCACATGTGCCTGGGACAAAAATGTGCCAGACGACCGCGAGACAAAACATGTGCCCGAGACTTGTGGGAAACAGCCCACAACTTGTGCCAAGAACATGCGCATGCGCAAAAGACCGTTTACACATACAACCCTGTCTAGTGTCCACAGAACATAACCTAAAAAAATATGGGGGGGGGGGGTTATGAAATACTATCAATTATATGTAGGAATGTGGTGGTAACCCTCTTTGGCCATTGAATAGGCTGTCATGTTGGTAAGCCTGATAGATTTATTTTATAATATTTTGCAAGTAAAGATTTTTTTTTTCATTTAATTAATATTATTACTATTGCACATGTCCATTATTTAAAAAAATATATATACCTTATTATTATTTAACTTCACATATTTTCCCCCATTTTTGTGCTGCATTACCCTCACCCTCAGAGTCGATTATCTTCAAAATGGCAAAAGCAGTAATCAATTTAACGACGAGTCGCTATTTACTTTAACCACTTGCGTTTTTTTTGTTTTTTTTTTCAAAAAAAAAATCTGCAAAAAATCAAAGATGTCTCCCAAGAAAATGTAAAGCAAATACCACAATTGAAAAGTCGTCCGAGGATCAAATACAGGTTAGAATACATGTTAAATTCCCAGTAAAGCAAGTTAACTTTTCTAAAGAATAGGATTAACTGTAATCTGTCAAGTTTGAGGGATTTGCAAAAGAAATATTATTACAAGGTAGGGATTGTCGGGGTTCGGTCACTGCTACTTAATAAAACTACATTTTATCATAAAAATGGTTTTATTGTGCCGACGTTTCGGCTTGAACTTCAAGCCTTCATCAGGGCTGTAAAAAACAAGTAGGACGGATGTAGTACTGAAATATACACACACACACATATATATATATATATATATATATATATATATATATATATATATATATATATATATATACACATATGCCTACAAACACAAATACACATACATATATACATACATACATATGTGGAAAAAGACAAAAACATAAAATACTAAAACATAATATATAGAAGAACAATGTGCTCTAGAAGTGTTTGGATTATTAGGAAAACAGATATAAGAATAACAGATTACATATTAGATTAGATATAAGAATAACAATATGGGCTTACCGATGGGAAGATAGAGAACTATTCCTCACAAATGCGGGATCATTTCTGACAGTTAATACAGGGGAATATAGGAAGAAAGGAGTTGGTGAGGGGGAGGGGGGTTCTGGACCACCCTCGAACCACACACCAAGCTATCTCGATCTTCCTATCTTGAATCCCTATCCCTCTGCTGCAAATCCGGATACCTCCTATTCCAAGATAAATTCTTCAACCAGATCTCTGGCCTCGCCATGGGTAACTGCCTCGCTCCTGACCTTTCCAATATTACCCTTAATGACCTCCTTGACCAAATCCTCCCCATGTTCCCCGACGATATTATTTTCCTTAAAAAATATGTTGACGACCTCTTCCTCATAATTAATCCTGATAAGATTCCAGAAATTCTAACAGCCTTTAACTCCTACCACCCCCGGTTAATATTCACCATCGAGACCGAAACTAACAACTCCCTCCCTTTCCTTGACATACTCCTTATTAGAAACACAGACGGCTCTATATCCACTGATTGGTATACCAAACCCACTTACTCGGGACGACTTCTCCATTACCTTTCCTCACACCCCAAACACCAAATCCTCAATACTGCCAGCAACCTAATAAATCGAGCCCTCTCCCTATCCGACACCAAATTTCACCCTGCCAACAAATCCCGACTCCTCGATATTCTTACTACCAATGGATTTCCTACGAACATTATCACCCGTCTCATAAATTCTTTTAATAACCCTAAACCCATCCCCACTACCCAAGATAATATTGTCCCTCAATTCAGAGGCCTCCCATACATCCCAAACCTCACAGAAAAAATCCAAAAATCCCTACGCGATACTTTCCCCACTCTAAAACTAGGACTATCGACACAGAACAAACTGAAAAACTTACATACGACTCTTAAAGACCCTATCCCACAAAAAGACAGGACCAATGTAGTCTACAGAATCCCCTGCATCACACCCAACTGCAATAGTGCGTACATTGGACAGACTAAAAACCCAGTAAGAAAACGTATCAACAACCACAAAAATGATGTACGGAATAAAGACATAAAGACAGCTTTAACTAGACATGCCATCACAGACGGACATGACTTTGGTTTTGACCAATACTCCATCCTTTCCACTGAATCCAACGAAGAAAAACGCCTCCTTTCCGAATCAATTTTTATCCACCTAGAAAATAATCCAGTTAATGACAAAATTGACAAAGAAGTCATCTCCTCTACCTACTCCAACATCTTCCATTTATTAAAAACTCCATCCTAATCCCCTATACCGCCTGCAATATAGCCCTTTATACCTGCCTCCCTTTCCTTTAACACAGCATTTTATGACTTTATGACCCCTTACTGTACTTTGCCGCTCTTTCTTTCATCTTCTATGTTCTCTGTCCATTGGGTGGTCCAGAACCCCCCTCCCCCTCACCAACTCCTTTCTTCCTATATTTCCCTGTATTAACTGTCAGAAATGATCCCGCATTTGTGAGGAATAGTTCTCTATCTTCCCATCGGTAAGCCCATATTGTTATTCTTATATCTAATCTAATATGTAATCTGTTATTCTTATATCTGTTTTCCTAATAATCCAAACACTTCTAGAGCACATTGTTCTTCTATATATTATGTTTTAGTATTTTATGATTTTGTCTTTTTCCACATATGTATGTATGTATATATGTATGTGTATTTGTGTTTGTAGGCATATGTATATATATATAATATATGTGTGTGTATATTTCAGTACTACATCCGTCCTACTTGTTTTTTACAGCCCTGATGAAGGCTTGAAGTTCAAGCCGAAACGTCGGCACAATAAAACCATTTTTATGATAAAATGTAGTTTTATTAAGTAGCAGTGACCGAACCCCGACAATCCCTACCTTGCATCATCAACGGTCAACGATCTCCCCTCAATGAAATATTATTACTTCTTCAAATTGGGGTCTTCCGTGGTCTAGTGGCTAGCGCGCTAGATTCATAAGCAGGAGATGGTGGGTTCGATCCCCACCGGCGCCAGAAATTTTCTCATCTCAGGGCTCGCTGAGAAAATTCCTGGCTGCACCCTGGGAGGTGGCGCTAATAGCCAAGAATTGTTGAAGCGCCATAAAAAAAAACTTCTTCAAATTAAGTTACACGCATATTATAAGAGCAAAGCTTAAAAATATTCATCGCCTCCTGCTTTGAAAGATCATATTTCATTGTTTTAGATTATAGAATTAGTCGCAGTACATCATAGGAAACCAGTACTATGTTTTGCGTCACAAACCTAGCGTTCTTGTAGTTATTTTGAAGTGATGACCTAATTAAGTTATTACGATCCTCTAAGCGTTACTTTTTGAACTTTCGTTCAAGAATTAACAATTTGCTTCTCTAGGAAGAAAAATGATTTTTCAAAATGTTTTTAAAATTAGATTTTGTAAAACTAATTTTTTAAATTCTAAATTACTCTATTCAGTGATGCCAGATTCTACTATATTTGCATTGTCTTCTGGTATATTGGCACTTCGGCTAATAATCAGTTATCACATTTTTCTTATCAAAATTTAAACTTGTTTTTTGTTTGTAAGAAAAGGTGTTGGAAAGTGCGGAGTTTCCGTTATACGAGTTTCTGGATCCGGAGTAAAAACAGCTCTAGCCGAAATCGGTGGATTCAATAAATTACCTCAGCCCAGGAAAGCGGAATTGAGAAAAATAAGAGATCCCACTACTAAAGAAGTTATTGACCATGGTCTAGTGTTTTGGTTTCCGGGTATGTTTCAAGAAGCAATATCTAATAATTGAGAATTAATATTTAAATTTAATTATAATTTTATACAAAAATATTCTCTCTATCTTTATTTTCATTAATGATTGTTGATGTAATAGCCATTAGAATCACATTGGAAGGTCTATGTTATAGAGCCGAAAAGCTTTACTGGTGAAGACTGTTGTGAGTTTCAAGTCCATGGAAGCACTGCTGTAATTACAGCCCTTCTTAACAGTTTGGGGAAACTTGATAATTTCCGCCCGGCTGAACCAGGTTAGTGTAATGTATGCCATGAAAATTTTAAAACCAAAACGAAGAATGTCATTCTTTAATTTTGTTTGAGGAGAATAGTGGTGTATAGAAAAGCACCATAGCTTCTGAATGTGTCCTTGTACATCTTTTTTTTAGGCGAGTTTACAAAGAGAGCATTTTATTCTGGTAAAATGGATCTGACTGCAGTCGAAGGACTTTCTGCCCTCATAGATTCTGAAACAGAAGTTCAACGGAAACATGCCCTTTATCAGATGGATGGAGCATTATTTTCTTTATATTCCGATTGGTCTCAAAAACTTCTGAAAGTAGGTTAGGAATTTCATATTAATAGTTTCTTTCTTGTTTTATTTTTGGTAAGAAGATGCTTATCTCTTTCTGTTTTTTAAACAGTGCCTGGCTTACATAGAAGCTTATATTGATTTTGATGAAGACCAGGACATCGATGAAGATGCGTTTTTGACTATAAATGAGGAAGTAAAATCTCTTATTCAGGAGCTCAGAGTGAGTCCGCCATGAATCTAAGCTATAAAATTGCGTATTCTTCATTACTAAAGAAAACCTCATTCTAATGTAAATCTGATAAAGCCAACTGAAGCTTCAACTCAATATTTGAGCTGTAGAAATACTAGGAAACACTATTTAGTCATATATATAAGGATTGGCAGACTAAAGAGCAGGTGGTGATAGCAGTTCTCGTTCATTCATAGATATAGGACATAGGTTCCCTAACAGAAAAGGAGGGAATTTATTGTTTAAGTGTCTTGTTTTTTATGAATAATTAGAGACTGGTCAAGAGATATTAAACATTATTTAATTCCAATTGTATTATTTTGTAGTACATAAAATTTCTTTTAAGCAGCTTTAAGTAGGGAGCAAACTTCTGGGGGGGAAATTGCAAATGGGCTCTTGAATGAACACCACACTACGTAGAACACTAAAAATTGATTATGTTGTTGGAAGTATGCTTTGTAAGTTGGTGATTTATGTCAGAAGGTTCCAACAAAATAAAAAAACAAAAAAACAAATGAAAATAAACAGAATATAATTGTTTCTGTGAATAAAATAAAAATCTCAACATATTTACAAAAATATTTTTGTTCCCTGGATCTGGGCTTGAAGTTGAGGCCAGTCTTTGTGGAGACTCCCGTGTTCGCTAAGAAGTCTACCATCAACAGTCCAGAATATGGATACTTCCACTTTGTTCGTTTTTATAAGCACTCGTAACAGTTTGGGTGGTCAGGCAAAGGTGATAGTGTTTAATTTTGATCATTACTTCGTCAAAGCTAAGGTTGCAAACAATTTAACCTTGAGTGAAAACTTCCGAGTAAAAAGGTTATAAAAATGAAAGAGAATTGTTTCTGTGATTTACATGGGAATATAAGCCATGCCTCTTTTCCCTTAGATCTGCACAATTTGTACAAGCTTGAGTTTATCATAAAGGGATGTTTAATTAGTTTTGATTGAAAAATAAATGTATTAAGAACAAAATCTATCTTGCTTCATGCCAATCGAGAGGCAAAGATCTGGTCAGTTGTTGACCAGATTGCTCACCAGGGAGATAGTTTGGTCAGTTGCCTGATTTTCCCCTTTAAAGAGGTCCATTAAAGACTTGGCCCTTGGAAAATCTGTAGTTATGGGCTCTAAAAAAAAAATCATAGAAATAACTTATCATATTACAATGGACCCAACTTCTTAGCCAACTCAAAAGCATTTTAAGGAGTAATACTCATTTTCTCTAATTTATGGATAACAAATAAATCATTATTTTTCAATTCTTTATGTCATAAGATTTATATCGGATGTTAAAGTAACCAAAAAAAAAAAAAAAAAAAAGGTTTTAATTCTTCAAAAACAAAATGGCAGAGCTGTGTATGACAAATGAAAACCTTCTTTTTTCACCGGCGATAGTGTGCAGGTGGTAATTTTTAATCTAGAACAAAAAACTAAAATTATTTTGAAAAACGAAGGTTAAGTAAAGTACATAGGATTTTTAAAAAATATTAATCTTTTTGAAAATGGTGAACAATTCTTCATTTTCTATCAAAACATTCGTCGAAAATTTGTCATGAAATCGTAATATTCAATGAATGGAAAAATCTCTTTGCACTTTACTAGCAAATATCTTTAGGAATCTGCAGTTAAAATTTGAAGTTTAATGGGCGAAAATTTAAAGAGCTAGCATGTCGCCTGATTTAAAAAACATAGTTTTGAGATATTTTTTTCTTTTTATTTTTTTTCATAATTACTTCTAATAAAAGTAAAAAATGGTTTTTAACTTTTGAATGAAATTTACATGGGTGGGCTTTAGTTGAAAAATTGAATTTTTGGCACATTTAAAAACTGCTTTGGCACATAAACACTCTTGGATGTGTTTTTCGATTAGTTAAGGAAGCACATAAGCCCGTAAAAAGAAAATTGTAAAAAAAAAAATACAAGGTAGTATTACCCCATAAGTGATTTTATTTGCTATTATTGTTCTACTTACTTAAAGAAAATTTCATGACCTTTATGATGAAATATTACTCAATTGTTCTGAATATGTTTGTCCAATCTCTAATTATTCAGCATATAATGCAGTATATAATTCATGGCACTTGAAAAATAAAAAAACCCCTTTAATTTCCTCCTTTTCCTTCATTTAGGAGAAGCAGTCTATATGGATTTGCTTTGTTACTCTGTAAGCTTTCTATCAACTCCTTGTGGTCTGCTGCTACTTATACTCTCTCCATAGTTTCATGAAAATATATAAGAAATAAAAACAAATTAATAACTCTGTAATGAATGTAAAGTGACCGTTGATATAAAATTGAAATAAACTGCATTAAATGATTATATAATGATGTAAAGTCTTCAATAAGTTCGAGTTATTCTAATTATCAAGAACATCAACAAATAAATTTGAGACATTATTCAAAATGGCCGTCAGAATCTGAATAGTTCAGTGTAGCCAATTTTTCTTGAAAAAAACTTTTGACCTTTTGACCAAATTTTGAAATTTGAGTACTTTGACATAGCCTAGGAGATTTCCCGTAATAAGACCTACCTATGTGCCAAGTTTGGTCAAAATCTGTCAAACTGTGTAGATTTGTACTAGGAACAAACAGAAAAACATACATACAGACAAACAGACAGACACGTGATTTTTATATATATATATATATATATATATATATATATATATATATATATATAGATTATTAAACATCATTATATTAAATGAGGGTTATATATTTATATTATATACATTTCAGAGACACATCGAAGATGGTAGAAGAGGAGAAAGGATTCGTGAAGGAGTTAATCTGACAATTCTTGGAGCCCCAAACTCTGGGAAAAGCAGCTTGTTGAATGTACTGAGTAAGTTTCTAATCTGTTCTTATACAAGATTCAACTTATATTTCAGTAAGCATTGCCGCCCCCAATGTGTTACATTGATAAGAAAATAGCGCCAAGAGTTATTAAAATATCATCTTTTCCTAATTGAATGATGTTCATACATCGAATCATAGAATTCTCAATCGCAGCTTTTGAATGCAGGCTTTTTAGCGTGTTTCATTGAACAATAGGTGAAGTTAGGTCTTTTATTCAGCAAAATTCTTTTATAAAGCCAAAAGTGTTGTGCTATTAGATTTAAATGTATACTTTTAGTACACTTTTTCTCTCCCTCTATAGGGAATAAACCCGTTTATGTTGACCAGAGGTGCCAATAAGATATATATATATATTGTTATAATTTAAAATAAAAATTTTATAATAGCCACACGTTGATGTGCCAAAATGTTATAATTTAAATTAAAAGAATGATTTAAAATATTTTTAAATTAAAGAATGCGCCACATTGGGTCGCCAATATGTTATAATTTAAATTAAAAAAAGTCCGACTCGCAGGAACTGCTTCATCTTAGCGCGGTTACAGTTCATTTTTTTTTTTTTTTTTTTTTTTTTTTTTTTTTTTTTTTTACGGCGCATCTACATCTAGGTCATTAGCGCCGACGTCCAGGGTGTAGCGAGGAATTTTACCAGCGAGCCGTGGGATGATAAAATTCCTGGAATCGAACCCACCATCTCCCGCTTATGAATCCAAGGCGCTAGCCATTAGAACACGGGAGATCCCGGTTCCTGTTCATATCCCTATTCTCATTTGAAAAGCATAGAATAGAAACAGATAATATTTTCCTCGGCCTTTGTTCAAAGGGTTTTATGGCTTTACCTGGGGTCGGGTCCGCAAGACCCTAGAAACCTCTTCTACCGATACTTCATTTCATACGTTTCAATGAATTGGAAAATATCAAAAATTTTCACATATTCCTGTGTTCTTTTACTATAGTAATAATTCTACAGATAAAATCAATTAAAAAATAAAATAAAAAAACCAACAGCATAAAGGCAATTGAAAATGTTCAAAAGACGTCATCGAATCTTTTTCTCTTGGCAAGCTATATTTCTAACAATGAATTGTTTTTCTTATTTTGCCTAATCTGTTTTATTGCAAAATACATTATCCAACTATAAGCAATTAAAAAATAACAAGGAATAAAAACAGACAAAAAGAACAGTTCGAATAAGCAAAATCAATTACTTTAATGTTTTAAGCACTTATTTCTCCGATTGACATCGCCTAATCAAAACTTTCATCAGAACCTTTTTTGTAGAGCATTTAGTAAGCTTTCTAATGGTATTCTTTTATTTACCAAGGTTCTCAACCTTTTTCGAGATATTAAGGAAAATATACAAAGTTACCAAAACTTTTTATGTCTGTTAATAAAATATTTTATTCTAACCCTTCCTTAACTCCAAACGTAACCAAAATTTCAACATATTAGTTTTAATGATAGTAAAACATGCAAAAAATGTTTCAACTGAATCCCATGATTCTAAGTACCCAAACCAAAAAAGTCCGACTCGCAGGAACTGCGTCATCTTAGCGCGGTTCCATTCATATCCCTAGTGTTATTTTGTAGACTTAGAATAGAAACAGTTATTACTTTGTTTGGATCATTCCTAATGTAAACAAATATGAAAAAAAACAAAAAAACATGATTTTCGGCTAGGGATGAAACTATCCTAAGCAGAAATTACTCTTTCTGCCGTCCCAAGTTTCGGTCTACGAAGACTCTTCTACGAATATATTTCTAATTTACTTAACTTGCAGTGCAAACATATCCATTTTACTTTTAAATGCAATTAAACAAAATAAAATTGTACATGAAAATGAGAAAGTAGTGTTATTTTTTATTGAACTACGGCCACATTCAACCACAAAATATAATTATATTTCTAGTATAGAATTTGGCTGCATGACTTCCTACAGGTAAAGTTAACTGTCAGCTGTCCTAGAATGCTTGATGAGAACAATGAATCTTGATTTATGAAGTGCAATAAAAGCCTACCTGAACCGGCCTACTACCTCGACCCGGACTGACTCTACACAGAGAATATTTACGTTTTCAGTTCTGTTACAGGTTCAAAGAATTTGTATTTATTCCCCTGTTTTATTGAGAAATACATCCTCCTCCTAGAAGCAATAACAAAATAACAAGAAATAAAAACAGACAAAAAGAACCGTATAAATAAACGAAATCAATTATCGTTTATCAAACTTCTAAGTTATATGTACTTATTTCTCCGTTTGACATCGCCTAATCAAAACTTTCTTCAGAACCTGTTTTCTAGAGCATTTAGTAAGCTTTCGAATGGAAACCATCCGTTTACCAAGATTCTCAACCGTTTTCGAGATATTAAGGAAAGTGTGCTAATGACCTTGGCAGTAGAAGCACCTATAATTAATAAATAAATAAAATTAAGGAAAGTATACGAAGTTTCCAAAGCTTTTCATCTCTATTAATAAATTATTTTAATTTAACCCTTTCTTAACTCCAAACGTAAGTAAATTTTCAGCATACTAGTTTTGATGAAATTAGAACAAGCAGAAAATGTTTCAACTGAATCCCATAATTCGAAGTACCAAAATCAAAGACAAAAAGAACCGTTCGAATAAACGAAATCAATTACTTCAAAGTTTAAGCACTTATTTATCCGATTGACATCGCTTATTCAAAACTTTCTTTAGAACCTTTTTTGTAGACCATTTAGTAAGCTTTCGAATGGTAACCTTTCGCTTCCCAAGATTGTCAACGGTTTTCGAGATACTAACGAAAGTATAAAAGGTTACCAAAACTTTTCTTGTCTGTTAATAAAATATTTTATTCTAACCCTTCCTTTACTCCAAACGTAACTAAAATTTCAACATATTAGTGTTGATACAATTTGAACATGCAGAAAATGTTTCAACTGAATCCCATAATTCTAAGTACCAAAATCAAAGACAAAAAGAACAGTTCGAATAAGCGAAATCAATTACTTTAAAGTTTTAAGCACTTATTTCTCCGATTGACATCGCCTAATCAAAACTTTCATCAGAACCATTTTTGAAATGAGCTTTCTAATGGTCATATTCCGTTTCCCAAGATTCTCAACCATTTTCGAGATATTAAGGAAAGTATAAAAAGTTACCAAAACTTTTTATGTCTGTTAATAAAATATTTTATTCTAACCCTTCCTAAACTCCAAACGTAACAAAAATTTCAACATATTAGTTTTAATGAAAGTAGAACATGCAGAAAATGTTTCAACTGAATCCCATGATTCTAAGTACCCAAACCAAAAACGGTATTCAAAAACTATTTTTCCAATTTTCTCGAAAACGGTTAAAGCTATCGCCTTGAAAATGGTTTCATTCGTTTTCCTAGCCCAAGAAGCCTATAAAACGAGTACTTACAAGCTTATGAACTCAAAAACGTAAGCGTTACGATTTTTTTTGCGCGAATTTCGCCCCAAACGCCATCTTCCAGTGGGCGGATTCTGCTGGCTAACGAACTTGACCTTTCCAATTAGACGACGGATTTTTGTACCAAATTTCATCACAATCGGACCATTCGTCTTCTACCTAGAGAGCGAACAGACAAATATATATATATATATATATATATATATATATATATATATATATATATATATATATACAAATTTGAACCACCGTTATTTTCGGTTTCTAGGGGTTCTGAAACGCGAAATTTTCTAGTCGGCACTTCCGGGTTGTTTCATTGTATCAACCTTATAAGCGGGGTTCCTCCCTATGGGGGAGGGAGGAACCGCGCTAAAACGGTATTCAAAAACTATTTTTCCAATTTTCTCAAAAACGGTTAAAGCTATCGCCTTGAAAATGGTTTCATTCGTTTTCCTAGCCAAAGAAGCCTATAAAACGAGTACTTACAAGCTTATGAACTCAAAAACGTAAGCGTTACGATTTTTTTTGCGCGAATTTCGCCCCAAACGCCATCTTCCATTGGGCGGATTTTGCTGGTTAACGAACTTGACCTTTCAAATCGGGCGACAGATTTTTGTACCAAATTTCATCAAAATCGGACCATTAGGGAGGCCAGAAATCCGCGAACAGACAAATATATATATATGTATATATATATATATATATATATATATATATATATGTATATATATATATATATATATATATATACAAATTTTAACCACCGTTATTTTCGGTATCCAGGGGTTCTGAAACGCAAAATTTTCTAGTCGGATTTGCTTCATTGTATCAACCTTATAAGCGGGGTTCCTCCCTATTGGGGAGGGAGGAACCGAGCTAATTATATAATATTTAATTTTAAAAACTCTTTATCTCAGGGGTCGGGTTCGAGTCCAGTAAAGTAGAACAGAGATAATTTTAAATAATAAAAAAAATAAATAAAAAACTCATGGATAAGCTACATCCAGGCATATGGATAAACAAGCATTACCTGATATAAAGCCAGCTTGGTATTAACTGCATAGGACAGGATCTTCTTTACAACAGTATCTCCATTAACGGATTGTGCCTAGGCTTCATGAAAACTGATGACGATATGAGACTAGCTATGCACTGAACTAGAGCTGCATTAGGACTACATCTAACTGGATCACGATTCAGACTGTAGCTTCTTTCTGACTGAACTACCGTATGAGATTAGATCTTCTATTCAACTGAACTGCACGTATGAGTCTGGAGCTTCGTTTTTAACTGACTAGTTTTTGGGGGGAGTGTCCTACCGGTATCCAATGCTACCTGTATAGACTGCTAGACAAATATAACAAATAATATTTGTTTATCCCAATGAATTTAACATATCAATGAGCTTTTTGATTATCTTCAGAATTTTCTTTGTTAATTTTAAAACTTTTAAATATATAATGTAAAATATCATTACAATATTGTGTTATTTATACAGCATTCTCCAGTGGTCGTTTTTTTCGTGTGATATTTTGCAGAAATCCTATTCTTCAGTAATCAAAATGGATAACCGTCTGAAGAAGCAGAATAGGATTTCTGCGAAATATCACACGAAAAAAACGACCACTGGAGAATGCCGTATAAAGAACACAAATGAATCTCCCCAGCGAAGAAACCTAAAAAGTAATATATATATTCTGTTCCTTCTCTAGCTGGCCCAAAAACTTTACATTTTTAAATGTTTTTTTATTTTTCATTTTTTTCCCCTGTTATTAGTTGAACGTCAAGTGCCTTATGTCTTACTTTTTTTCAGCATAATAATCTGCTATGGAGCTTTTCACAAGTTCTTCAATGCCCTGGTAGCCAGTACATCGTAATGTTTCTGTTCAGAATCCTATTACTTATCAAGAATTTGTGTTAATAGTGGATGTGTTCTATCTGAAAGTGATAGAGATTAAATCTATAAGAAAAAGTTGGAGGCAAAAACAAATAATAATAATAATTGCTAATATTGCTTGGAATTGGATTAGTAATTTATTAATGTTTTGATTAAAATATTCTTTATTTTCAGGCAAAAGGCCTGCTGCTATTGTGAGCCCTATTCCTGGGACTACGAGGGATGTTGTACAGACGCATCTAGATATAAACGGCTTTCCTCTCAACATTGCAGACACTGCAGGTTCCTTATGATTCATTCATGCCTTTAATATACAAAAATAAATTTTACATTTTGATTCTTCTTCCAAGAAATACCAGATGAGCAGGATTTTTTTAATGTTTTTATTCACTAAAAATATTTTAACTGACTTTGATAATATTTAAAAAACGTTCTGAGAATTTCAGTACCTGTATCAAAAATATCATTGAAAGTTATGAAGACAATGGAAGGGTGTGATCAGATAAGATGGGTAGAACCTTTCAAATTGTTATATATATTTAATTTTTACTGTAACGGGGACTTCACAAAGTTATCAGTCTTCCCAGATTTTAAGTTATTGAAAGTTTGAGCATGATTAGAGCATGCTAACACGTGCCACTGAGTGCTCAAAGTTACAAAAACATGTGTGGGCTGACTAGCAGCATTTACGGGCAGTATCTCTGGGTCTTCCTGTTATTTTCTCATAATTCATGTGTCAAATGAAAAGCAATATTATTGAAAGTAATATATATTCTATGTATCTTCATTGCTACTATTTGATAACAATCGCTGTTATAGCTCAGTTCGGCAAGTAGCAACGAACATGTACAGTACATACATCAATTAAAACACTGAACAACATTGCCTTTCATTTCACATTTAATCATGAGAAAATAACGGGAAGTTTTGGAGATAATGCCTGTTAATACCGCTAGTCGGCCCACATACATTTTTATAACTTTCAGCGCCCAGTAACACACGTTAACATACTCTAATCGTGCTCAAACTTTCACTACCTTAAAATCTGGAAAGACAGATAACATTGAAAAGTTCCCTTTAATAAAATTCGGGAAATAATTTTCCCCTCATATCACTGCGGTCACCCTAATAATTCTATCACTGTAGTCACCTTCTATACTTCATGACTTTGTCTGACTACATCCATATGTATTGTTTGTTTATTAACCTTAAAAAAATATTTGATCCAAATTTTTATGTTGAATTTTTACTAAAAATATATGATAACCTTTCAAATGTAGACACTACATCTTGTCTTTACTAGCTAATAAAAAAATAAATCAGATTTTTCCTTTTTTTATTGTAGCTTTTTATTTGGGACAGATAGTGAAAATATCTAAAAATAAAATCCATGTTGTCGTATTTCTGTGGACATTAAAATACAATTCATTATTATATGTACTTAATCATTATAAGTGAATTCTAAATGGTTTAAAAAAATTGGCTAATTAATTATTTGGGTTTATTATAGGACTTCGTGAAAACCCAGCTGACCCAGTTGAAGCGGAAGGAATTTCTAGAGCTATTATCTGTGCTGATGCTTCAGATCTCCTCATTTTTATTTTGGATGTTTCTCTTCTTATGGAATGGGCACGAAACAGAAATATAAAATCAATATCTTCGAAAGAATTCAAAACATATTTTAAAGCCTGGATCACGTCCTTGGGAATTGAGTCTCAGATTTTGCAGTGTGATAATTTGAGAGAGATTCTAGATGGAAAAGTAGCCAGTTCTGTAGGAAATTCTCAAGGGATGATTGTTCTGAATAAAGTAGATCTGATATCTTCTACTGACATTATACATCCAAATGTAAGGGATTCGAGTTACGTTTGTGAAATCTCATGCACAACTGACTACGGAATAGAAAATTTACTTAAAAAAACGACAACTAAGTTAAAACATTTGTGAGTAAATTATTATTTTGTTTTGTCATTGAAATAGTCTGCTATAGCCCCCTAAATCCCTGGGTTTATCTGAACAGGCTATACCTAGGGATTTAGCATGTTACTGTGTGTCATAGAATCTTATTTATTATTCCACAATACTATTGTATGTTTTTGATTACTTTATCAAGGTTTTAATAATAATGACATTTTATACCAATTCGTGACAGAATCACTACCAATATGTTCTGTAAACAATAATAAATAATAATAATTCAAGTCCATGTGCAAGTTCAATAGTTAGTTAATAAGGGAAAAATGGATTTGTTAAATTTGGTTATAGAAGTTGATTGTTTAAAGAAGTTTGTCGCTTAGCATGAATTGATTGATTTCTCTTGAGGGGTAAATCCTACTGTCGATTGCGCGGATAATGGTGGCGCCCCGTTATCTTAATTAAAATTTTGAAACTCCTATTAATTGGAATCATACGATTTTGAACCTGGTATTCAGTTATTTTTAATAATGTTCATATTTTCTTTTATTTTGCACATTAAAACATTACCTAGCATTAGAGCTCTAATATAAATACTAAATAATAATAATAATTTAAATACTAAATAATTATTTATATACTAAAAAACTAAATAAAATACTAAATAATTTTTATACTAAACTAGCTGAATACCCGTGCTTCGTTACGGCAGATGAGTAGTTATTTTATTGTGTTAAATAATGTATCATCAAAATTAACGCTACTATATAATTTTGTGCAGTTAATTTCAGCACGGTTCCTGTCAAACTATTAGTTATTCATCAATTGATAAGTAATCAAAATATAATGTTTCTTGACATTGGGGCGCCCCGGACCAGTAACAGATAACGTAGAGATATCCCGTTATTTATAGGTTATCAGTAACAGCAGTTTAACCAGTACAGGTTAAAATTCGTTGCCAATAATAAATGTACGTTAAAATTTAAAAATTTATGTTTCAAATATGTCATTTGGAAACACCCATTATATTCGCGATCATTACCAAGTGCTCTGACTGGGGATGTTGATGGATGAGGAGGCTGTGCAAGGGTTTGGGATATTATTACCTCAAATGGACCATCACCAGGTATAACGTAAACTCTATGAGGGGCAAAATCACAGTTTATTTCTAGTAATTCAAGAGGTCTGCCATCATAGTTAAAATTAACCACAAAGAAAAATAATATTATGAAATAGATACAGTACGTTAACAGGTAACATGTTATTGTCCTAGCAACGCATGCTGCCTAGGCTTGCCTGCTCTAACTAACTAAAACTTTAAACCCCTTTAAAAATACTTAAAAATTTGAATATCAAAAAATCCTTTCTTAGCGAGTGTTTACGTTATAAAGGGAGTGTCCATGCAAAATTTCAAAATTTTCTGTCAAGTGGTTTGGGGCTGGGAGATGATAGGTCAGTGAGTGAGTGAGTGAGTGAGTGAGTGAGTGTGTGAGTGAGAGGTATTTGACAAATATATAGTAGATAATTATTTATTTAATTATGAAAATACTAAATATTTATTTATGGTCTATACATTTTTATGGTATTGATTTATTATATCATTTTCCACATTTTTTCCCCAGGTGTGGAGATCCGAAAAGGGCTCAGGCGGGCTTCAGCAAACCTTACCAGCGGTATTGCTTGGAAGAATGTCTGTCTTGTTTGAATCGATTTATTGAAATGGAATCTCGCCAGATGTCTGTGGATCTTTGTGCTGAAGAATTGAGAAAGGCGATGAACTGCATTGGAAGGCTTACAGGGAAAATATCAGCAGAGCAACTTCTTGATGTAATCTTTCGGGACTTTTGTATTGGGAAGTAATATTGCTAGGACTCCTTCATAGGACGATGTGAAAATTCATCACTCCAATCATCGTTGTATCAGAAGAAGCCTGCGTGCCCAGGAATTGTCTTGATGAAGAATAATGATAGTGGGGCAATGATGGTTATGGAACTCTATGCACCATTAAAAAGAACTGAGGAAACTACTGCGTTTAAATGCCACAATGTGATGTGATGTCCCCCTGTTATATTCGAACAGCTCATCGACTTCTGATGAAGTGTAGCAAATTGAAAAATAATAAATAATAAAATTAGAAATAATGTTGTCAATGAAACAAAATTGATTGATGATTTCAATTAAAATGCAATTGAAAGAACTTCAATCTGTATTTCAATGTTTTGATCAATCAGTTGCTTTATTGACTCTGATTCCAAGTCAATAAGTCTTGAGTTATCAGAAACAGTGATTTGTATTTTCTTAAGAGGTTAAATGTTCTATGAATTCAATTATTATAATTGTGATGTTAGAATTAGCTGTAAGATTTGAAAATAAATAGAACCCTACAATATTCATTATCAAAAAATAAAGATTAGTTGATTGAACTAAAATTTCATTTTGTGTGTATACAGAAATACTTTTTTT
This sequence comes from Gonocerus acuteangulatus, assembly GCA_946811695.1. NCBI lineage: Eukaryota > Metazoa > Arthropoda > Insecta > Hemiptera > Coreidae > Gonocerus > Gonocerus acuteangulatus. Next base: position 111,959,770 of record OX328125.1, on the reverse strand, counting down.
TTAAAAAATAAATGTTAAAAAATTGCATATTAGTTAATGTTTTATTTTTGCCCCTTTCCTCTACTACCTTACTTTTTAGTGCGGTTCTTCCCTTCCTCCATGGGGGGAACCCCGCTTATAAGGCTGACTTCATAACAGAAGAGGGTGAAAACCTGTACATAACCCACCCAAAAATCGTTGTTAGCCACCTCAAAACTTGAGAATAAGACAGAGAAGACTCCCAGTAAGCCTAACAAATCATTTTTTTAGTCTCATCAAAAGATTTTCTCAGTTTAGTACATAACTGATTCGCGTAATATTGTTCCATATTACAAAAACTGACATCCAGCTGTTTTCAAAGCTTGGAGAGCACTCAGACCTCTTTCGCAGCAAAGCTTTGAGCTTCCTCCACCTACCCCAAGTTGACCGATCCTACTCCGACCAATAAAGCGGCACGGGAAATTCAATAGCATTACTTTCGGAACACACCCAGTTCACTACAAATTTCATATTTATGCTGTACGATGTATCTAATGTGAAATTCAATGTATTTAAACTAGTGGCGCTTATATTTGAAATATATTTTACTTGGTTTCTTCAATAATTTGTTTTACTCTTAACTAACCTCTGTATAAAACTACTGCTTATTTGCTAAACTTTTTTTGTTAATTAACACATCACATAAGAAAGTGTCTTATAACCGATTTGCCTGATTTTTATGGTATTGTTTAGAGTTTTGATTACCTGTACGAGCCTCATCTTCAAGCTTGCGGTTTCCCGCTCAAAATCGTTCAAACCACCGATGCACTTGTCGCTCACTAATGACATTTTCGCCATATATTTTTACAAGTTTTCAATGAGTTGAAGCAGCATTTTCTCCATTATCGAATTCTAAAAGCATAACATGGCGTATGTGGTCTCTTGGGAGATCCATTTCAAATGAAATTTCAGAAAAGAATAAATAATTTTCACCAACCAAAACATGATAAAAAGAAGTGTATTTAATGCTATAAAGAAAAAAATGTAAACAAAAATAAATTGAAAAGGAGGGAACATAAACAATATACATACATAATATATATATATATATATATATATATATATATATATATATATATATATGGAACGGCTTCTTTCTCCAGCGGTGTCGCTCCTCTCTCCATCGCAATATTTCGTCGGGTTCATCTCCGACTTCTTCAGGCTGCTATGTGTCGTCCTCGGTGGTTATCAAGGGAATGAATTTTTCCCGGATTTTCCCTCCTTTATAGCCCTGCTTCGGTAGACTATGCGGGCCAATGGTGTAGGGGGTCCGTGGGCCAATAGGGCTCGAGGGCTGTCTTCGTCGTTCGTCCGTCGTCTGTAGTTCGTCAGTTGGTCCGTGTGGGGCGCTGGTCGTCTTGAGTCCCTGTTTTCTCCTCTATATTCTTAAGGATGGGCCGCCAAATGTCCGGTAGGATGAGGCCATCTTCCCTATTGAAGTTTATTGGATGCTTATGTATTTCGATGGCTTCTCTAATTAGTCTCCTTGTCAAGCTGGTTTCCTTGGCTAGGGTCTTGGCTCGGTCGAATAATACTTGCCTGGGGCACTGTTCTCCGTGTGTTGCCACCGCAGAAGTTTTGGTGCGCCCCAGCCTGTAGTTAGCAGCGTGTTGTCCTTGTGCTGGCTTCGTGCTACTTCCAATACAGAGGAGTCCTGTACCAGCAGAAGGATGGCGTGGCCATGGGCAGCCGCCTCTCACCAGTTGTGGCCGATATTTTCATGGAGGACTTTGAAAGGCGGTTAATGGAGAAGACCGAACACAAACCGAAGCTCTGGCTAAGATATGTGGACGATGTTCTCGCAATTTGGCAGCAGGACACTCACTTCAGAAGAATTAGAAAAACTCTTCGCCCCAGAATCTCCCATGGAGCAGGGAGTAGACACAGTAGATTTCCCTGCCCTCCCCCCACAAACGTCCTATAGTTTCTAGCTCAGATAGTGAAACGGGCACCGATAGTGAAATTTTTACCGAGGTTAAACTAAAAAGGCATAAACAAAGGAAGGTTACGCCAAAACCCCAGAACACCACCAACACACCACCCCCGATCCCTACACATAACAAGTACGAACCTCTGACCAAGATTAAGCCCCCACCAATAGTATTGCCCCCTCACTACACGGACGCAAACAGCCTCATTAGAAAACTTAACACAGCCGGTTGCAAGAATTATACTGTACAACGCTGTAAAACCGGGAACAAAATATTTGCCCAAGACATCAAGACTCATGAACTCATTAGAAAACAACTGACAAATAACAAGACACAATTTTTCACCTACACACCGAAGGGCTCCCCTAAAAATCAACTATTCGTACTCCTCGGGCTGGACTCAGACCACCTGCTGGACAACATTGCCGCGCAGCCCAACACGGAACATATCGTGTCCGTGAAAAGAATGAGCAAGACTCAAACCGACGGTACTAGGGTCCCCATTTCCCCTCTTCTTTGTACCTTTTCGCACAAGTTTAACCCATCACACCTCAAATCGATTACCTCGATCGATCAAATAAAAATTCACTTTAAACCCTACAGGGAGGACAAAGGCATCTCCCAGTGTTTTAGGTGTCAGCGCTTCGGGCACACCAAAAACAATTGTAATCTCCGCGAGCGCTGTTTTCGCTGTGGCAAAAACCACACATCCAAGGATTGTGATCGAGTCCAAAACGCCCTAAAATTCACCAACTGCGGTGAACAGCATCCCGCCTCCTACAGGCAATGTACAGCACGAACTCCTTGAGAAGAGCCGAACAGCCCGCCAGACTATAGTAGGCCCCCCGGCTAACATACAAACACGCACATATCGCACAGTTGACCCTGGCTTCAGCTACTCAAACGCATTCACAGGACACACATCACAATTACCCCCTCCACCACCCACACAAGCACTTCCACCCACAACAAAACCCCCGACCAGCTCTGTTACTCACTCCACCAACACCACCCACTTACCAATTACCTACACATAACACACCACAACAACACACAAGTGACGGAACACCAGCATGGGTAGAACGACTCACTAACACAATGACTGACATGATGTCCATGCTCATGTCACAAGTACGCTCACTAGTAGAACTCATGACTAAACTGATCTCGACAAAATGACTGGACACACCATACTAAATCTTAACACAAACGGACTTACTCCAAAACTACAAGACGTGGACTTACTTCTACGACAAATACAGCCCACAGTATTCATACTAACCGACACACGACTGACCAGAGGTAGTTACGCACACTTTCAAGGCTATACACTTCTCCGGCACGACATGGACAATACACTAGCCGGTGGAGTCGCCATCGGCCTTCGACACGGCACACGCTATCAACGGATAGACCCAATCATAGACCCAGACGAATACAATTTTGTTCTGACAATTATAGTAAAACTGAACAAGACGTACAAACTGACCGCATACTATCCGAGACCGAGAGGACGACTTTCACGACTGGGACTTCTCCTTTCAGAAACTTCGACAGACAGACGACACATACTCATAGGTGACCTGAACGCTAGACACACTGCCTGGCATAATACGAAAAACAACCCCGCAGGGACTAAGTTGACTAAATACCCCCTGACAGTCATACACCCAGGCACACACACATTCAGACACTTCGCAGATCCCAGCATGACTTCAACGATTGACTTGTTAGTTACGCGACAACCACACGTAATAACCGCGTGCACTGCACTCGATTTTATTACATCAGACCACAGGCCGGTCTTATACGAATTAAACGGGCACATCACCACACCCACAGCCACAAACTACCACTACAGTAAGGCAGACTGGCACAAATACAAACACCTCATACACGAGCACACCCCCCCCTATCACACCCATACACGACACACAAATTCTCGACGAGGCCATTAAACAGTTCACAGACACAATCACCTTCGCGGCCGACTCGAGCATTCCTAAGTTCGCGCCAGCACCTCCAAATCTTAGGAAACCACCACAACACATTCTCACACTGATCAAACAAAGAAACAATATCAAAAACATCTGGTACAGAACACGAGATAGGCATTATAAAACTGCACTAAACTCACTCACTACACAAATACGCACACTCATGTCACAATGGAAGACGTCCATGTGGCATGAGAAACTCAGGCAGACACATGGTGACTTTAGGCAATTCTGGAGGCTCATACGAACACGCACGCAAAAGACTAACACAGTAAAAATACACAGACAAGATACGCTACTAGACGAAAAAGACCAGGCGGACATACTCGCTACTTACTACACACAAGACGCTCAAACTCGCAACAAAGACCGTACACCTGAATACAGACTTACACTACAAGATAATTACATGTACGTCTCACCAAAACAACTGACAGCCATACTCAGACAGACGAGGGAATAAATCCCCAGGACATGACAGACTTCAGTACATATTACTTAAACAGTTACCGAGAAAAGGACTACACTATCTCGTACACATCTATAACACATGCCTCCGCCTCAGACACTTCCCCGAACACTGGAGACACGCTATAATCACACCACTGCTCAAACCCAACAAAAAGGGCGATACACCTGAACACTACAGACCCATAAGCCTACTGCCTCATCTATCAAAAGTGTATGAAAAGATTATACTGAGATATCTTAAAGACTTTTGCGCAGAGGAGGATATTATCCCTGCTGAGCAGTTCGGCTTCCGCCCTGCACACAGTTCAGAACACCAGCTAGTAAGGCTCCAATCACACATCACAAACAACATGCTCATGAACCGGACTACAGCACTCATATCGATTGACTGTACGAAAGCTTTTGACTCAGTTTCACATAATATACTTATGCAGCAACTTAGAACGTACGGATGTCCAGAACAACTCTATAACACAATACACTCTTTCCTATACGGACGTACTATGACGGTTAGGGTAGGGGCAAGCCTCTCCAGCACACACCCAATCCCCTGCGGTGTACCACAGGGGTCAGTACTCGCACCCACACTCTTTTCCATCTACATATCAGAAATCGTCGGTGAACAGTACCCAAACACAAAAATAGCCGCATATGCCGACGATATCGCGATATACAGCACATCCATGTCACATTCAAAGGCATTAAAACAAGCTGAAGAGGTTTGCGCAGACGTAGTAGACGAACTGCGACGAATACACATCACAGTTAACCCGACCAAGACAGACGCACTACTCTTCGCCTTTCATGGCAATTCAACACGAGCACGCCCCAAGTATTTCACGGTTAGAAACAAAAGAAACAAGTTAAAAAGACATATCAATTACTTGGGGATACACTTAGGAACACACCTCAGTTTTCACACACACTTTACCAAGAAGCTAAAGCTTGTCAGGACGAAAGCCCGCTCTCTTGGTTACTTACTCAATTCATCAAACCTCTCACTCAGACTGAAGCTACTCATATACAAAGGAGTCTTACGACCGGCACTTCTATACGGCACACCACTCTTTCGGTTTCTGAACCCCACCATACTCAGAACACTACAATCTTTTCAGAACCGAATACTCAAAACAGTCACACGGAGCACCTCACACAATAAACTCAAAGCCCCAGACTTACACAAACTCTTAGAACTCCCTACAGTTTCAGAATTCATAAAACGACGTCACATCAAATTCTTTGACGGACTTAAGTACCATGACAATCCACTTTTTAACGACATCACACCACCTGGACGACCAGGACGCTGGCAAGGACCAACTGAGTTCACACGACGACTAGTAGACGTACTAGAACATAACACATTTTAGATAACGTTAGGAACAACCCAACAAAACAAGCTGCACTGACACATAACACTTAAGACAGTCTAACTGACCTTCTTCCCCTTTCTTCTTTCTCCTACTCTCCGACTATCTTTCGTTTTACCTCCTCCTCTATCGCTGTGCCCCACACAGCACATTACACATACCTCCCTTTGGGAATCCTACACCTTTTTCTCCTTTACTTACCGCCTTCAAGTGCATTAATGCAGAATAAGGACACCTCCTCCCTCTACCTGTGGCCCTTACGCACGCCTGTTGCGTTCGAGGTCCTTAGTTTTCTTTTGCTTTTCTGCACGTTTTTCTTTCACTTTCGTTTTCATCATGCCCTTCCTTGCATGTTTTTTTTATTTATCTTTTCTCTTAAGTGGGGTTTAGGGGGAAAAAAAAAAAAAAAAAAAAAAAAAAAAAAAAAAAAAAAAAAAAATTATTCCCTTGATAACCACCGAGGACGACACATAGCAGCCTGAAGAAGTCGGAGATGAACCCGACGAAATATTGCGATGGAGAGAGGAGCGACACCGCTAGAGAAAGAAGCCGTTCCATACATACATGTGATACCCAGCGATGCAATTTAAAACAAAATATACATATATATATATATATATATATATATATATATATATATATATATATATATATATATATTATTATTCTTGTGGATGACCCAAAATATTTCTTAATGCGTTTCGTTCTTTTAGGCTTAGGGTCGGGAAAAAGTAGTACTTCCTTGTGTCACACCACTTTATTTTTTCTGTCCTACATGTTTCGTGCTTAATTCAATCGCACCTCATCAGGGGCACTTGCTAAGAAGTCCTCTCGTCTCCTCATGTACCTTCTACGGAGGCAGGGGTAATACTAGTATTACCCCTGCCTCCGTAGAAGGTACAGGAGGAGACGAGAGGACTTCTTAGCAAGTGCCCCTGATGAGGTGCGATTGAATTAAGCACGAAACATGTAGGGCAGAAAAAATAAAGTGGTGTGACACAAGGAAGTACTACTTTTTCCCGACCCTAAGCCTAAAAGAACGAAACGCATATATATATATATATATATATATATATATATATATATATATGTATGTTGTAATGATCTAAAAGGGAGTGCTCTAGAAAGAGTCAGTTTCTGGCATAGCAAAGAGTAGCATTCCTAATCAAAAGCCTAATTCAAAATAAAGGCTAAGTTATATTCCATAAAGTCCATCACAAATATTATTTTTTGTCAACAAATTAAATAAATAAAAGTGTATTAAAAGGAATAGCAATTGGCAGTGCTTAGCTTGGCAGTATTTATTTATTTTATTTTATTTTTTTATTTATTATTATTTTTTTTTTTTTTAAAGGCAGTGTGAAATAAAAGAAGTGGAGACCCGATGGCCGTGAGGGTTAAGGCGTGAGCACTTAACACTCCGTGCCAAAGGTCGTGGGTTCGATTCCCACTAGGGGTGGTGGCTTTTCTTTCGAAAAAAAGAAAAGGCATCACCCCTATCTTGGCTAGAAAAGGGTGGTAACCTATAGATAACCCGTCCTAAAATTCGTAGTTAATAATAAATGGACGTTAAAATTTAAATAAAATAAAAGAAGAGTTCAAATGTCTAGCTAGGAGCGATAAGGCATAGAGAGATACAAGTTTCCCAGGAAGATAAGAATAGAGGTGCTTCCAAAAAATGCCCTTTGAACATCCAAGTGGCGATCACTGAAGCCAAACGCCCTTGGCATGGTGGGAGTAACGCCTATAAAAAGGGCCTCCCCCCACCACTCGCTCTCATTCGAGCACCAGAGACACGATCTCCTTGCAGAACCAGCTGTTCAGCTGACACCAAGCTCTCACTTCATCTTCACATGATGCCCAGACACCACTCTATGATCTAGCAGCCGACCATCATTCTCCTCAACATGCCGACATAACTACAATCAGTCTGGCTCTTCACATCCAGAACATCATCCGTATCATAAGCTGAGTATACCACAATAACTGCCAATACTCAATTAAATTCAAAAGCTAGCTAAAATTTCAATAATGGCCAATATTTATATTTTAATATATAAGTTTAATATTTCAATTATGTGCTAATTTTCCTTTAATAACCCAACATTGATACAATTATGTGAGCCAAGCACCTTTTCTTTCTTATATTTAAGTTTATATCACAGCCATGCCAAATTATAACTTATATTTTTTATTTCAATATAAGTCATTTGTTTCCAATTCTATTTTATTTACTATGAACCTTTCTCCTGGTATTTAATATGGTCTCAACACATAAAGGACAGATGGTAAGAAGTGGTTCTAATTTAATATTTCTCATGCTTTTCTTTCAGGAAATTCATTAAATTAATTTAATTATTCAAATAGTTTTATTCCTAAATCCGCATGTGGTGAGTTTGGTAATATTAAATGAACCCTGAGATATAATGAAAATATAATAAAAACATTTCAAGTCAACTTTTTCTATAATAACTTTTAAATACAATTTAACTTCCTTTTTCTTGCCCAAACCAAAACACCACAATATATATATATATATATATATATATATATATATATATATATATATATATTTGTGTGTATATTTAAATATCCGTCCTAAAATTCGTAGTTAATAATAATGGATGTTAAAATTTAAATAAATAAATATTTAAATATATATACATATATTATATGCATACAAATTTGAATTCGTGGGCTTAGGGTCTGAAACGTCAAAATTTCTTATAGTCACACCTCCGGATCTCGCCATAAGCTGGTTTCCTCCTATGGAGGGAAGGAGGAAACACACCTGAAAATGTTTCATAGTAAAGCTGTAAGGATAGCCAAAAGTAGAAAGTATATTGCGCCTAGTCACCAGATGTTGGTCTACCTGAGAGAGGAGGAAGCCCAAGCAGGGTATAGCTCCGCTAGTTTTGCCAGCTTTTAAAGGGTACTGGGAAGTAACTTAAACAAAATAAGGAATTGTAGATTACTTTATTTTGATAAAAGTCAGCAAGGATTAGTGATATTTTGGATAAATTAATTCATTTTTGTGTAAACTGTTTATTGACCGTTCTTCCCAATTGAATCGATGCAAAAAAAAATTCAGTTCGTTTTTTTCCAGCATGAGTTATTGATGGATTCGTCATCTCTAAAGGTAACTATGAAAGATAACTACACATTTCTATGTTAGGACTTCAGTCCAATAGATAGTTGCCAATGAAACATAGTCATAATTTTATTATTCTATGCAGGAAGGGCTTCAGTCTGGTTTTCTCAAAACTACTGATTTTGCGGCGCTAATAGCCAAATAGTTAATGCGCCGTTAAAAACGAAAAAAAAACTACTGATTTTGGACTGAAGCCCCTTTTGCATGGATCTATAGAATTGGGAAAATCGATTCCGAACTTTTTTTAATCACCTTTCCCTTTTAGCAAACATTATGCCAATTTAATTATAATTAAATAAAGCATTTAATTAATCAAAAATATTTATTTTTTTGGCTATATTTCTAACCTGGCTATAAAAGGTTAGTTAATTGACAACATTTTCCCCAGGCACTAGAAAAAAAAAAAAAAAAATACCCCATTTCTATCTTTTAGGTTATTGTCTATTATGTCTTCTTTTCCAATTTCCATTCTGGCATTGAACGGGATAGTAGTGCTTCTTGCATATCTATTCGTTTACTTATATTCTTCCGCAAAATCGTAAAATAAGTTTGTTAAATTGACACAGTATTCCGAAATATCTAGGAATCAGTCGATTATTTACATTATTACCAAATGGATGAATTAACTAATACAATTCAATAAAATATAAAGGGACCTGGGCCAGATTTACCCTTGCTCACTGCGACCCTATCGTATCTATTGTGATTTGCGTCTCTAACTCACTCCCTTTCCAACTTGCAGCTCCTCACGAACAGCTTGAGCTCCTTGGGAGTAGCCTCGCTTATGTCCTTGGGCGTAGCAATTGCCTTCCCTATATGCACTACCCTGTTGTACGCCAACGCCTCACATTCGCAGAGGACATGCTGTGAGGTTTCCTCTTCCTCGAGACACCAGCGACATGTAGGGTCCCCTGAATTAACTAATAGTTCTTGTGTCGAAATTGACGTCTACCGGTTGTGACAGTCGACCGCAAGTGATCCAGAGTGACCCGGGTGCGATAGGAAGTTAACTAGAGCGAAGCGGAAGTGGAACATGAGTGGGCTAGAATGCCCCTGGAAGTTGCTCAGAGTTGACCGGAAGTGGACCTGTGTGGGCTGGAAGTGGGCCAGAGCAGACCGGAAGCGGACTAAAATAGGCCAGGAAAAGGATCAATAGTGGACCGGAAATGAACGTTGAGTTGACAATATAATGTAGTTGTAACTATAGCTAAACATAATCAGCTATTAGCTACTTTGATATTTAAACATTTTATAACTAAATTAGCTAATGTTAAGCGCTAATTTTATACTATTGGACTAAATTAGCCCTGAGGTATCAGATTTTAGCGACCGCTAATTTTGGCCCAACCCTGCCTGTAGAAAACTTTTGAATATGGTAGAGAATTTTTGAATATGGTGGTAAACAAACAATGAATTTAAACATATATATATATATATATTCTTTAAAGTTCATTGTTTGTTTACAATCATATTCAGATTCAAATGGTCGCGCGTCTCTAGTCACACTGACATGGCCGATTTTAGGCCTACACGTTTTTAGCATTGGAAGATAGATAACACTCCCTCCACAATCTACTAAATCAATGATCTCTAAGATATTCCGTATTCGTTGTGAACGGTTCATTATTATCGTTTCAAATCTGGTTTTCCTTTAAACTGTGAATTCTCCAATTTCACCCCTTTAAAACGGAACTGGTATTATGTTATTTTTCAAGAGAATAATTCGTGTTTCTATTTTTTGTTTTGTATTTTTTAGCAGCGCCTATACTACCAGTTTTATTTCTTCCTTGACTTCGAAAATTTCAAATGCAGTGTTTTGTAATCGCCTTTTTTTATCTTCTAAATTTCCTGGTATGTATTCGGGCAAGTGTTCGTGAATTAATTATTTAATAAAATACATTTTATAGAGACTTAATAAACTCCGCGCCAAAAAAGTCCCAACACCTAGATTTTGTTTATTTTTAGGAGAACAGCATGTTTAAATTTCCAAAAAACCTCATCATATCAAATACAACTTTACTGAACACGTTTATTGAACATATTAAAATTTAATATGTTTTTAATGAAAACAAAAAATCTTTACAAAAATAAAAGCACCAGAAAATTTAATAATTTCATTTGTTATAATATTTAAATTTTATTGTCTATAATGTCACTTAATAAAAAGTATTCCTCTGGCTTTAATAACTGCTTCCATTGTTTTTTGCATACTCATGAACAGATTTTTAATTAAATGTGGGATGTTGCCCTACTACTCCCATACAACCTTCTTTAGAATTTCAGGGAAGTAAGAGGCTAATCCTGTGAACTAACCTTCTTTGTAAGTTTTTTTCACTTTTGTTCAATTGGATCAAGGTCTGGACTTCTCACAGGCCACTGTAGGTTACGGATACCTGTAGTTTTCAGAAACTGTAGTTGTATTATGCGGCCGGGCATTATCATGCAGAAGCAATGGTTCTGGGCCAATGAGAGGCATATAAAGCCCTACATGATCTTGTTATATCATTTCCATATACCTAAAAACATTAAAGGCCGTTCCTTTGGTCGGCACCAATTTGGTACGTATTTCCCAAGAAATGCCTCTCCAGAACATGAAACACCACCTTCGAATGCCACCGTTTCTGATACTCGGAACCTGAAGTACCTTTCTCCAGACTCTTTCATGACCATCTGGAATGTTAAGGCCCACTCTCGTCTCATCAGTGAAGAGGATATCCTTCCATTCCATCAGTCGAAGATTGTCGTTCCCTTCCAAATCTTAGTCTCTGTCTACAATGTTCTGGAGTAAGAAGCAGCCCTTTCACAGGCCTTCTTCAGCTAGGGCCTGCCTCTTATAATTATATCAGACTTCTCCTAACCTTTCACTCAGACATTGATATCCCACCAACTCCTGTAACCAAGTTTTTTATGCCCAAAGCAGTAGAATGGCCATTCCTGAGCGCTTAAAATTTAATGGAAGGGTTTTTAATAGGATTAGTGATTTTTGAATTACCTGAATTAGGACATCTTGTGTAGCTTCCGATATTTCTGTTCCTTTTTATGGCCTTTGACATTGAATAGTAATGAAAATCAAGGCGATTAGCGATGTAACACAAGGATTTTTCTTCTTCGTGAAGAGTAATTATTCTTAGTGAATTATTATGATTAAAACAACTCATTATTTTAAGAATAAACCAGATAGTAACAAATTAAGCAAAAAATTGATGTACGGGGCCAACAAAAAGTAAAAACAGACAAAAATATGGATTCAAATAAATCAACTAAATGTTTAATCTTTCATTTTTTGGCATACAGGGCATAACAATGGTATGAATAATCTCTAATGTCTCTTATAAGACTAATCCCATCGCTAGAAATAAAATAAAAAATGGATTAATTGGTTAAACTAAGAAAATCTCGAGATATATAGGTGTTGCGATATTTTTGACAGCGAGTGTATAAATAAATATATTTTACTAAGGGTCTAATTTGTAATTTATTCCAGAAGTTAATTTTTTTTTTATATATATTAATTTTACCTGCTTGCTATAGGGGAGACTAAGCCAGTTGGTTGTAGTAATAACGTACATTTGTATTAAATATATATACACAATAAATAAAATTAACAAAGAAAATAATAATAGTCACAGGTTATGTGACTATTTTTTATTTATTTATTTGTGAGCACCAATATGACTAATTAAAAGTTCAATAAAAAATATCCCCCCAAAAATCGAATAATTAGAGAAAATATCAAGTTATATTAAATAGATTATTTTAATTTATCTATTTCATTATATTTTATGTAAGCCGGAAGGCTATAAAATAATGATAATTTTACACTGCTTTAGCATGTTTCACTACATAAAGAACTCTATCCGAGATTCAATTCCCATTTTCTCCCTCTTGCAATAATCAATAAACTTTGTTTTAAAAATCAAGGGGTTCTTAATTAAATAAAATATCCATGAATTATGACTTAATTGATTTTTATTTTAGAATCGCTATCAGACTTGAGGAACAAGATTTTTGGGCAACCTTTTGTAACTAAAGTATTTCTTCCTGCTCTTGAAAACCATTTCAAGAATCTCAGTGATGATAGCTCGAAGTTGCGAAGGCCGATGGTAGCCCGCTTTCATGGCCCTATTGGTGTTGGGAAAACATTTGCCGCTGACATGTTGTTTAAAATGGACTTTTTTAGGAACAAATACTTGTTTTCTACTAAACAAGCTTTACTTAAAGGCCCAAAAGAAATTGAAGCCTACAAGGTAATTTCTTACAAATATCTATCTATTTGTCTATATATATTAATAAAATAATAATATAAATAATCTCTCTCTCTCTCTCTTCACTCCTTCTCTCTTTCTCCCCCCTCTCTCTCTCCTTCACTCCCTGTCCCTCTAATGCATGGGCGTTTATAAGGGGGGCTGAAGGTGCTGCAGCCCCCCTCCCTGAAATTGGTAAAAATGTGTCATAGAAACCTTAAATATAAATTAAATAAGATCACTTAGTTCAGAAAAATACTTTCTTTTGGGTGTAATAGCGTTTTAAGGTCTAATGGCTAGCGCCTTGGATTCATAAGCGGGAGATGGTGGGTTCGATTCCCAACCTCCGGCAGGAATTTTATCATCCCACGGCTCGCTGGTAAAATTCCTCTCTGCACCCTGGATGTCGGCGCTAATGACCTAGATGTAGATGCGCCGTTAAAAAAAAAAGAAAAAAAAAAGCGTTTTAATTGGCTAACTATTCCAAGTTCTAGATTGTTAGTATTTCATACCCCCAAAATGCCCTCAGCCCCCCCCCTGAAATTATTTTCTATGCTATAATCAGCCCCCCCCCATGCTATAATCTCTAACATTCTCTCGAAGTAACTGTTCTTTTTCCTGAATTTATTGAAGAAACCTTTGCTTGCTACATATTTCACAATTAATGTAGTATATGTTTCTGGCTCTTCCATAACTGAATGTTTCTGCAAAACATGTAGAGCAAATTTTGACATATCTCTTGATTCCTCTCCGTTTAAAGGATTTTTTTACCAAAAATGTATTGCTGGTCACAGAGAATAATTTGGTAAGTTCAAAATCTCAACTTTTGAGGGCAGCTATTTAACCGAGAAAACATACTATTTTACAAGATCCCAAGAAACCCACATCTTTATTAGTCGGAAATGATCAAGGCTGTGAGTTAGGGATTTCGTTACACTATCCATGAGTCTTAGGAGATAATCATAGTGCACTTAACTCATTTTCTCAATTACCAACTTATTTGTGACCAGTGATATACAAACCAAAAATATTATATTTAACATTACACTTTCAAAAAAAAAAAAAAAAAAAAAACTGTTCTCCTCATTATATGTGGCAAATATTTTAAAATAAATAATAATGAATATATTGGGGGGAAGTTAGCTGAATTGTAGAGCAGGATGTCTACTGCACAAAATTGAAAATAGGGCAAGGAAATCACGAAAACGTCATGAATTTTGGAACCATGTCACGACATTTCAATTTTACTGGAGTCCCGGTAATTTGATGGGATCCGGACATTTGAAATTGTCGCAATTCTATCTGCCTCTCCATCCCCCTTCCTCTGTTAGATTCCTTTGTTGTAGGATTTACACATCAAGTATCCATTATTTACATATATTCAGACTTAAATATTGAAATTCTGTACACTTTAATTTACTAAATTATGTATATTGGCAATAAATATTTAGTTTGTAGTATTTTTAGAAATTTTGAATTCTGCTACCATTGTTCAATATCTTTGAGGCTGCTAATTATAATAATTCTAAAATGTTTATTAAAATTGTTTCTTCACTTTTAAAATTAATTTAACTATCCTGTTTAATGTATAATGTACATTTTATACAGATTTATTAATTGTTTTAAATGTAGGTAAAATTTTAAGTTAATAAATATCACAGTAATCTGATAGGTAATTTGGAAGGTTACATATAATTTTAAGCTAATAGTGAAGGTTTTTTTCTTTTTAAGTGAAATTATTTTCTTTTTAATTGGCATAAAATTTGCATTTCAAGTCATGAAAATTCCTGAAAACGGCTTTCACAAAAGTAGTTGACACCCTGGTAGAGCACTGGACTAATGAATTGGAGGACCTGAGGCCCCGGGCGCACTAAAGATTTTTATCTTGTAGTGTCGTCATCCGAGGGCTGAATTTGGGGCTCCAGATCGTCCCTAGGCTCACCCAGCCCTTAATTAATTTAGTAATGGGTACCTTCAAAGGGAAGAATCAGGTGGCCAGAGCATAGTACTGACCACACTATCTCCCTAATGTGCTTTATGATCAAGAATCAGATACCTTTACAGTGCTCTTTTTTTAGCATAAATATGCTTTAGCGATGACTAAACTGAAAAAAGCGTCACAAAAAAGTATCCGCTGGCGTTCCCGCATGTGCAGTGGCCATGTACGAAACATGCTGTATGTTATACAGTACATTTTAGCATAAATATGCTTTAGAGATGAGTAAACTGAAAAAAAAAAAAAAAACATTACAAAATACCACTGGCGTTTGCACATGCACGGTAGCCATGTACGAATAAGAAGACTGTATGTTATACAGTACATAACATAGGTTTGTCGGGTGGACCTAAAGCAAATTTATGTTCCTGAATTTGATGAGAAGGCTCTAAAATAAAATAATTTTTTTTTTTTTTTTAATAATAGTGAATATGACAATTACTACATCTATTTTTTCCCCAGACAGATTTAAATAAAACAATCATGAATGCAGTCAAGAGCTGTAGAAGATCTATATTTGTTTTTGATGACACAACGGAGATTACTTCCGCTATATTTAGTGAATTGCCTCCGTTCAAAAGAGATCCTCAAGTAGACTACAGGTAATAAGTTTTTTTTACTTCATAGCTGCTACTCGCACAAAATTGTATGAATTTTGGTAACAATTGTTGTTTTGAAAAATGTGAACAAAACTATAACTTTAAAAACCAATCATTTCAACCCCAGCAAAGTAACTTAAAACAGAACATTTGTATATTAACAAAATATGTTAATATACAAATGCAAGTGATATGCTGTTTATTGCATGAGACTTGCAGAAAAAAATAAACTCCCTTCTTGCAGGGTTACTGTAAGGAGGAAACAAATAAATAAAACATGTATATATATAGGGGAAAGTTGGACAAAACCGGACCCCAAAAAGTTTTTGATTTTTCCTAAACAGCTACGTGAATAAAATTGCTTCAATTTCTATTTGAATGATAGATTAGTTCGTTAGTTCCAAATATAAATATGTATTAGTGTAAAATAAGGATATTTTGGAGGGTAAAAAAATGATTTTTTGGAAGTATACAAGTACCCCGGTTTTATCCGACCTGGTCGGATAAAACCGTGTACATAAAATAATAATTATAAAATGTTGATATTTTACTAATGAAATAATTGTTTATAAAAATTAATGGGTACAATGGCTTTCCTACAATTACAAACATACGTGCGATAAAAAATCACTGAACAAAAGTAATTTTGAATGCAATATGTAAAAATTTATAGTAATTTAAGATGATTAATCAGATTTGAAAGACGTTTTATAACAAAATTACGAGAACTCCTAATTCGTCCGTGTTTTGACAGTTTTTTTATGTAAGGGCCTTAAACAATTGCTTCTGCTTTTAGGATTTCTTTTCTTTTTGGGGAGGGGGGCTTTGAGCTCCAGAACCAAATTATAAGGTCAAGAAGTTTGAATTACTGCCTCTCCTCGTTCCTTGTTGGGCTTCTACACACACCTTGGGCTTTGAAGTGAGTAAGGCCTTATTTTTCTTAGGGATATTCAGAGAGAAGACACACTAGTCTGCGTAGAAGTTGATGGTTGCTCATCATCGACTTTTCTATCTCAGCCTTTTTGCGATCATTGGTTTGGGAAGAAATCTCAGTTTCTAATCCCGTTTCATCTTGATATTGCTTAGGTAAAGGATTGTCAGTGATTATTGAGTCAAATTAGGGTTATTCAGGCCAAATGCTGTCGGCTATTTCAGATTCAACTTGAGGTTGTTCAGGTAAAGGATTATCCCCAACCTCTATTGGTTTTCCAGTTGCATCAGAAGGTGCAAAGAGTAGTCTGGAAATGGATCATTGTTGAATTGTTAGAACAAACCCTTAACTACTGCCTGAAGAATCCCTGACCTTAAATATGCAACAAGTAATAGAATAAAAACTGTTTTGTATCACGGTGCGATTTAATCCCTTTCCCTAGCTAAGGATGTCTTCTTAGGAGCTCTCAATGACAATAGTGGATTCCGATAAAGAAAGATGTAAAACCATTCCTTTCGGGCAATCTTTTTTACATTGTTGAATGGATGAGGAATACTATTTTTCCCTAACTGAAATGCATCTTTTCTTAAATCTGTCAGTTTCAGTACAAATAGTCTTTCTTCCAGTATGAGGATATGCCCAACAAGTTCCTTTTCTTCATCCCGTCAAGGGTACTTTGAGGCATGGCCGTATGTAAGAAATAATTTCGGGGGGGGGGGGGGGCTGGGAGCGTTAGGGCGGTATGGAATACTAACAATCAAGAACTTGAAATATTTAGCCAACTAAAAAACTGTTACACACAAACATATATTTTTTTTGAACTAAGTGATTTTATTTAATTCATTTTTATGGTTCTTATTACATATTTGTACCTGTAAAATCAAAAATTCTGGGGGGCTGCAGCCCCCTAATATACGCCCATGCTTTGAAGTATATTGAATGAATACAATACTTTCTTATACAAATTTTATAATTGGTCAAATACAATGTAGGATTCTTCAATATAGTAGCCTATGTCAGTAGAAAGTATCTTCTGATATAATTTTTTTTTTTTTTTTTTTTTAACAATTTTTAAGATGATTCTTCCTGTGTAAATATTTATTAGATACTAATCAAAGAAATTATTTCCATTTCACACGCAAAAAAATAGTAGTCTAAAACCGGGTACTACCCGGTCTTGTCCGACTGCCAAGGTCCCGGTTTTATCCGACTACGCCATTAATCAGAAAAGAAGGCTTAGCACTTCTCAGACATGATCTAAAACCTGGTTTAATAATTTAAAATAACAGGTAGAAAATGTATTATCTAATGTTGTGCTTGTCTAACACAAATCTTCAGGCAATTAGAAACAACAGAGTAAAATTGGTGGAGTAAAAATCGATCGTTCTGAACTTGAATTTTTCTAAATATCGGCGACAGCAAACAAATAAGCTACACTTCCTTTCCGATATCTACAAATCATAAAGCGGATGTCTGCTACTAGTTCCATGCATTTTCCAACAGATAACAACACTAATATACTCAAAATAGCCAAATCCGGTTTTACCCAACTTTCCCCTATATATATATATATATATATATATATATATATATATATATATATATATATATATATATATATATGTATGTATACATATATATATATATATATATATATATATATATATGTATGTATACATATATATATATATATATATATATATATATATATATATATATATGTATACATATATATATTTAACAAATATGAGCTTTTTGAACTTCTTCCATATTTTATTAAATATATCAAAAATGGTAGGGAAATGAAAGGTGAGCATTTGAATGCATAATACATATTCTACCAAAAAGTTTATTATGCTAATTTTAATAGGAAGATCTCAGCTGGCAAACATTTTTTTATTTTTATTTTGGTCCATTCAGGAAAATGTATCCCTTTCCCCATGGTTCTTGAATGAATGCCGTTATCTGTAAAATGAATCTGTCTTGATAAGTAGGCATAAAAAATGAGAATAACCCCTTTAAGCTTGTTTCCTCCCTCTCTCCATAGGGAAGAAACCCTATGCGTTATGAGGTTGACCTCCTGACACAATCCAAATTTGCCGCCTAAAAAATGTCACGTTCCAAAGCCATAGCTTTGAAGTTCGTTAACCAGCAGAATCTGTCCACAGGAACAAGGTTCTATGGGCCAAATTCACAAGAAGAGTGTTTTGTTTATGTGTTTCTAGCCTTCCACACCATTACGTTTTACAAGTAATTTAATGAAACTATTATCAAGGCTGTATCTATAGTTACTTTTATGCCATTAGTTGCTCTGAACGAGTTAACTCATGCTTGACTAGCGGGCCCCAGACACTCCACACGAGATAACTCTTGCTCAACTAGTGGGCCCCAGACTCTACACGAGATAACTTGTGCTCCACTAGCAGGGCCTCAGACTCTCTACACGAGATAACTCGTGCTCCACTAGCAGGGCCCCGGACACTCCACACGAGATAACTCTTGCTCAACCAGTGGGCCCCAGGCCCTCCACACGAGATAACTCGTGCTCCACTAGCAGGGCCCCAGACTCTCTACACGAGATAACTCTTGCTCAACTAGTGGGCCCCAGACTCTACACGAGATAACTCGTGCTCCACTAGCAGGGCCCCAGACTCTCTACACGAGATAACTCTTGCTCAACTAGTGGGCCCCAGACTCTACACGAGATAACTCGTGCTCCACTAGCAGGGCCCCAGACTCTCTACACGAAATAACTCGTGCTCCACTAGCAGGGCCCCAGACTCTACACGAGATAACTCGTGCTTCACTAGCAGGGCCCTAGACTCTCCACACTCGATGGCCCCAATGGCTCTGCACCTTGCTTCTCTGGTCTAGTGCTTTTACCTCGTATAAAATTAGTTTGACCTAGCGGGAATAAGGACCATTCTCAGCTTCATTATAACTAGACATTATGGCAAGTGCCTTGGACAGATAAGTCCTATACATAGACAAATTATTATTTAATCTCTTTTGCAGTGAAAGTTTGTTTATATACATATCCTCAGCTGAAACAGATGACATCGTACATGTTACTTCTAAGTTTCTGAGGAATGGTTGGTCACAGAAAGACTTTGATGCAGAGGCATTCTTGTATGGCCTCCAAGTTTCTACTTCTGGTAGGTATATTTCATTTTTTCCTTTTTTACATGTTGTCTAAGATCATTTGTATTCAGATAATAGTTATATTGATATATAATATCAAATTGAATCTCACCCAATTTCTACACAAACACATGTTTAAATCATATCTCAATATGAATAAAGACACTTTTTTCATCTATACCGACGGTTCCAAGACGGCGGAAGGTGTAGGCACAGCCGCTGCAATGGATAGAAATACTCTACAAGTGAAACTATCGAACACTGCAAGTATCTATTCAGCAGAACTGCATGCTTTATCCCTCGCTTTGGACAATATACAGGACGTGAAACAAGATAAAATAACAATCTGCCTGGAATCACTTAGCTCAATATACGGACTACGAGACATATACAAGCAAAATCCAATAATTACAAATATACTTGAACGGATACATCAGATGACTAAAGTAATAACTGTATATTGGCTCCCAGGACACGAGGACTTAGGACAAAGCACCAAAGCCGACGTACTTGCACGGACGACAGCAAGACAAAACAATCACTATATACACAATAATACACTACAAGATTTGCAAGCTGAGGCCACAAGGTTAATTATAGGAAACTGGCAGCACTCTTGGCACATGATGACAGAGAACAAACTCAGAGAAATAAAACAAACAGTTGGTGAATGGCCTTAAAGCAAAAGAAACAATAGGAGAGAAGAAGTTGTATTATGTCGCTTAAGAATCGGCCATTCACGGCTGACACACTTACACCTCATGACGAGACAGGACAGACCAAAATGTGAACATTGTAACTCAACACTGACCATAAAACACCTACTGACAGAATTTATTCTTAGACAGAACTATGACTTACCGTACAATATGACAGAACTACTAGGTGATAGGAGCCAATATATAGGACAAATATTTAACTACCTGCAGAAGACTTACGTACTTGACAAATTATAACACGACCTCTACGACTAAATTGGCAACAACACATAAATTTAAAACAAAAATAAGAGAGAAAAGAGAAGATATAGAGAAGATTAAAATAAAAATTATACTTACATTCACTACCAACATACGGCCAAATACTAAAACCTTATTGACAGACACACAATTCATTGTAACAAAACCAGTACTAATACAATACACTTTAGACAAGTTTACATGGAACAAATTTAACATTTTTTTATTATTTTATACATGTTCATGTAATATTTTTTTTTAAAGTTGAATCGCCTAGCCGCTACAACTTATTAAATAATAAATAAATAAATAATATCAAATTGAAATTTCAAAAGCACATAAAATCTTCGTAATATTGTATTAAATAATTGAGACGACGACTTTCAAAATGGGTTGTCCATTTTGTCATCAAATTAATTTATTTTCTAAAAAACTTTTTTTTTTAGTCACAGCAAAAACGTTTTTGGCAAAATTCATAAAATCTCATCAAAAAGAAGGAAATGAATATTAGTGGACCTTGTAAATATTAATTTCCTAAAGGAATTATACTAGCTTTTTTTCTGTCTCCTGAATAGTTTTACAATTTGAACATATCCTTTTTTGAAAGTCGACGCCTCAATTTGTCAAATATAACGACTTGTTTGATATTAATTATGAATATACTATATTCTTGATTAAATTACCAAATTTGAAGTAAGGAAGAGTAAAATGTATTACACCCCCCCCCCATATCTCATAAAGCACAGAATGCACCAATGTACTAAAGGGTAATACTAACTTGTGCGATCTAAATCAATGTAATTTTCTCAAATTTATGAATAATAAATCAATCAATATTTTTCAATTCTTTATGTCATAAGTTTTAAATGGGATGTTAAAGTATAAAAAATAAAAGGTTTAATTCTTCAAAAACCAAATGGCAGCGCTGTGTCTGATGAACGGAAACCCTCTTTTTTCACGGGTGATAGATTGCAGGCAGCAATTTTTAATCTTAACCAAAAACTAAAAATATTTTGACAGAAGATGCTAAAGTTTCTGGTAAAGTAAGATCTGGTAAAGTTTGTAGGATTTGTATGAAATATTAATTTTTTTTTTAAAATATACGTATAATTTTTTATGCTAGTAGATATTTTTTTTTAAAAACTCAAATGAAATATTTTGGCGTAAGCAATGTAGAACATGTAAAAAAAAAAAAAAAAAAAAATTCAAAGGTAGCCTCCATTTGTCAATTGGAATGGAACGGCCCACGTATACGTTGTTAATGGTCATTTTGACGTATTATATTCTCTAGAGGTGTAAGGAAATATTTATGATTTTTATTATTTTGTTGGATCAAAATTTGCAAATATATTTCAGGACATTTGGTCGTATTTTCATGTCCTTCCACTTTAAAAAGGTTATTCGGTGGTTCAAGATTTGAAATATTAGCAAAAATATATTGTATTTGGGATGGAATGTCGTATTTGAAGGTGGAGGTAAGAATATTTGTATAAATTCTTTGGCATATCTGTTACAGTTGAAGATAATGAATCATCGAAAGAGCAAGGTGTAGTCAGTATGATTGTGGAAAATTCTATTAAAACATTGTCAGCGTTATTCCGAGGTATTTATCTTGTGCATAGTTTTGCGAGGGAATGGCTTCAACTAGTGCATACTATTTCAATGCATCCTTTAAGAATGTTTTCTCTAACAACTACCATGTTTAGATTCAACTAATTATTTATTTCATTATAAATCTCTGGAGAAAGTAAATTAAGATATTAGACAAGGAGGTTTATTAGTCTTATGATGACCGAGTGGTCAGTTTTTGGTTTTCTATTGTAGGGGTTCAAATCCAGCCTGAGGTGGGATGAACTTTTAGCACAGTTTCTCTCTCCCTCCATAGGAAGGAAACCCCCATATGAGGTTGAACTCGTTACGCAATTTGAAAGTGGCGGCTAAAAAATTTCATGTTTCCGAACCCATAGATCACAAAATATGGGTGGTTCAAATTTGTATAATTCAATTAAATAAACAAATAGCTACATTCTTTCGGAAAATGCTAACAGTATAAAGAAATGAAACAAAAAGCTTCAAAAATAAAATTTGTTGTTGTAAAAATAACTTATAAAAAATTAAAACATTTTTTATGCTTTAAAAAAATACATATTCTATATACAATTCTATTTTTACAAATTTAGTATTATTATTATTATTATTTACTTTTAACGTCCATTTATTATTAACTAAGAATTTCAGGACGGGTTATCTATAGGTTACCACCCTATTCTAGCCAGGATAGGGCTGATGCCTTTTCTTTTTTCTAAAGAAAAGCCACAACCCCTAGTGGGAATCGAACCCACAACCCATTGAGAGTGCTCACGCCTTAACGCTCATGGCCACCGGGCCTCCAATAGTATTATTAACAATGGAAATACTAATCAGTCTCAAACTTAATATGGAAAATTTTTAATATCATAATAACATGCTATTGTTCAAAGATAATATCAGGACGTTGGAAGAGAAAGGGTAATCACGAAATCTGGATGTTGAGAAATCGAAGTCAAAGTTCTGAAAGTGCTTCAGGATAGTAAAGGCAAATGCTTACTCTATGGAAGTGCTGATTCATAAACCTGATTGAAAACGTATACAATTGAAATTCAATGTTTTAATTATAATTTACTCGAGCGATTTATGGGTAAAGAAATGCTAGGAGGGGCATTTCAGACCTGGGATTCACCCTTGAAATCGGACATAGAATTTTTCATAGATGTTGGCGCTATTCACCTTAACTTGAAACTCTTGAGAGAACCGAAGGCGAACCAGAGAAACAAGACGGAGTGTCGTGTTACCTAC
The DNA here is from genome assembly GCA_946811695.1 of Gonocerus acuteangulatus. Lineage (NCBI taxonomy): Eukaryota > Metazoa > Arthropoda > Insecta > Hemiptera > Coreidae > Gonocerus > Gonocerus acuteangulatus. The sequence continues at coordinate 111,936,127 of OX328125.1, read as the reverse complement.
ATCTTTCTAACTCAAATAAAAAATAAAAAAAAAGAAAAAGTTGATTTTTCAGATGCGCCCTTTCTCTTCCCTCGGTCCTGATATAGTGTTATCTGTTGCTATGGGACGAATCATAGCCATTTTCTTGTTGTAGCTGAGCCAGCAAAGAGCCTCTGGGACAGCATTATTTACAACGTGAAAAAGTATAAAAACGTTAATGATGTGTATATTCCCTTCCTGCCATTGGAAAGGTGGGCAGTGCGGAAGTGTATACGGAATGAATTGAATGCTTTAGGTGTTCATGCTTCCAAGGCCATCGAAGAGTAAGTTATGTTTCATTTCAAATAATTTTAGTTATTATTTTTGACTCGTTTCTACATCATATCAATACAGGTCAGAGTTACTTGTACCTACAGCAATGCATACTTATCCATAAAGTATTTTCTTACAGATTGTAGGGGAGAAGGGGGTCATAAAAATTATAAATATGTGTAGCCATGTTGAATGGTTCATTTGACTCCAGCTAGGGGGCAACTGAGCCAATAATATTAAAAACTCTTAACAATAGCTTTTAATAAATAATTTATTATTTATTCCATCACAATAACTATATTGCACATTTTTAAAAATTAGATATAATATATTATTATATTAATTATTTTCACAACCATAGTTACAAAAAAAAAATATTAGATAATTTTTTTCTTTACTTTTATACTTTTTTTTGGTTTTTCAGTTGACTTTAATGTTTTTGGTTTCTTATTATTATTAGAATCTGTTTCTTCGTCTAGTTGTTATGTTTTTGGGGGGTTTTCCGTTGTTTTTTGCTTATATTTCTAATGTTTCAGGTGTATTGATATAAATGGCAGTTTTGCCACATACCCAATCCTTTTTAGCTTTGTTAGCTGATGTAGCCTGTGGTAAAGCTCATATTTGTGAGGGACAGATGTTCTCTTGATGGTGATTAGATTAGTCGAGTAGTATGCGATTGCTGATGTTAGTTGGAGGATTTAATTCTATAGAAAGGCTGTTATTTTCATCATTAACTAAAGTGCTATAGATACACAATAACAAACGCTCCACTTTTATTTGCCTAAGTATTTTTTTAAATTTAAATCGAAGAAGAGCGCATGCCTGATGCTCTCCGTGGCTCAACTACTCCTGGGATTAATGATTCAATTGACCCCATAATTATTAAATGATAAATTAATAAAATATTATTATTTTACTATTATTGAAGTTAGGAATCATAAAATATAAGTATACAAAACTACTACAATTGGCAATTTACAATGGCATTAAAAAATTCAAGTGTTATTAAACAATTTGTCACCATTCATCACAAATTTTTAATTTTTTGCTTTTTTATGTGTTTTTTTTCTTCCGAGTTGGAGTTTTCTTTTTTTTTTACGGATGTGGCTGCTGACGTCACAAGTACCCTGACCAATGATATCAAGACCTTTCACCCCACTGTGTATATAGTAGTTTAAACGCATTTTACGGATGTGGCTGCTGACGTCACAAGTACCCTGACCAATGATATCAAGACCTTTCACCCCACTGTGTATATAGTAGTTTAAACGCATTTTACGGATGTAACTGCTGACGTCACAAGTACCCTGACCAATGATATCAAGACCTTTCACCCCACTGTGTATATAGTAGTTTAAACGCATTTTACGGATGTGGCTGCTGACGTCACAAGTACCCTGACCAATGATATCAAGACCTTTCACCCCACTGTGTATATAGTAGTTTAAACGCATTTTACGGATGTGGCTGCTGACGTCACAAGTACCCTGACCAATGATATCAAGACCTTTCACCCCACTGTGTATATAGTAGTTTAAACGCATTTTACGGATGTAACTGCTGACGTCACAAGTACCCTGACCAATGATATCAAGACCTTTCACCCCACTGTGTATATAGTAGTTTAAACGCATTTTTCTCAAAAACTTGTTTTCGTACACTATATACCTTCTTTTGACGAACATCACATATATTGAGCCCATGTTAGTTGGTCAAATTAAATCAAAAACTTTCACAATAATTGGAAGCCATTTATTTCTTATTTCACTTATGCATGGTTAATCTTATGGGTGTGTCTTCCTACTTCTATTCATAAGAAAAAATTTATTTTTTGAAAATATTGTTAGTTTGTTAATAATCGTTTCACTTTCATTTTCCTTTAAATAGTTGACACAATATTCTTATTAAATTGGTTCCCTTGGATCTATAAATAGATACTAATTTATTTGGTGTTTTCCAGGGATGTGTTACCAGCTATTGGCTGCTCCTCGTCGCAGGAATCGTTGGAGTTCTGTCCAACAGGATGCAAGTTGGTTTCCTCCAAGCTCTCTATCGCTCTTGGAAAACATGACGAATTATAAACATCATGATTGCGACAAAAACGCATTCTTGTAATTTTTACAATTGTACATAATTGTATATATGCCTGTAAAACTGTTATTTATTTATAATAAAAAATAACAACAAAACTACCTGTGCCATCATAGACATTTGTTTTCACATAGTGGATAATTAATGACCACAGCTTTAGAAGGTGAAATAAGTTGTTCTTTCCACAATAGTTCTTATTTCATTCTGTACAAGGCCTAGAAATGGGTCGCTCACTACTGAGCCGGTTCTTTCAGAAGAGCAGGTGAGCCGTGGCTCAGTAAAAAAGAGCGGCGGTTCTTCGGCTCTACTGAGATTGGACTAGTCAGAGAGCCGGATCCACATTCGTTCTCAGCTCTCAGCCCCTCCCCGCCAACTCAGCAGTTCAACGTTTACCTGTCTGCTTCTAACTCCCACTCTGATACACTCTTTCCGTTCTATTATTCTTTTATTTTAGCGCATTTCTTTCCTCCCTCCATAGATTATAAGGGAAAAGAATAAAAAATAAATGCTTAGACAAAAGAGAGAGAAAAAAAAAGAAGTAAATAGATTAAAATATAAAATCAAATGTGGACTTAATCGAAAGGAAAAAAAAAAAAATCATAGGTAATCTGGTCTGCCATTATATTGCTGAAAAAAAGAGAGAATTCAACACCAAAGTAGCAGCTCTATTTTTTTTTTCAAATCTTCTTTATACGTCAACCACGAGTTTGACATAGTGGCTCCTTGGTTTTTGAGGATTTATTTATAGTCAGATGTGTGATGTTCAAACATCTAAAACGAGACAAACATCACTTTTTATTACATGGTTCTCCCTTTCATTGCATACTAGCGCAGAAGAGCCAAAAAGAGCTAGTGAGCCGTGTTAGAGAACCATTTTGCCAATCTCTAACGAGGCCTTTCAGCACCTATGTGTCATCATCAGGTTTTAAGAACTAAGATAACATGCAAAAATATTACGAAACAATATCAAACTTGGCCTATTACACTATTAAACAATTTAAGGTCAACAATATATAAAAATAAAAATCTAAACATTTTACATCATGAAATTTTTAAATTTCTAATTATGACAATTTATAATAGAGGAAAGACTGCAAAGGACCTCTCACCAAGCAAACGAAGAGGAGCCCTACGCAGGAATAGACATTCTACTTCCCATTCTATATTCAGATTCCCCATTTACTACTCTCTAATTTTATAAGAATATTTTCTAATTTATTCATATAGTTATAGCACAAAGACCTCTTTGTAGTCACTTGGAACATTTTGCGATCAAAATAGTTGACAGTATAAAAACGGTTAACCGCTTTAAGGCCAGACCCAAGTATATTCGGACCGACTAGACTACCCCCGAGTATATATGTACTGGATTAATGCCTTCCTCGGGCTATGTGCAAGTATATTTAAACTGGCTAAATGCCATCCAGTCCTCTGAACAGTCCTTTTTAATCTAGTCCTGGAAGTGGCTATCCATCGCGTCAGAACCAACCCAGAAGACACGATTTTTACAAGGCTGACCCAACATCTTGACTCACCGATGACATACTGTTTTCAGTGAGAAGAATGGCAGCATTGGCGGGTGCTCTTCAGGAGTTCCTACTGGCAACTAACGATCTTGGACTAGTAATTAATTTTGAAAAACATTTTACATGGAAACAGCACGACGTGACCATGGCATCGCCCAAGTAATGGACATTGGAGAACACAGAATTAACATATGCCAGAATTTTAAGTACTTGGGGAATATTATTTCATCGGAAGGAAATTTTATAGCCGATTTAAAAAGCAGGATTACTGCAGGAAGCAGATGCTTTTACGGAGTACTTGGTTGGGACACGTGGAACGAATGGATCCAGAGAGGCTTCCAAGAAAGCTCATGTACAGTAAGCCTGTGGGCAAAAGGATGAGAGGCGGACCTCTAAGATGGCTCGATGACGTGGAGGGAGATTTGCGTGCTATGGGTGTCCGTTGTTGGAGGAGACTCACAGCAGACAGAGATGAGTGGAACAGGCTGTTGGCTGAGCTCTTGGTCCTTCATGGACTGTAGCGCCCATCATGTAATGTAAATCCCCTCCACAAGCTATACCCGAGTATATTCGGGCTGGCTAAATAATAGCCAAATCTATTGAATTATTGAGAGGAATATAATTTTGAATTAGAATTCATTAAAAAAATGCTTTATTTACATCCTTATTGGTGACTTTCTTACATACTTAGTGAAAGTCTAATATACAATTAAATTTAAATAAATTATTTAAAATATAAAAAATATGCACAAACGTACAAAATAAATTTAATTTGAAAATCGACTGTATAGCGTAGTAAAAAATACAACAAAAACACTATTACAATAATAAACAATAGAATATTAAATACTCTATTTCAATTTAAAAATCATTATTGTATGACTTAGAAGATTTGTTGTGAGAACTTTATTTTCTAAACCGAAATGGCCCCTACAAATATACACTCACTCTCACTAACTTACTCACACACAAACACACCTTAAAATTTTCAAGTGGAAAAAGGTTATTCCAATATAAAATTCTTATGAGATATTGGTTTGCTTCAGAAGCAATTTACACAGAAAGCACATATTTTAAAGCTTAAAACTAAATAATTATAATAACAACCAAACAATTGTAATTTAGCTCTCCATTTTGGAGTTCTCTCTCTCTTTGAAGATAGTGAAATGGAGCAGAACTTATGACCTCACCATTCTAAGACATCACATGCTGTCTTGATCGGACGGCTGCCAAGCGAGTATTGCGTTGATACTGGCAATCCCTCGTGTACTCCAAGGCTCCAGTAGTTCCGGAGGCGATGTTGATGATTTTTCTTGCTCGCCACTCACTGCAGAACTTTGTGGTCTCTTTTCCACAATTGCTGCAGGGACCACTCTATCAACAGATCATTGAATACTTTATGTAGTTGAGATTATTTTCTAAATGAGTCCTGTTTAATGATAGCTTTAAAATAGAAGTAAACATAAGAAATTGTTTATTATTTACATAATTATAATTCAGATTACTCAAGAAGAATGCAAGTTCAAAAACTACTGACTCTTATTGGTAGACTCTTTTTTAGTGTGGTTCCTCCCTCCCTCCATAGGGAGGAGTCCCGATTATGAGGTTTACCTCATGACGTAATCCGGAAGGGCTGACTAAAAAATTTCACATTTCAGAACCTATAGATCATAAAAATAACTGTGGTCTAAATTTGATGGAACTGTATATACACGGTGTCCCAAATAGGACGGCTCAAACTAGCTTAGTTAATCCCTAAATAAGAACCAGACTAAATACTTTAAAAAGATGCCATATTTTCAATTTTATTAAAGTTATTAGAAAAAATATTTCTTTTAGAGGATCGTCCATATTTTTTTTTTAGAAAGTTGAGGAAAAAATACCTGATAGTCATGTATCACAAATTCATAACCGACCTCTGTAAGGGACTACAAAAAATCTTTTAATTTAAAACAATAAAATTTGAATCACACGAAACTCATTTAATTTTAAAGATATCGAAGTACGGTTTGCAGCAAAGGTTTTGTTTTTTAATTCCCTTCAAAATTATTTGTTATACATGTGTGTGTGTGTATATATATATATATATATATATATATATATATATATATATATATACTTATCTTCGTGGACGGCGGAAGGTCCACGAAGATAAGAATATTGAGAAAAGGGTCAGTTGAAGAATAATTATATATATATATATATATATATATATATATATATATATATATATATATATATATACACATATACACACATATGTAGATGTATATAAATTTTAACGGAAGTTAATTTCGGTATATATGATGTTTCTTGAGTGCAACCTCAATATCTACATTCCTTTGGAAAGTGCTAAAAGTAATACATTTACTAGTAAAATATTAAAATGTCATTATAATATTAGACTATTATTTATTATGTACACAATTTATTATGATGTAATATTACCTATTTGGCTTGGCTGTTTTGGGACGAGGCCTGTGGTAGGTACGATGGTAAGGAGGAGGTGGAGGAGGTAATGGTGCATATGGTGGTGGTTCATCGATAGATGATATGCTAGTTCCACGCCAAGTTCTCGTTGCACGTTGCCGTTCTTGTGCTGACTTCACTTTCCTTGCACGGGACCCTTGGCCCAATGGAGGGCCGTCTGGATGAAAACAAATTTTATTTTTTCTCATTAAGGAATAACAAATAGTTTTCAGAAGCATAAACTAATTTATATTTAAATCATATTGGCATACCATTAGATCCCTCAAAATGAGTTGATAAACAGTGAAGTTGGAAACGAAGAATTGTTTGATGACAATTCAGCAAGACCCAATGATTGATTTCAGTTATTAAGGGGTAATATTACCTTGTATATTTTTTTTTACCATTTTCTTTTTTATGGGCTTAAATGCTTCCTTAACTAATTAAAAAATGATATCCAAGAGTGTTTATGTGATGGAACAGTTTTTAAATTTGCCAAAAATTTGGTTTTTCGACTAAAGTCCCCATGCATTTCAAAATAAAAAAATATTTATTAAGTCCTTGTTACAAGACATTATGAAAAAATAAAATAAAAAAATGAACAATTTAACTCGTAGGCTTCCACGGTCCGAGTCATTACAAATATTATAGCCTTCTGGTATTGACCGTGTCACAAACTTCTTTGCCGACGTTTCGCTAGTCATACTGCCAGCTTCCTCAGGGCTTAGTCTGAGAATGAGGATGTTCTTCTAGTTCTCCTGTTTAAATACCTGTCTTTGTATTCATCCGCAGGCGTAGTCTGCTCTTCCATGTCCCTGATTGGTTGGTCCCAGTCTTGCTTGAACCTGGTTGGTGGGTTCCATCTGTACCGTTGATTGACCAAATTTCGTTTCTTTTTTTCCCCTAGTTTTAATCACCAGATTGCCATAATTTGCTGAGATTATATCCATCTTCTTTGTTAAAATCCTCCGGGCATCGTACTATTTCTATGGCTTCCCTAATGATCCGATCTTGGTAGTTTTCTATTTTTGCCAGAATGCTTACTTTGTCGAATTGGATAGCATGATTTGTGTTGTAAAAATGTTCTGCTACCGTCGATTTTTCAGTATTGCCATTCTTAACCGTCTTCACATGTTCTGAAATTCTTGTACATACCAATCTTCCTGTTTGTCCAATATATTCTTTCCCACAGGAGCATGGGATACTATAGACACCTGGTGATCTTGGCTTCAAATTATCCTTGGGGTTATTTATCATTTGACTTATCTTGCAGTCAGTGGTGTAAACCATTTTGATGTCATGTTTCTTCAGAATCTTCAAAATCTTTTCTGTGGCTCCTTTCACGTAGGGGAGGATTACTTTTTTTTTTTTTTTAGGGGAGGAAACATAAAAGTTTCCTTTTCATATAAACATTAATTTTTTTAAAATAAAAAATAAAGTTTTAGGGATTACTTGGCCCATAAAAGGAATGGAGACTCGAATTCCTGAGGTCATCTCTCGGGATAAATGGGCTACTCCAACGTCAGTTCTTAACGGGTAATACTACCTTGTGCGATCAAAATCAAAGTAATTTTCTTCAATTTATAAATAACAAATAAGTCAATATTTTTCAATTCTTTATATGAAACGTTTTATATGGGATGTTAAAGTATTAAAAAAAAAGTTTCAATTCTTTGAAAAAAAAAAAAAAAAAAATCTTACAAACGACAACCCTTTTCACGGGTGATAGTCTGCAGGCGGCAATTTGTAAGAAGAAGGTTAAATCTAGTGAAGTACGTAGGAGTTTTAAGAAATATTAATTTTTTCGAAAATTGTGAACAATTATTCATTTTCTATTAAAACATCTGTCGAAAATCGGTCATAAAATCGTTATAATTCTATGAATTGAAAAAATCCTGTGTACTCTTCTAGCTAATATCATTAGGAAGCTGCTGTTAAAATTTGAAGTTGATCGGGCAAAAATTGAAGACGCCAGAGCATCGCCCGATTTGAAAAACAGTGTTTTGAGAAAACGACTTTAAAGTCTAATGTTCTTGTAATAAAGATTAAAAAAGTAAGTTTTAATTTTGAAATGTATTGAAAGAGGACAAAAAAAAACTTAAAAATTAAAAAGGCACCAATTGAAGCATGCTCAAAAAATTATCTTCAAATCAACATCGCGTTCACTCGGCATCGGGAAATCGTATTTTTTGCCATTTTAAAATGTTTAAAGCAGTCTGGGCAGTCAAAAGCATATTTATTTATTTCAGCTGGTGCTGATGATCTTGGATGTCAATACAACATAACAAAAATAATTATAGGAATTAGTTTTTTTGAAATATCGTTTGAAAAAGTTACCAAGGTCCACCTAATAGTCTTCGAGGGCATCGGTGTATCCTTAACAACACTAACAAGTTTACCAAAGTTGAAAAAATGTTTCATGAGGAAGTCTACAAACCAATCACCATATTACCAAGGTACACCAAATGGTCTTTGTATCTGTTACCATATAAGCATCATTACCAAGGTACACCAAATAATCTGTGGAACTGTTATCACATAAGCATCATTACCAAAAAAAGGGTCGTTAGAATAAAAACAGGAATGATAACTTGATTCTAGATCAATCAAAGATTTAAACAAAATACACAGTAAAATGAGAGTAACAAATAAAATAAAACCTGGTCTGCCATTGCAGAAACATTTCTTTGGAAGGACAGACCTGATTTTGTTTCCGTCAGGGTGTGTGTATTTGTATATATATATATATATATATATATATATATATATATATATATATATATATATACTGATATAATTCTTATGCCGTAATTGTTATTGATTAATGGAAAGGTATAATGGTACCTAAAAGTCCATCACTGTCGCTCACTTCAAGGGCTGCATTTTCTTCTAAGCTTACTTGCATGGCTAGCTTAGCCTTTTCGAGATTTTCTGCTTGCTCTTCGCCCTGTAATCAAAACATTATTCTGTTTATTTATTTGAAATATTTAGTAAATTGTGGGAAATAAAGATTCTAAGGGAGACCATCAAGTTATTGGTAAAAGTTTTACCTTTCCACTTGCAAAGAACATCAGGTTATGGTCAAAGGTTTGCCTATCCACTTGGCAAGAACTACAGGTAATAGTAAAAGATTCACTTTTTGACTTAGTCCAAGAAGTGATAACACAAGAAGTGTTTTATGCACCTTGAAATTTTGCTATAGTGCGTCTCTTGGGTGGATAAGAAGGTAAATATGTGTTGGCTAGACTTACCGTGGAACACCAGGTACTGCGCATAGGGGAAAGGTGCAAACAAATATTTTTGGCCCAAGAAAAGTGTTTTATTCAGAAGCCAACAATCTTTAATGTAAAATTCAGGCAATATTACGATGAATAATAAATGAGGCAGGCACTTTTAAGGAGGTTAACATGTGAACAAAAAAACACAAATTAGATTTTTTTAGTATTAAAGAAAGTGTTTTATTCGCGCTGAGATTTGAACAGTGCCTTAAATAAACAATTGAAAATAATTACAAAAGGGCAGACAATTTTTGTGGGGTTTAATTATCAGCAAACATGAAAATAAATGGTGCCTACGATAGACTGAAAATGTACAGCTGTACAAGATGACCTGACCGAGACCCAATGAGAGTGGAGAGAACAACGACAACTGTCCCAATGATCGGTGCTCTCACTCACTCTTACGGTTATACGCAGCATATTGCAGTCTATCATAGGCAACATTTATATTCATGTTTGCTTATAATAAGCCCAATAAAAAGTGTCTGCCTTTTGTATTTATTTTCAATTATGCTTACTGAAGACGCTGTTCAAATCGCGGCATGAAGAAAACACTTCATTTAATATTTAAAAAAAACTACTTAAAATTGTCTGCCTTACTTATTATTCATTGTAAAATTGCCTTAAATTTACATTAAAGATTGTTGGCTTCTGAATAAAACACTTTCCTGTACCTGGTGTTCCACGATAAGTCTAGCCAACACCTTCTTTAAAACTGTCTTTACTTTCTTATCTACCCAAGAGGGGGGCGAGGTTAGCTCAGTGGTAGAGCACTCGACTAATGAACTGGAGGACCCAGGTTCAAAACTTGACCGTGCACTAAAGATTTTTTCTTCTAGTGTCATAGTCGAGGGTTGGATTTGGGGTCCCTAGGCCCACCCAGCCTTTAATTAATTAAATAATTAATTAATGGGTACCTGCAAAGGGGAAAATCAGGCGGCCGGAGCATAGTACTGACCAAACTATCTCCCTAGTGTGCTGTATGGTCGAGAATCAGATACCTCTACAGTATCTGCCCGTCTGGGCCCTTAGTGGCCTGTTACGGGACTGGTTTTTATTTTTTTATCTACCCAAGAGACACACTATAGCAAAATTTCAAGGTGCATAATTCACCATGAAACGTGTGTCACCAGCTCATTGACTAACTTGCCAAGAACATGAGGTTAGTAGTAGAAATATTTATTTATTTATTATTGTAACATAATATTACTATTTTAGCTTATGGTTTACACTGGACCAAATCAAGATTTAAGAAGCTTTGAGAAATAACAATAACATTTTGATATTATGATTAAATTTGTGATTTAATAACAATTTTTAGAGTTCATTTTGTAAGGAAATTCCTTGACCATTTTCATTTTCATTTTCTAAACTGGTATGAGGTTATTAGGTGAATTCTCCACTAAGATTGATAAGAATTTAAGTACAAGTTAAGATTAATCTTAGTAAAGTTTTTATTTACCTTTAGAACCGAGAGTACTGCTGCTTCTGCTAATGTTGCTAACTCTTCTTCACCTGCATCTATTTCTGCACTTAAGACTAAATCTCGGAATGGGTCGCTCACAAACAGATCCTGATTACCTTCGATTTAGAACATTTTGTATAAAATATTATATTAAATGCTAACAATTTAAAAGGAGCAACAACTTATTTTAGTTGTTAAAATATTTGTGAGAATGAGTTCATACCTGCTCCAGCCGCAGTAATGCCAGTCGCAGTGAGATCGAGATCATGGGTGAACGCCATTACATCCAGTGCTGCAGTGAGAGCTCCACCGAATGGACCAGTTGTCTGCGGCACTTCTTGCTCTGAAGTCTTATCAGTCAAGATGTCGACTACTGGCCTGAAACAATTTTGAACCAATAAAGAGTAAAATATTGCAGCATTAACTGTATAATAATAAGCTCGAAAATCAAAATTAATTTATAAGATTTATTTATCCAGGTTGCAAATTTTCCACTCATCAAAATCCTGAAGTCCTCTCCCTATCGAAGCGTCACCTGTCCACTAACTCCACCAAGGCGACTCAGAAGGCAGTGGTCCAGAGATCTGCTGCAATGACCAAGTGAAGTGCTAGCAATGGCTTTCCCTTCCTTCTAGTGCGTCAATGTCTGTGGCTCACCGATCTCTCTTAGACTCCAGTAGGGGCAGAAGGGAGCTTAATCTAAGCGTCCTTCTGATGTTAATTGAGGACGAATTTGGGAGGCCTTAATCACAAAACATTCATATTGTATCATATTACGAGATGTATTCATATACAGAATCTAATAACCAATAAAGAAATCAATTGAAAAAAAAAGTATTATGACATGCAGATAAAAGTTTGGTTGAATGTTAAGCACTTTCTCCTAAGCTGAATTACCCCTCTCCCAAGAAAAATACTACTCGGATAAATTACAGTCCATTTTTATTCTAAATTCAGGTGAGAAATACATGCAAATCAAAATGAATTTTGAAGCTACTTGACACATGAAATATCTGGTTGGACAGTTCTTCCTGTTTTTTTTTAGTACTTTTGAAAAATGTAATGTAACATATGGGTAAAGAGGAATCTCTTCCCTTCAAACGTCTATTTTTATAGATCTCAAGAAGAACTACAACTTTCCTCCTTAAAACATTTTTGATCTCTCCAACTGTTTAGGAGTTAATTTCTCTTGTGGCCCGCTTATCTGGGCCACCCTGTATATTTTGAGCATTTTGGCAGCCTTCTTCGTCAACAAATGCCTAGGGGATGGAGAAAGACCACAGTAATATATAGGCGCCATGAGTAAGTGTGAATAACTTTTCCATGGTCACCTAAAAGTTAAAATAGCATGCTGAAATGTTCGAAATACAGCTTTTTTGAAAATTTCATGTTTACTCTTAGCGAATCCCAACCACACCATGACTTCAAATCAAAATTTATTTCTAATTTTTTAGTGTGAAATATGTTATGGTGTTATACCACATTTAGATTAGGAGAGTCTGCGCACAACTGACTGTCTTCCAAGATTTTGCTGGTTCAGCGGTCTCCGGCTCTCGCTGTCCCTTAGGTCTAGGCAGCTCCACTAGATAGCCCAACACTCCCCTTAACTAATTCCTATCCGTTACATAAGTAACATTTTTTAAACAGAACAATTTTTTCCCATTACCATTACTAATACCCATTCCTTTAAAAGAAATGTAATTGCAATTACCATTCCGATTCCTGTAATGGTAATGGAAATTGAAATTACATTTTCCGATTAAAAGTAATAATAATAATAAAAACCGTGACCATTACTTGTAATCGGAAAATGTAATTGTAATTTCCATTACCATTACAGGAATTGGAATGGTAATTACAATTACCTTCAATGTGATTTTTAGTACTAAGCCTGCATTTCGATTTTCGACAATGTCTGTTGTCAGCACAAGGGGAATTCCCATTACAACAGGAAAGTAATTTGAAAAATAATCATTACTCAAAGCAATCATTACATTCCAACTCTTACTTAAGGAAAGTTCTTATGTTTCTTTCTAATTTTTATTTTATTTTTTACTGATAGGGCTTTCAACTCTATTGGTAGTTTTTGTAGCATTGTCATTTGCAGGAATCCCATACTGCTTCTTCAGACTTGTGTCCACATTTTTTGTGTGGCTTTTTCATATTTTGTGAATAAAATTGTATTTGCATTTATATATTTAAACACATTTTTTTATATTTATTTACATTTATTTTGTCAGTAAGTGTAAAATTTTCTAATTTAACCTTAAGGCGTCATCGAAGCCACAATTTTGAAATTTAAATGACAGGACAATGTCTGTCGGGTCAGCTAGTTAAATATAGAATTGGAAGGCTCTACCCATCTTATGTCTATTTCATTTCTACAATATCTAGTGCCATGACTTCGATTCCCTCTAGGAGTGTTGGCTTTTCTATCGAAAAAAGAAAAGGCATCACCTCTAATCTAACTAGAAAATGGTGGTAACCTATAGATAACCTGCTTTAAAATTCGTTGTCAATAATGGTTGTTAAAGTTTAAATAATAATTTCTACAATAGAAGGAATACTATTTCCTGTTTCCTTACACGGTTGGAGGTAGTTTGACGGGCGTTGAAATAGAGGCTCTGTCCCACATTATTCTTCTCAGTTCTTCACCGTTCATCCCTCTCTTCCTCAGCTCATTTATGGTCACTTTACCGACTCTCTAAAAACAACAGGAAGGCATTTATGAAAAATAATTAACAATTTTAGTTTTACATAAAATTAAATGCATATAACTTATTACAACCAAATTGGTAGGTTATATAAATAATATGAAGTGGCAAACTAGAAATCATTGTTTAAACACTTCTTTAAATTAAATGAATGTTATTATATTTTAAGGTGCCCACTTGGGAAAGACAAGACCTAGTTAAGAAGGAGGAGACAGGGTAACATAATCCTGCTTTACATGCACACGTGAAATGTGTACATGTAAATACTCTACATAGTTGTATAATATTTCATATTTGATATACATGTTTTAGAATTTTTGAAGAAATATTGAGGTTGGACTCATGAAAGAATTTTTGAAAACTTTCTTCAAATGTTCATCAATCCTAACTAAAGTGTAAGAGATATAGCTTGTCACTTGGCTATGGATGGGCAGGGGAAGGTGGAGGCGCCTCTAGCCACTGATGGCCATCCTGGGTTGCTGAAAAACTTTTCGGTACATTAAACTTTAAAGTCAATTTGATCAAAACTACGTTTTTAAAATCGGGTGATAAGCTAACACTTTCAATTTTCACCCGATCAACTTCAAATTTTAACTGCAGATTCCTAATGATATTTGCTAATAAAGTATCTAGGATTTTTTTGATTCATAGAATTATAACGACTTCATGACCATTTTTTGACGATTTTTTTTTTTTTAGAAAATGAAGAATTGTTCACCATTTTAAAGTTAATATTTCTTAAAATTTCCAGTTGTGGTGCCTTAAACTTCCTTCCAGATCAAAACCTGCCAATAACTGCTTCTATTCCTTTACTAAGGGTCTCCCATGGTCTAGTGGCTAGTGCCTTAGTTTCATAAGCGGGAGATTGTGGGTTCGATTCCCACCGGCAGCAGGAATTTTCTCATCCCACGGCTCGTTGGGAAAATTCCTTGCTGCAACCTGGATGTCGGTGCTAATGGACTAGACGTCGAAGTGCCACAATATATATATATATATATATATATATATATATATATATATATATATATATATGTGTATATTCGTTTACTAGTGGGAGTAGGGATATGAATGGGACCTCACTAAGATGACACAGTTCCTGCAAGTCGGACTTTCTTGTTCTTTATTGAAAATTGACGCCTGCAGACAACCATCTGTGAAAAAGAGGGTTTCCGTTCATCAGGCAAATCACCGCCATTTTGTTTTCGAAGAATTAAAACTTTTTTATTTGAATAATTTAACAGCCCATATAAAACTTATGAAATTGAAAAATATTAATTTATTTTTATCCATAAATTTGAGAAAATTACTTTCTATAATAATAACATTTTTTATTATTTTATATTTTGTACTGTGCACCAAAATTTGGGACACAAGTGCCGACATCCATGGTGCAGCTGGGAATTTTCTCAACGGGCCTTGGGATGAGAAAAATCCTTTCTGCTGACGGGATTCAAACCCAACGCGTTAGCCACTAGACCACAGAGGGGGGGGGGGCACAAGCTAGGATTTCCCCTTAATTGAGTGAAAGTGGTCTTTAAAAGATAGTTAGCCTTCCGTAATCTTAAAAATAAGTAAAACATTTCTGCACAATTTTATAGCACGACTAACATGTACTTTGAGATTGCTATTTCCGAGTGTACCTACTTTATTGATAACATACTTTCCAATTTGCTACTGCTCCCTTTCTCTGTTTTGCCCTTGTTTTGCTTTTACTCTTGATGACCATAACTCCACGCTGTTCGGTCGACGGGTCATCTCCAGGTCCTAGTTTAATGCTGTATTCCTGAAGATACTGCTTGCAATCTTCTTGGTTCACTGCCCTTTCCAAGGAAACAACTATTTTAGCCCACTGTAAAATATTAAGCAGATAAATATTACAGTAAATGTGAATATTATACTTTTAGTGCGTTTCCTCCCTCCCTCTATAGGGAGAAAACTCGCTTATGACATCAAATTACTGAGACGAACCAGAGGAGCCAATGAGAAATGTCCACTTTACAGACCCCATAGGTAAAATTTGCCCTCTGCTGTATAAGCCATGAAGCTAGGTACATACAGTTTTGATGGTTGATAAAGAAATATTTACCAATGTCTTTCATAGTCATAGCTGAAAAAAAACGATTTTTGAGCTGTGCCACTTAGAGTAGAAATACTAGTGCGATATGTATATGAATGGAGCGAGGTTAGCTCAGTGGTAGAGCACTGGTCTTATATGCTAGAGGACCTGAGTTAAAATCCTGAGCAAGCACTAAAATGTTTATCTTCTAAAATAATTAGGGCTCGCTGACTGTCCCTAGGTTAATTAATTTATTAATGGGTACCTGCAAAGGGTAAAATCAGACAGCAGGAGTATAGTAATGACCACACTATCTCCCTAGTGTGTAGTATGGTAAAGAATAAAATACCTTTAGAGTATCTGTCCCTCTGGGCCCTTGTGGCCTGTTATGGGACTGATTTTTTTTATGTATATATATATATATATATATATATATATATATATACATATATATATATTGTAATGATTAATTATTATAAAAAGATTGTGCCACGTTGGGTCGCCAATAACTGTTAAGATTAATTATTTTAATAAAAAGAATGAAACAACTGTAATTACTTTTATTATATGAATTTAAATTAATCTCAGGGATAAAAGTTCCGAGTGAATAAAGAATATAATATTGATTCTTAGACAATTCCGAAATACAAAACAATATTAAACTACACACAAACAATAATAAAATAATCGACAACTACAAAAAAAAAACAATTTTTACCTCTAAATCAATCCGCTTCCAACAAAACCTCAATACACTCCGTATTCCTTGGAGGAGAGCTCTGCATTCGACCAACGCTGAGAATCAACAGACCACTGTAATTTTCTGAGGACAGACCCAGCTCTTCATTCCATGAATGTTGGGAATCGACTGACGCCATTTGAGAAGGAAACTTTGGCTTCCCTTTTTCCAACTTCTGCAGTTTGCCGGATTATATATAAAGATAATAATTATGTTTTTGGCAATACCAAATAATTAATTTATTGTTATCTGAATGTAAATTTAATATGGATATATTGTATACCAGTATTGTCCAAAAATATTATTAATTTTGATCGTATATAATACGATGTTATTTGTATATATGGTTTGTGATTTGCGCGGGCTTTTCAAAATATCGATGGTTATTTGAATTTAAAAATATTTTCAAGAATGTAATATATAATTACAATATATACATATACACATAAAAAAAGTCAGTCCCACAACAGGCCACAGATTAGATTAGGTAACAGGTGCCTGGATAACCAAGGAACCGCACCGAGGCCTGCAAGACCTATTGTGCCACAGTAATCATTCTTTCATCTGACATGTTTGGGGCATGAAGCATACCGTATTATCAAATATTCTGGATTATCGGATGCATGTCGAAAAAATGTATAGAGGTGAAAATTAAACGAAACGTAGACTATAAGACTAGTAAATATTTAATGTAAAATGACTAAAATAAAATTGCAGACTGTTAGAATTATACTGTCTCAGTCGAAAGCTATTAACTGAACAAGTACGTATTTGATCTCAAAGAGGGTTTCTGGGAATTATACTGTCTCAGTCGAAAGCTATTAACTGAACAAGTACGTATTTGATCTCAAAGAGGGTTTCTGGGAATTTATGTACAACCCCATCAGGCACCACAGGATTGTTGGGCTGGGGATTTCGCAGAATTTATGCATGAGAACTGAAGAGGCACACATGTTTGGCCTTGACATTCCTGCCGTGCCGGATTATCAAGCATGTCGAATTAGTGGAAGTTTACTGTACATATATTCCTCTATATGATTTTTCACAAAATGTTGACTATATTTATTCTGGCCTTTCCAAATGCCACTAGTCATAAGAAAATTATGAAAATGCGCTACCATGACACAGCTCCTGCGAGTCGAATGTTTTTACTACATCAATGGGAGAAGTTTAATTTCCTTACCTGTTTCATCCACTCCTTCTCACTCTGCTCTATAACATGAGCATACGTGTTGCCCATCATGGCAATCAGCATGTTCAGAAGCAAAATAGGCACGAGGATCATGAATATCGCAAATACTGTTTTGCTTAGAGTTGGGTATGAAGTGTGTGAAAGCTCTGCATACTGGAAACAAATCACATGAAAATTAGTTAAAACTACTACCATTCACCAATAATACTCCTGGTGAGCTTTATGAAGATTGAAAGACTCAGGAAGATTAGGAATTGGACAAGTCTTCCACTAACAACATTTATTTTAACTGTATCTAGCTTTCTGCAGGAGAAAAGACAATCCTGGGACTGCTCTTGTCCCCACCTTCAGGGATTGCTTTCTAAGATCAATCTCATAAGCGTGTTTCCTCCCTGTGGAGAGAGAGAGGGAACATGCTGAAACTGCTTTACTGGTCGCAATCTTCACTACTAACGCATTCTAATGAATAAAGACTGAAAATTCATAATCATGTGCTCTGGTACCGACAAACAAAACTGTTTTGTTGCACTTTCATTTGACTTACATCAGTAAATTAAGTAATGAGACTGATTTTTAATTTTTTTTTATTCAAATGTAATTACAACTGCATATTGTACTCAAGCTGCACAGTGCTGGAGAGAGTTCTTCCACTCCTTTGTGCTGGAACTCCTATACTGCATCCTATACTTCATCTGGTCAGTTACAGCGTTTTGAATGTTTTTCACTGTCCCAAAATGTGTTCCCTTGAGGTTATTTTCAACTTCGGGAAGAGACAAAAGTCACAAGGACTCAAGACAGGCGAAAAAGGAGGCTGAGGATCCACAGGATTTTGTTTACTGGCCAAAAACCTGATAGTAAACCGTTGTTCCAAATTGATGTCAGTCATTTTTAGAAATCAATAGAAAAAAATGTTTCGAAAAAAAAAAAAAAAAAAAAAAAAAAAAAAAAAAAAAAAAAAATCAATAAGGCCAAAGCGAGTTAAACCCGTACTGAAGGCAGATCACATGTTCCCCTGCCGCCAATCCAATCCCAGCTCCTCCAGTGTTGCCAGTCTCATCACATTTTTTTTTTTTTCGGCGCATTGACAAATCTTGGCCATTAGCGCCAACGGTAATAATGAGCGAGAGCTGCCCAGAGCCCGATCTTCATGAAACTTCGTATACTTATTCATTTTGAACTAATTAAGAAGAAAAAATTAAAAATCACTCGCGGTCAGGCCTAGAACAATTAATCGTTTGTGATATTTTTGTCACGTTTTTATTCTTAATTGGATTGAATTGAATAAGTATACGAAGTTTTAGGAAAATCGGAGTTAGGTCAATTCTGGCTCTCCCAATTTGACATTACCGCGCATGCGCGTGTTTACAAATACTTCGTTTACACCAGCTTTTAACCTGTATATTAGTCAACTTTAGTGCTTAATAAATACTGTTCTAGGCCTGACCGCGAGTGATTTTTAATTTTTTCTTCATAATTAGGTCAAAATGAATAAGTATACGAAGTTTCATGAAGATCAGGCTCTGGGCAGCTCTCGCTCATTATTGCCCCGCCAACATCCAGGGTGCAGCCAGGAATTTTCTCAGCGAGCCCTGAGATGAGAAAATTCCTGCCGCCGGTGGGGATCGAACCCACCATCTCCCGCGCTAGCCATTAGACCACGGGAGACTCCTCTTATCACATAATTTACACACTATTATTTATAATTGTAAGTTTAATGTAATAAATATGACAAAGAATTAAAACCACGATATTTATTTTGAAACACCTGTTATAATAATTTTTACCATAAGTTTTTTTATAAAAAGAAACATTTCTTTTTTCTAATACCTACATTATAGTCACCAAGAGTGATCTGGAACAACGCCATCCAGGTACTTGGATAGGAGCTGTAGAGCGTTGCCTTCACTCCTGGGAACCCTTTGTAGAGGAAGTAAAAGGATTGCGAGAACCCAAATAGAACAACTGTGTATATTATCCCAAACGTGAACATATCTCCGACTATCATGCTGTACACCATAGTAACAAATGGACCAGTTAGCCGCACCGCTCTGCAAATTAAAGTTTAGAGTTTTATATTATTTTGAATGCTTATCATAAATAATATTAGCTTTTTTATTTTATCATTTATTATTATTGTACTTTTGGGGTTGTTTTCCAAGAAAATCTATTCCCTAATTGTGGTTGGATTACTGAAAAGCTATTTTCGCTTTCCTTAAGCATATCTAAGATAATTGACACTAGAGTAGAAGAAAACAAAACAATACTTACAGCAAAAGTATTATTGAAAATCATAGTAATAATAGTTTTTAGTAATTATAACTATTATATTATAAGATGGAGGCTCTATTTATCATTTTTTTAGCTTATTTTGAAATTGAGTACTTAAAACTAGATAGTAAATAGAACCTCTTGATTGAAAGTGATCCTATTCAATCCACTATTATACATCAGGCGGAAAGTCAACAAATAATAACACGTGAATTAATGAATATGATGTATTAATCCCAGCTCTGAAAAATGGCTATCTCTTAGATGGAAGGAATTCTGGGTACTTACCTATTAGCGTCAAAGCAGGTTAAAGAGTCGGGTCTCAGAGAGCTGGATCAAGGAGTCAAATCAGTTTTTGCCAATATGGCGACGGGATTATCAACGATTTGGGTAGACTAGAGTTATGATATAACCTTTAGCTAGCGAAAACGCGTAGCACTTATTTTAATAGCATGAGTGCTATGCGTTTCCGCTCGCTACGCTCGCTCAAGGTTATATCAAAACTCTAGTCAATCCAACTCGTTGATAATATAGATCAAGGATGGTTTTTCGCTGGATAATGGACTGATAAACGATTTCGTATCGCTTCGAAACAGTAGCTTTCATCCTAGCTATTCTGTTGTCGCTAACTCGCACAAAAACTGAAATCGCGTAACTAAAAAAACAACAACAATTGCGTGGGTAAATAAAGCACAAATGAATTGCTTTAAAAAGACAAAGGGCACAAGATGGCTACTATAAACACAATAGATGATATCTCTGATAGTGATTGACCAATAGAAATGCGTTATCCATGATCCAGATCTCTGAACGAGACCCGCCTCTTTAACCTGCTTTGACGCTAATACGTAAGTACCGAATTCTGATATTTGAAACTAATAATGAAGGGAGATTTTCCAATGGAGATTAAGAAGAGGGTATTTGAAACCTGCATCCTACCAGTAGTGACATACGACAGCCAGACCTGGTTATTAACTAAAGCTAACACCAATAGACTACTTACCTAGCAGTGATCTATTGAAAGAAGTATGGTAAATGTGAAGAGGAAGGATCGGATCCGGAATGCGACAATTCGGAACAGAACTGGACTTATAGACATATCTTCATGTATTACCTGATTAAGTGGAACTGGGCCGGACATCTGATGAGAACACAAGACGGAAAATGGTCTCAAGAAGTGATGAGGTCAACGCCATATTATCTCAAGCAAAACAGGGACCAGCCAAGCTTAACTTAAGACCTTAAATTACTAGAAATAAACTGTGATTTTGTCCCTCATAGAGTTTACGCTATACCTGGTGATGGTCCATCCGAGGTAATAATATCCCCAACCCTTGCAAAGCCTTCTCACCCATCAGCACCCCCAGTCAGAACAGTACTTGGTAATGCTCGCAAATATAATGGGTGTTTCCAAATGACATCTTGGAAACATAAATTTTTAAATTTTAATATACATGTATTATTGACAACGAATTTTAACCTGTACGGGTTAAACTGCTGTTACTGCTAACCTATAGATAACGAGTTATCTCTACATTAACCGTTTCTTGACACTGGTCCGTAGCGCCCCATTGAGAAGCGCTCCATTTCTTGTTGTTTAGTAGCGTTAATTTTGATGATACATTGATGATAACACAATAAAATAACTACTTATCTGCCGTGAGGAAGCACGGGTGTTCAACTAGTAATGAAATAAGGTTGAGATTGGCGACGGATCGCTACACCTAGAAAACTAAAGGAACAGAGATTTCCGTTTCCCTATAGGCGGGAAGTGCAGTCTACTACGCCTGAAAAGGAAAGCCTTCACCAACATTTGTTGTTGCTTTTTATTTAAATGTTGACTAATTGTAAATATTTGTTGACAAAATAAAAGTCTACTATACAAAATAATATTTTCTATGAACTAAGTGATCTTATTTAATTTATTTTAAAGTGTTTTAAGACACATTTTTACCATCAAATCAAAATTTTGGGGGGGAGGCTGCAGACCCCTCAGCCGACCCTTATAGGCGTAGCCTATGCTGGTAACCGAAAGATAAAGATAACGGGTTGTATCTAGATAGCCCCGTTTACACACACAGGTTTTCCGACAGTTTTGGAGCGGACGCTCCAAACCGGCGCTCCAATCCTGTGTGTGTGAATACTAGCCGCCGAGATGCCAGGAGAGCGGACCTGGAGCGAAGTTCCGGGAGTGCAAGTTCCGACCTGCAGCGGCATGTTCACACACTTGCTCCAATCAAACGCTCCAGATCTTGCCAGTCAGTCATTGCTAGACATCAGTACAGTAAATGTGGCCAAAAAATTAGAAAAGATGAACAATGTTCAAGCAATTTATGCTGAGTGTCTTATAAATACAATTTTAAGCAAGGGTTTATTGAATGAAATCACACCAAACACAGACATTATTGAAAGAGACCCGATGGTATTAACCCTATCAAACCAATCTTCAACTTCATCTCATACATCTTATTTGAACACGAATTAGCAAACTTGTAAAATTAACATGTTTTTAGAATATTTTTACTCAAAATGTTATTTAATTATAATGTATATAATTATTTTTTGTCTCATAAAAAATTACAGAATTTATTAAAAAGTAGTTATTCCTTTTTGTAAAATGTACCTGTAAATAATTATTTTTCATTGCGGTATAAATAGCCCAACATGTTTCTGGAATAATAGAACACAAGGCAGGTGCTGAGATACAAGATGAAAATTTTAGATCTTGAAGTGACCGTCCAGTGGCTAAATAACGGAGAGTAACAGCCAAACGTTCTTCCGCACTAATGCTATCTCTCATAATTGTATCTTTTTTCGTTATATATGGTCGAATTAAATTTAAAATTACTTAAAACGTAATGTCGTCCAATCTTAAATAATTTCTGTAATCTTCTGGGTTATTTTCTCTCAGCTCCCGCAAAAGAGGCATATGACCGAAGCGTTCTCTATTTCTTCTCCACTCCTTAACCCATATTTGTCGCGGATTTCTCTGTTTCTTTTGACACATTAAATACAGTGCTACACAAGCAATAGCACTCTTTTTTCTTGAACTCATTTAAAAAAAGTGGTCTTCACACAGCAAAGTGTTCAATTCGACTGACTAGTTACCTAGGCATGTTAGAGCGGCGCGTGGAGTTTCCACCCTGGCGGAAACTCCACGCGCCGCTCCAAAACCTTCGTATATTTTATTTACACGAAGAGTATTGGACCGTACGCTCCAAACTCACACTTCTGGCGCGCGGTCTAGGAGTGTTACTCTTTTTGTCTACCACACTCCAACCTCACGCTCCTGATGCGCCACTCCAAACCGACGCTCCGGAGCGTACGTTTTGGAGCGTACATATAAACGGGGCTTTTATCTGTTTCTTGACACTGGTCCGGAGCGCCCCAGTGCCAAGAAACATTATACTTTGATTACTTATCAATTGATATATAACATATAGTATGACGGGGACCATGCTACAATAATCTGCAAAAAATTATGTAGTAGCGTTAATTTTTCTGATACATTATTTAACACAATAAAATAACTACTTTTCTGCCCGGACGAAGCACGTGTATTCGGCTAGTATAATATATTAAAAAATACAGAGAAAGCATATATATTATATGTGCTTTATTTTTTATTCTTTGATGCTTACCCAGCAAAGAACATTAATAAGAACCATGAGCCGGGTACCGCCAGAACAAGAATAGCTTCTTCGGTCTTCTTATCACCCATTATTCGAAAAGGAATGCACACCAATATCAAGATGTTTGACACGAGGAAGATGGCTTTTGCTGGATCCTGAAATTGTCAACATTATAATAGTATCATGTAATAATTTATTTATTATTTATATTTTTTAATTATTTAACCTTTGGTTGGGCACACAGTCGGGCACACCTCATCTGTGAGATTAGAACCAATATTTTTTATGGCAAAATTAGACAAATTGAACTCCTAATTCAAATATCATTCTTTAAAGAAAGTTTTAAATATTCTAACTGAGTTTTCTTTGTAATTTAAATTAAACGGTATTTTTATATGAATGTTGACTTATCTAATGCAACTGAGTACATCACTCATATTTGTAAAATAGAAGTATTTTTTTTATAATTAACGTAAAAATTTAATTAGTAAATAAAATGAACAAGTAGGTTAGGTGTGAATAACTGCCAGGTCTTTCAAATTCTGTAAGTCGAAGCCTTGTCGAGTGCATTACTTTGATATTGAAATCATGTTTATCTGAAAAATCAATCTAAAAAAATTGCAATCTGCGCCTGCCCGAAGGTTAAAATAAGTATATTTTATAAAATAAGTAAAATTTCGCCCCACGTTAGTTGGGCCATAAATGTAGTGATTAATATTATTTATAAATTATTAGATTAGAAGCAAGGAAAATTTGTTATATCAACATTATATATTACTATGAAATAGAAAGATATATTTGTATTATTATTTAGATTTAAATAAATAGTTTAATGTTTATCTTATCTTTTTATGTTCAAGTGTTTTTCAGGAAAGTCTTCTGTGAGGGGAATTCATTATGTTTTAATACACAATAAGAATATTTTAAGTGGAAAATCTACAATAGATAGAAGAAACTGAAGGAAGAGTTACCAGTTGTTTGATGAATGATATAAAACCTTGGTTTTTGATTTCTCCTCCTTGCTGTACGATGATATAGGAGAGAACTCCCATGACAGTAGCCACTTCGAAACCTTGTCTTGCAATAGACTTCCAATCATCCCCTCCGAGTAAAGGCTTCTTCCTTTCCTTGGGTCGGAGGTAGACAGCACCGCTTAAGCTGACTAGGTGTAGCATCAGGATCATCAGCCTTTTCAGGAACTGCCGCTGTAGCAAGGTAGACAAGTTTAATATAAATAGAGTGTCCGGTACACTAGAAAATAAATTTCTGCCATTACGTTACTATACAGGTTGCCCCCCCCCAAAAAACTGAAAAACTTCGAGAATCGATGCAAAGATGAAAGTTCTTTGGCATGTATCTCGTTTTTGCTTTGTTTCCGAGAAAAACGCAAAAAACTAAAATACAATTGTGAGAAGGCATTCTTCCATAATAAAAAGCCTTAAAAGTATATGTTTTATCTTCCACCCCCTCTCAAATTGATGCAGAATGCGCCACGAGTAATCGGTAGAGCTGAGTTCTTCTCCAACAACTTCCATCGAGAAATGAAGAAACAACCTGCCGATTTTCAAGTTACTTGAGATCCAAGTTGAAATCACCAGTCAATAGCAGAGTTTTGCCAGAGGATCCTAAACTGCCAGCCACAGTATCTGGCATTTCTGCTCAAAGTAAGCGATCACTTGGCGCATATGGCCTTGATGTCGATGCACAGTTAAAAAAATAAAAAAAAAATAAAGTAAACTATCACTACTATAAAGATAGCTTATCTTTTTTAAACAGATATGACAATGTAGAGAATGTTTCTGTGTGCCTGTATCTGGAAAAGTCAACCCACATTGATGGATTATTAAGATCCCATCAAATATTCAGACTGCCAACAACATCTCCTCCGTGGCAGTCCGATTACTAATTGTGGTTTATTTAAAACATTTACGGTTTTTGTGAGAACTGCAGCTACCAGATAGAATACTGGAAAATGTTTCTTGATTAGCCTGTGAACAGAATCACTCAAGGCCTATCTGACAAACCATGCTTCTTTATGTCACGTAGTACCTGTGTGATGCACTCTACAGATTGTCAGAAATACTTTAGTAACGTTTGATTGAAAAAAAAAACATACCCTAGCAAAGGTTTTCCATTTTTCTTCAAGAAGCCTTTGGATGATGCCTCCGTCCAACATGTCCAGGTGCTCTTCTTTAGTGCCGTTCAATATGATGAACAGGGCAGAATTCCAGTCTAATCAGGGAGTAGTGGACATTTAGTTAGTCAACATTTATAAGATAAAATAATTTTTAAAAACTTAATTATATAATAATGAATCTTGTGTAAATATATAATAATAACTATCTCTTGCAATAATAAGTTTTAATGAGCTGTCAGTTGAGCCAGGCTATCTACAGGTTGCCACCCTTTCATAATGTCAATAGCACGTGTTCAGTCACCCATTCAGCTACCGGCCTGAATTATGGTTAATTTTGAGAATAAGCATTAACTCTGGGCCTTCTAAAAGGGCTTAAGAATTATAGGGA
Source organism: Gonocerus acuteangulatus (assembly GCA_946811695.1). Classification (NCBI taxonomy): domain Eukaryota; kingdom Metazoa; phylum Arthropoda; class Insecta; order Hemiptera; family Coreidae; genus Gonocerus; species Gonocerus acuteangulatus. The sequence goes on along the minus strand of OX328125.1, from coordinate 111,909,881 downwards.
TGACCACTAAATATTGTGGCGACACTAAAAGTTTTTTAATAAAAGAAAAAAAAGGAGAAGATAATTTTACTACGATGTGTTGAGTGGACGAGTCATATTCACACTGAGGGTAAGCCTGCCAGTGTGCCAACATTATCTGTATATTATGACTGAAATTTTAGGTTTTAATCTTTTGATAATAGAGTTATAATTTTTACCAATATATAATAGAAGATTTTTGCCCGGATTTAATGTTCACTCTCAAAATTTAATATTTATGGACCTAAAATGAAATTTAAAATCTCAATAGATCTTAACCTAACTTCATATAAGGTACCTAATATATTGTATCATTATAAACCCCATTCAGTGTATTTTTATTGTTATTAGTGACATAGGAGATGATTCCTCCTTATACTTCATTTTAATTTTATTTTATTTTATGAAGTTGCCTGATGATGGACCTAAATTGGTTTGAAACGTCGCATATATAAGCTAATATTTTAAACAATATTGAGGAGCAACTCCTGCCACATCCTTCAAGATTCCGTTGATCCTTCCCCACCCTCACTTCAACTTACAAATAATGTTACTGCTGGCAGTATGACTAGCGAAACGTCGGCAAAGAAGTTTGTGACACGGTCAATACCAGAAGACGATAGTGTGTGTAATGACTCGGACCGTGGAAGCCTACGAGTTAATTTAAAAATAATGCCTCTTTTTGGAGATGCCTGTCGCCAGATGCTGCCTTGCCATCTTTGAGGAAGCAAACTCTGAAGAGGGGGTTGGTCAAATGTAGTTTCTAAAGGCCTTTCCTGAGTCCTGCATACGAGGTGGAGTTGGATAATGTGGATGGGGGGGGGGGGGGGCTAGTGGAGGTGTGGGTTATAGAACATCCATATTCCATGACAAAATGCCATATTTCTTCCTTCGGTAAAACCGCTAAAATTGAGCTCCAGTAAAATGAGCTATCTGCCTTGAAATAATTTTACTAGAAATGTACTTACTGGTCCTGCCATCTGGCAGTAGAGTGTCGAGTGCGTTGAGCGGATAGGCAGAACAGGTTATGTTGCTGTACCTCCAGAACTCTCTGGCACTCAGTTCCAACATTTCCCGGAAAACCCTGGCTCTTCCCAGCTTGCAAGCCAGGGTCAGTGGAGTCAGGCCTGCTTCATTGGCGATCCCGTTAGAAGCGGGCATTTTAGGGTGGCGAAGTGCGTAGCCGAACATATCCTGCGCAAACATAATTTTCAATTAGATGGACATCTCAGAGTGACAATTAGGAACTTCATTTTGTTTTAAGAAGCCACTATGGAGCCATCCGCTCTTTTCAAAGTTGTTGTGGCAAGACTTCATCAGCAGGTCAATATGTATACGTAAATTAAGCAAAAGTAAATAACGAAAAACGAAAATTTAAAATTTTGAATAATTCAAGAAAAAATTTGGCTCTGTTTCAAAAGATTATTTATTTATTTTAGTTTCTCGCAACTAAGGCGATTAAACAAGAGGGTTGTCTAATATTCAAAATGAATAAAAAAACAAAACTTGAAAAAGTTCGCATAATAATAGAGGAAGGAGGCATAGTCTCTTGCTTATAGAGGTTGGCTTCAGTTTCTCAATAAGGGGTGTATTTATACTTCTTATAAGGTCATATTAGTTCGTTTACAAGAATTTAAATTAAATCACAAAGGTTGATATGTTTGAGATATTGAAATAGTTTTCTAATATAGTGACGTATAGTTCGTAAATTGTTTGGGGGTGTTACCATTTTAGCATAAATATGCTTTAGCGGTGACTAAATTGGAAAAAACCGTTACAAAAAAGTGGCCGCTGGCGTTCGCGCAGGTTTGTCGGGTGGACCTAGCGTTACACAATAGTGTCACAATAAGGTGTCTGCTGACGTTCGCGCATGCGCGGTGGCCATGTACGAAAAGAAGACTATATGTTATACAGCAATTTAAATAGGTTTGTCGGATGGACCTAGGCGTTCCAAAAAGGCGTCACAAAAAAGTGTCCTCTCGCGTTCGCGCATGGGCAGCAGTCATGTACGATAAAGAAGACTGTGTGTTATAGAGTACATGACATAGGTTTGTCGGGTGGACCTAAGCGTTATAAAAAAGTACCACAAATATGTGTCCTCTGGTGTTCGCGCATCGCGGTGGCCATGTACGAAAAAAAATACTATATGTTATACAGTACATTAAATAGGTTTGTCGGATGGATCTAAAGCATATTTATGTTCCTGAATTTGAGCAGAAGGCTCTAAACGAAATAATTTTGTGTCAGTCTACAGTTTGTCAGGAAGTGCTTAACGGTAAGTGTTGTATTATTGTGCTGTCAAGTTGGTCTGTCTTGTCGTGTCATAAGGTAAGAGTGTCAGTCGGGAATGGCCTGTCCGTTGTCTGAACAGAACGGCTTATAAACGTGTGTCATATCAGCTGCTTGGAGAACATTCACGGATTGTGCAAGGGAATATGTTTAATAGTCTGCGATTAAAGTGGAAAAAAACATAGAATATTAATTTCTGGTAATCCAAACGACGGATTGAGTTGAAGATGTTTTCGTAAGTTTGGTTTGAGGCTAAGGAGCCGAGTTTGGCTCAGTTGTCCATCATTTAACTCATGCTCTGGGGGGGGGGGCAGACCAATCTATTCGTTAATGAGTACCTTGAAAAGGATAACTCAGGCATCTGGAGCACATTAGGGACCAAGATATGTCATAAGACTAGTATCTGCCTCTCTAGTTACTAGTGGCTTGTTATGGGAGTGACTTCGTTTTCTGATATCGGCTTCGACGGTTCGAAACGTCGAAATTTCTTGTCAGCACTTATATTCACTTCATTAGGGGATTTTCCTCTATATAGGAAGCCCACGAAAATCCCTGCTTCCATTTTAGATTTAGCAAAACACTTTCTTTATTGTAGCCTAGACGAGTGAAGTACATTTAACCTGGATTCTACGGCTGTTGGACTATGGCGAGTGGCTTTTCTTGTGGCGAAGACACGTAAAGATGCTAACCTCGCAGCTTACTCATCTGTTATGACAGATGGCATGGAACACCCATCATCGTGTACTGAAGCGCATTACAACGCGCTAACCCAAATTTACGAAGCCGACAAACCTGAGAGGGATAATAAATGGTAGTGGGATGTTAGAAGCCTTTTTAAGGCCTCGCCATATACCAAATTCCCAATGACTGAGACCTGATCGATGTAATGATGGCTATAGAGGAGGCCAACAGTAAAAGAGCCCCGGGCATGGACGGGATCTCGGCGAGAATGCTCTACGAGGCTAGGGAGGTTGTTGCCCCATACCTACTAGCAATAAAATGCATGCCAAAAGGTCGGCTATTCCCCGGTCATTTTTAAAACGGCTGGGGGATCTATTTGGGAAAAGGGGTGCCAGTGATTTTGTTTAATAACTGTTACATATTAAAGAAAATACATTTTAGAACACATGTTTATTTATATAAATAACCTCAAAACATCAACAAACTGATAAAAACAAGTTAAATCTTTAGACGAAAATCGAAGATGTTCTCTGAAATCTTCTCCAACAAACATTCCATCTCGTACCTCCTCCTCCATATAAATTCGCATAGATATGAATCCAACATGCTCCAACCCTTGTTCTGCATTCTATCTTGGTTCTGGGTTTGATCCAAGCCCAAAGAAATTCAACTCTCTGGGTGGTAATACCCGTACTACAAGGTTGTGCTCGGTATCATTTTTTTGATCTGTAGAAACCTAAGAGACTGGGTTTAATGACCATAAGGTAGACACACCAAAAGTAAAAAAAAACCTAAGAGCATTGTTTTCAGTCCTGGTACTTTCACAACTGAAATATATTCATTAGGTTTGAGTCAAGACCACATAAGAAACTATAACAAAATTCGGAAATTTGGTAAGGTTACCGCAACATATATTTACATAGGGTTATTTTATTGAACTAAAATAATCACAGTTACAGATAAAATCACTGGCATCCCTTTTCCGAAATAGACCACGGCTGGGGTAATGCAATTCAAGATAAAAGGTTCCCACGACCTGGGGAGACCTATTGCGTATAGGCCTATTGCGCTCTTCCCATTTCTGGGTAAAAATCTCCAAAGGCTGGTGAGTAGAGAGATCCGCCCTCTTATTGAGTTGTGTCTAAATAATAGGCTGTAAGGATCAGGTCCGAGACGGTCAACGGCCGATGTCATTAAAAGATTAAAATTGATTCTTGTAAAAACAAACCTTCAAAGTATGTACTTTTTATCCGCGTAGATTTTTCCGGCGCATTTGATTACCCGTGGTGCCCGACGATCTACCTGGAAATACCGAGCAATACATACGCCTTTATCTCGATTTACCCTGGAGTCCTCTGCAACTGGTGTGGTGTCTGCGGGTGTAGACGAAGAGTCGTATGCTATTACGAAACGATGCCCTCAGGGATCTGTTCAGGGACCAACGCTCTGGACAGCCATGTTTGATGGATTGTTGAGGAACCTACAAGAAGCGGGCCTGCCGGCCGTGGCCTACGCGGATGATTTGGCAACTGGAGAGTTGAGAGTAGCTGCACGGTGCTGCCGTTGACTCGTGTCATGGACTCTTACGAGGGGGTTGGTCTGAAGGTGTCAGCAGAGAAGACGACGCCTTGTCAGTGAAGGGGCAATTCGACCGCAAGCATCGTCTGCAGAGGATTGCACTGAAAAGAATGAGCAAAGCTTTTCGAACGGTGTCCAATCTTGAACGTGATCACAGGCGTGCCTCCTATTGGCATCCTCGTCACAGCAAGAAAGGCATCCTATCATGCATGGAGGACCACTCCCTAATTAGTTACCAGCTACCCTGCACCAGTTAATCGCTGAGCAGAAGCAGAGCCGGGGCGAGCGGAGTGGAGACCAAGAAGAAAAGGACCAGTTACAAGGAACTTCTTTCAGGAAGTGAGAGAGAACTTTAAAACTGGATTTTGCCGATACCCAGGTCTCCCCTGGAATACCCAATTTCTTACTGGCCATGGGATTTAAACTAGTACCTGAAACGATTTAAAATTAAAGAATCAGAGGCTTGCGACTGTGGAAATTGAGCTGAGACAGTGGAGCATGTCCTCCTGTGTGGGGGAAGTTCTCCGCTCCTCGGCTAAGGATGTACCGCGAGATCGGCGACTCCAGTCCGGAAATGAGAATAAATTATAACCCTTGACAATTCCTTTCTTCCATCCCAGAAAAAATAAATGGCAATAGTGAGCCTCAATAAGCCTACCAAATTTAAGAAGAAAACATAAAGAGTGACGTTCATACCAGTTTGTCGCAGACGACTACCATATGTAGAATCATGTTTCCAAAAGAGTCCCTCCGGTCTGGATTCGCACCGCTGTCAAGTAGAAGGTTGTATACACTCTCGTTAGCACAGCAAGCAGCCCAAGCTAGCGGATACTCCCCTAGATAGGCCAATCCTTCGTAGTCTGTGTGCCTGCAGGGTCTGGGACCTTGTTGGTCACGAGGCAAGAAGAAGCTACCTGTACAATCAACGTACAATTTAGAATACTCACAAAGGAAATTAAAAATAATGTTTATTCAGGGCCGCCACATGGGGGGGGGGGACTGCCGGGTACAGTTGTCCCGGGCCCGGGCTCCGTGGGGGCCCTGGCCGGGCTTCGCTAATTGGAAAAAAAGTATAGGTTATGAGCTTGTAAAAAGAATGGGGTTTAGAAATATAGACGGGCGTAGCCTATATTTATTGGAATTGGATCTATATTTTTTTAATGTACATAAACGACAAAACAAGTACAGTCCCAGAATATTATATTTCATTAGAAGTCGTAATAAAACTACGAGTGACCTTTTCTGCACCGATTGTCGGCTTTTATTCTCATTTCGCTCAAAAGTCAAGATGACAATAATTTCAAAATGTCCAAAGTCCTACAGCAAAGTACTAGAATTTTCAGTCTGGCTCTGAGAAGTGGGGTCGATCTGAATCGATCCTTTTAAAAGATCGATCTTTATAACACGATTTATCGATTTTTTGAATCGTTCTCCAAGTGCCGATCTTTTAAAGAAACGATCTATCTAGAATTTTTTCAAATTTTAATCAGGCTTTATGGTTACATTTTTTTAAGTCATAGACTGTTATCAACATGGAGTTATGAAAGGAGGGGAGGGGATGTTTGGAAAAAACCTTTCACCTAAACAAACCCTATGGCGGCCATATTGGTTGCCCACATCTCTCAAGAAGTTTTAGTTAATTTTTAATGGTTTACTATTATAAGTTTTAATACAACAATAACATTATACAACGACTCAATGCCACAATGTAAAAAAAATGGACAATTTCTTCACCCTACTCCAGGAGCGTAAATATATTTAAAATAATTTCGGGGGGGGGGGACTGTGACCACCGGCGGATGGAGGGGGGCCTGGGAAAATTTAAATATTTTAGTGTTTTGTGACGCCTCGTAAATCAGATTAAATGTTGAAGATATTTTTCGTTTTTATAGGATTACCAAAACAGCGAAATGGACTTTTAAAATTTTATTTTTAACTGAATAAGTTTTCATTTTAGTTTCATTTCCATGATCTGTAAAGTCGTTATGCAACAACTTGTGCCACACTAAGCACTTCTCATCTCGCTCGCAGCCATCCACACAATCGATTTGCCGTTCAAAGCTAACAAACTAAAACTTAGAATTATTAGCCCCCCCCCCCCCAAAAAAAAAAAAAAAAAAAATCATTATTTTTTCTGAACTAAGTAATCTTATTTAATTTATTTTATTAGGTTTTTATGACACATTTTCACCGATTATATCAAAATTTCGTGGGGGGGGGGCTACAGCCTCCACAGGCCCCCCCTTATATAGGCTCTTGCATGTTACCTTATTTGCTAAGAGCCCTTTCCAACAGATTGCGGTGGAATGCTTGGGTGGACTGGTGCTAACGAACAAAACTGAGTTGCTGGTTCAATTGACGTATCATTTATAACATATTACATGAAACCTTTGTTTTATGGCACCTGCGCACATGTGCACGCAATCTATGCGCAGAAACAGACTGTCCTTTATAATTCCCAACAGGTTACCTATAGCTCGCTGTTCTACATTGGCTCCCGCTTCGACAAGATCCTGAACCAGCTCGTTGTTGGAATAGGCGATGGCCAGGTGCAGTGCGCTGGCTCCTGCAACAGAGATATTGGTCTATCACTTATCAAAATACAGTCAATAGGAATTAATCTGTCATAGATCTAGTACTTCATTGGGTGGAACATAGGGTACATGTTCTAATCTAGTACGTCATTGGGTGGAACATAGGGTACATGTTCTAATCTAGTACTTCATTGGGTGGAACATAGGGTACATGTTCTAATCTAGTACGTCATTGGGTGGAACATAGGGTACATGTTCTAATCTAGTGCGTCATTGGGTGGAACATAGGGTACATGTTCTAATCTAGTAGGTCATTGGGTGGAACATAGGGTACATGTTCTAATCTAGTAGGTCTTTGGGTGGAACATAGGGTACATGTTCTAATCTAGTACGTCATTGGGTGGAACATAGGGTACATGTTCTAATCTAGTACGTCATTGGGTGGAACATAGGGTACATGTTCTAATCTAGTAGGTCATTGGGTGGAACATAGGGTACATGTTCGAATCTAGTAGGTCATTGGGTGGAACATAGGGTACATGTTCTAATCTAGTAGGTCATTGGGTGGAACATAGGGTACATGTTCTAATCTAGTAGGTCATTGGGTGGAACATAGGGTACATGTTCTAATCTAGTAGGTCATTGGGTGGAACATAGGGTACATGTTATGATAGTCGAGACCTTAAGGACAATTTCGAATTAGAATGATCTCTGACCTGTGGTGTAATGAAAACATCAAATAGAAAGTTTCTTATTGTGAATCTCCTACCGTTGTGTATGCTTTTCATAGATTCACTTTTGCATTTAACACTCAAGCGAACCAACAAAATTAGAACGAAATGAATACAAGCAAAATAAGAGTAAACTACCAAATAAAAGAAAAAATAAGCTGGAAATTCCAGTCTTGTATTCTTTTTCAGGTCTATTTTACTGATTCCTGTTCATAAAGTAGCATTATCTACTTTCGGGGCATTGGTTATATTGGAATATTTATCGTAGAGGAGTCATGGGCGTATATAGAAAATAATTTCGGGAGGGGCTGGGAAAATTTCGGGGGAGGGCTGAGACCATTTCCGGGGTATGGGATACTAAAAATTTAGAGCTTGGAATAGTTTCAGGCAACTAAAACGCTATTACACGTAAAATAAAATATGTTTTATGAACTAAGTGATCTTATTTAATTTATTTTTAAGGGTTTTACGACAAGTTTTTACCATCAAATCAAAATTTCGGGAGGGGCTGCTGCCCCCTCAGAGAGGAGTTAGTGGATTCTGGAGGTTTGTAAAATTGACCTTTCTTGCTAGACGTAATTTCGTTTTGAAGTATTTTTGCCTAAAATTTAATCAAATCTGAACCATTTTTGTAAAAGATAGAGCGTCTATCAAATTTGAATCACGAACGTATCGATGGTTCAAATTTGAATTTTTATATGTCTATTCGCTCTTCCGCAGGCTCAAAACTGGTCCGATTTTTATGAAATTTGATACAAAAATACTTTGTCTAATTTAAAAAGTTGATTTCGTTAACCAACAAAATCCACCAACCGGAACACTGTTTGTTTGGACGTAATTCACGCAAAAATAATGTGTGAGCTTACGGTTTTTTGTATTAGTTTTGTGTGCTCAGCTACCGTATGCAATAAATATTCCTTGACGAGATAAGCTAGCGAAACGATTGTTGATCCAAACATAACCTTGCATGAGTTAGTTCCACACAGAGCTGATCCTCGGACAATGAACTTGTGCTGAACCGACGGAAGTAAAGAACCGGTTCTCCCTATTACAGGCCAATCCTCTTCCATTCTCTCGTGGCTAATCTTTATGAGACTAGCTCAAGGATTCTGATGGTACGGGTTTTGGAGAGGTTCCTTATTCCTACCTCAAAACCAGGTAGTTTTCAATCAGATCTTCCAGAGCCTTTCTCTAACAACTACCCAACAAACTACAAACATAAATACCCTCTAGGCCTTAACAATGTAGTTATTGAGCTTGCACTTCATAAAGAAGTTTTGTTAAATTTCTTCAAATATTCATCGATTTACGTACTAGGGACCGAAAATGGCACAATTAAAACTTATATTGTGAAGTTTAGGGGCTTCCTCGCCGATTTTTTTTCGTCCGGTGGTTCTATAACATATTTATATGTTATATTTATTTAGAAATAATATAATAGTAAAAGCCAGAAATAATTTATTATCTAGAGATATTGACCGGGCGCTTAACTCAAAATACAATCCAGTTTATAGATTAATCTGTAATTTCTCACATCCAGAACCAGCCAACTATCTTCAATTTAATGTTAGTATTGAAAAGTTAAGGGCCATAAGCCAATTAAGGGTCTGCAATAGTGAATATACGAGAATATTCCTTAAAAATAAAACCATTATTATAAAATGTGACGAAATATGTGAGTTGTGCAATAGATACATTTACAATAGTTTGAAGCACCTAATGCTGCACTCCCAAAAGCATAAAATTCAAAGGCAACAATATTTACACTCATACATTTCGGAAAACAGGGAGGAATTATCGCTAGAAAATATGCTAAATATTGATAGTACTGTAAAGCTAAATAATATATTTTTATTATTAATGAGTATTTTATAATTATTTCATTTACTTTCACATTTATTGTACATAGGTATATTCATATTTTTTAGATTATATTATTCAAGCTTTATTTTTAATTTTGTAGTATTATACTTTATTTTGGACATTGTATTACTATTAGCATTACACATATTATTAGCATTACTATTATTATCATTATTAATTATTATTATTACGGGGGTGGGGTCTCTCAGATTACTGGAGAATATTTTTACTGGGGGATAGTTCCAACCAGTAAAAAGAATTATATTTATTTTATTTTTTATTTTTCTTTTTTTTTATTATTACTATTATTATCATTATTATTATTATTTTTTTTTTTTTACGGCGCATCTACAACTTGGCCATTAGCGCCGGGCTATCTACAGGTTGCCACCCTTTTATAATGCCAACAGCACATGGTCGGTCACCCATTCAGGTACTGGCCACGCCCGACGTTGCTTAACTTCGGTGATCTACGGGAACCGGTGTACTCAACGTGGCTATGGCCGTTGGCTATTATCATTATTATTATTATTATTATTATGAAATATTAAAACCATTAACACAAAATGGCCAGATCCTTGGCAATGTCAATGTACTTGTGCCAAATAAATTCTATTCTATTCTATGTTATATTTATTTCGCATTGTGGGCATACGTCCTAAACGTTTCCGCTCGCTACGCTCGCTCAAGAAGATATCAAAACTCTAGTCAATCCAACTCGCTAAAATTAATAGAGTTCTATTAATTTTTGCGAGCTGGATTGATTTGAGTGTTAAAGGTTACTTTACTACCAGCAACAACCAATAGAAATGATGATGAGTTATGCGCATGCGCTGAATCACTGTTATAATCACTACAGATGCTTCACAAGTAACTGGATGTGGTATTCGTAAAACGACCCATCAGCACTTTTCAGGATTCACTTTAATTTTCTCCAAGTTGCTGCATTTCTCAACAGGTTCAAGGTGCTTTTATAATCGTTTGGATCAAGGTAAAGGAAAATATGGGTAAATCATTGGGGTAGGTTGTTATACATGTAGTCTGATGGGTACAGGAGATAAAGCCCAAGACCTAGGATGCTGCCTTGTGGGACGCTTGACATGAAAACTGGACAATACACCGATTCTCTTACCCAAGTATTCCTCCCCTTCTACGACATCCATAGCCAGGTTTGGGAAACACTTGATGAGAGTTCTCGCCAGACGAGTGTGGATCTTGGTGTCGCAGATGATGAGGACGTGGAGCAGAGTCTCACCCAAGGATCCACGATACTGCATCTGCCAGCAAGCTTCATGGTCCTCCCACTTGGAGAGAGGATCTTGGCTAGACAGGGAGGCCTCGATGGGGATTTGGACCTGCAACAGTTACGATTGGGTTGACACTGTTTATTTATCCTTAAAAAAAAAACAACATAACTCTTATCGAGCATTTCGTCCGCTAGGTTGTGTACTAACTTATTGTAAACGTATAAGGGTGCGTTTACATCTAATAGTTATTGCAGGATATTTATGTCAGAGAGAAATTGTGACTAATGTAAACTGTGAACAATTTCTGCCTGAGATATATATTTCTAACACGAGCTACAAGTTTCGACACTTCTATACCATCAAGTGTAAGCAGTGATTATAAAGGGAAGAATTTAATGTCTGAGGTAAATATCTTGACTACTAGCTGTATTGTTGACACTTCTATATCAACAGAAGTGTGTCAGCGGGCCGTACATTCATCACAAAATATACCAAATCCAAAACACTGTTTTATAAATATCCATGACATAAATGTCTAGCTATTTCTCTCAGTATGTAAACTTGCAAGAGAATATCTATCCGACACCTGAGAAATATATCCTGCGAGAAGTGTCAGATGTAAACGCACCCTAATAGTTAATTCAGAAGAGATCGTTGACCGTGGAGAATAAGCGTCGGGTTTATAGCGGGCGAGATATAGCTTGTCACTTGGCTGTGGATGGGTAGGGAAAGGTGGAGGCGCCTCTACCCTATGGACTGCCTTGCTGGGTTGCCACTTCTCCCTCTCCTAGTCTCGCGCCTATGCAGAGCGGGGGCTGCGAGGGTTATAGAACCAGCAACGTCGAGCTTTCTCTAGGCTTTCCCCAGGTGACAAGTTATATCTCCCACACTGCTGGTCATAATAATTAGCAAACGTACATTATTTACGTAACAATGAGATTATATAGCAAAATTTTCGGCTTGAATTTTAACCTTTCATCAGGGCAATAAATAAATAAAAGTCCGCCACGAGGGAGCAGCATTACTAAGCGCATTCCTCAGAAAGGTGGGAAGTTAACGCTGCGTTTTGGATTAATCTGCATAAAAATAGCTACATAAGTCGAAAATAAACATGGATAGATCTTGTCACCTATATTTAGTGAACAAATTACCAAATTTTATTTATTTAGTTAATTGTTGTTCCGCTTCTTTGACGAAAAAACAATGAGCAGGATATTCTGAACTGGGTCTCACCAGGAAACCAGCTTGTTTGATTGTATATGTTTAAATGTATGTGTTAGTATGTTTAGGGCTTAAATGAAAATATCACTTTATATTCGTAGTAACTTCAAACAACATTCTTAAGGTCATCAAATAAGTTCGTGTTCCTGAAGGAGTTAAGTACTGTGTTTATATACTGGTTATCAATGCCTAAGAGATCTTGCATATCATATGGGAGGTCAATACTGTTAATTATGTGGCATGTCAGTAAATGTGTGGCTTTAGGCTCGCAGTTACATGTGTCACATATTGGTCTGTTACGTCAGCCAGCAACTACAATATAAAATTTTCAATAAAAAATATCCATTATTCTATTAACCCAAAGGAAATCTGCACCCTCTGTAATAATAACGCATTTGAAGACATTTTCCATTTTGATGATTAGATAGTTAGCCGTCGAGGTGATAAGTAAAGATGGAATGGTTGGGATTCGGCTCAAGAAACCTCAATATGATTTTTTTTTAATAAAAAAATCTATATTTTGTACGTTTCGGCTACTCATTGGTAGCCTTCGTCAGCTAAAATGACAAGAAAAACATAAATTAATACAAAAAAGAAAGTTTATAATTGACATAAGTAACAGAAATATAAATACACTTAACTTACTATAAAAGAACAATTTGGTCTTAAATTCATAGAATGAGTAGAATGAAAATCAAAAGAAACATTGGTCTTCCTCTGCCTCCAGGCATTACCATAGGTATGTAGTATCTTGTTTGTTTGTTATAATTAATTAATGCTACTATTAGCACCTATTTACCTAAACTTCAATATAATAGCCTTTTTTCTTCTTTTTGTTATGTTTCTTTTGATTTTCATTCTACTCATTCTATGAATTTAAGACCAAATTATTACCGGTTGGCCGAAACGTCCAAAATATAGATTTTTTATTAAAAAAAATCATATTGAGGTTTCTTGAGCCGAATCCCAACCATTCCATCTTTACTTTTCCATTTTGTTATACATTGTCCCATTTACTCCCCCATTAGAAGCCAATTCCTCCAGTTTATAAACCAACCTACTGATAATTCCCGATTACACGAAATCTTAAACAATGCCTCAAAAATTGAATATATACAAATTTATAACTATATAAAAAACTACTTGAAATTGAGAGCTTCATTAATTTCTGATTGACATAATAATAATAAAAACACACAAAAAAACCCTAGAATTGCAAATAAAAACCAACTTTTAATATTAAGTAATCCGTTTTTTGCACTGTTTTCTCTAAGTAAAAATAATTTTAATAATCACTTCTTGGTTACGAAATTGTATTATATATTTACTATATGTATAGAAATATTCCTTCAATTTAATGCATAGAAGATGTATTTGGTAAAAATGCAGTTTCCCGCCCTCCAAACCGATTTCTTTCAAACTTTGCACAATAACGTATTTTGATGCACTAAACACGAATACGATAAAAAAAAAAAATCGGATGTAACAAGGAAAGAAGTTATTAAGCACTTAAGTTCACTGTTGTGCAGGTTATGAGAGCTAACGTCTAGGTCACTTAAAGTCTAGGACGACGGGTGAGGATGCCCTTAAAATCAACAATATCTTTGAATAAATGGTTTCTGAACATTTCAAATGAGAGTTCTCTGTTTCCCAATGTTACATATTTGCGCATGCGCGTGTTTACAAATACGGTGATGACGCCTAGTTTTATAACCTTCCTAACTTTAGTGCTTAATATTATAGTCTATTAATTTTAGCGAGTTGGATTGACTGGGGTTTTGTTATATTTTTGAGCGAGCGTAGCGAGCGGAAACGCATAGCACGTATGCCTTAAAGTCGGCATTTATGCCTTAAAGTCATGTATGCCTTAAAGTCGTCACAAATTTAATTGTTTACATTAGCTCTCATAACCTGCATAACAGTGAACTTTAGTCTTAATAACTTCTTTCCTAGTTAAATCCGACGTTTTTTTTTTTATCGTATTCGTGTTTAGTGCATCAAAATACGTTATTGAGCAGAGTTTGAAAGAAATCGGTTTGGAGGGCGGGAAACTGCATTTTTACCCATGTATTTATTTTCATTTATTTTAAGTTAAACTTTATTATTTCACACAGTATCTGTGTCTTATGTAAATAGAACACATATATTACTAACATATGACTAAAAGCATTATATAAGGTCAACTCCTTGCAATGGGGAAACCCTGTATGCAATAAAATAAATTGAAAAATTGAATATTACGTCTAGTCATTAAGTATTCGTGTGTTAGTCAAGTATGTCCAATTCCTAGTCGAGCCAGAACTATTTCTTCACATCTATTTTTTCTGTGACTGGATGGCCAATCCTCAACTGTATTTTTAATCAATCGAAGTTGATTGTCGATTAGTTTATTGTCGATTAGTTGTCTCCACGAGTTGTACTACTCTAGCAAAGTCGTCTTTTTCTGTTATTAGTTCAAAGCCACTTGTCATATGCCTTACTGCATTTTGTTTAATTCTGTTCCGGAATAAACCCTAACTTTTAATGTAGCAATTTTGTTACTTTTGAAACACATTTCCTCATCGACTGGACATAATGTCTATCATGTTCTGTTGCAAGGAAATGTAAATAACGGTCTGTAAAGGCAAATTAATAATGTAGTTTCGGATTATCCCCCCCCCCACATAAATGACCGATTTAGTTTATTTTTACAACACATCCTAGCCTTTAGATACCCAAAAGGTACCCTGCGTGTTGTTGCAATATAATTAACCCTTAATTAGTGGCGTCGGGTCATATTGACCCGAATGTATTTGTTTATTCGACCTTTGCCCTTTGAAATCTTTGTATTTCAATAAATATTATTGTTTATTATTTATTTAAATTACTTTACCCAAAAAAAAAATCAATTTAAAGTTTGTTTCACTGGGGCCCCGACACAATTAGTTATGGAAGAAAAAGCACGCCACTAATTAAGGGTTAAAATGTGAATCGTTAGGTGGATATTAGCAATTCGTCGTCCCTAAACGAAGGCAGGAAATACAGTAATAGATTGTTTTATGGCACAAATACTAGTTTTATTTTAAAAATTCAATAATACGTTATTACAATTTTGTGAAAACAATTTAGAAACAAGGAAGCAAGGAAACACCATAAAACCTTCAGAGTACATGATCTTTATCCTTCGGATCGTAGAGCCCTTTAGACGGATGAGTACCAGTGGACATAGCCTCGCACCAAGAGATGCAATGCCCGAAGCTTTGTGTTGGACCAGGTGTAGCGAGAGTACACACACACACAGCAATGTGTATATTAATGGTAGTGTTGTTTGAACAGCTCTCATACGCGCCATGAGGCTGGTCCTGCTTTTAGCCTTCCTGGCGATTTCTGCTTCCGCCGATCCTTGGTGGGCCAGGGGAAAGGAATTGCTCTACAAGGCTGCCAAGAAGACTATAGAGATTTGTGAGTTTTTTCTTTGTTTGTTTGTATATCTTACAATTATGTGAATAATTCGCTTATTGGCGCTTTAGCCAACAATCGGTCTAAAGTGTTTCAAGATTACACTCCGAAAACAGCTGATTTGGTTAGTGAGCTAAACCCAATAACCATTATACCCATTGTCCCGAACCTGTTGTTGTGTAAGGTTTTAATTAAATAGTAGAGCAACAGAGTAGGGAGTGCTTTGAAGTGGAGAAAACTGCTATCGACTATTATTGATTTTGAACCAAAAAGTAAAGATGCAAAAAGTCAACTCTGGAGCTGCATAACAATGCACATTTCTCAGGAAGTTGGCTATTTTACGCCGTATTGAATAGTTTGCTCTTTTATAATTGCTATGAAGACCAAAATCAATTACACAGCCACACAAATAGAAAAAAGTTCGGAACCAGTAACCAGATCATGTTTACAATATGTTTTTGGGGTCGCTGAATCCGAATCAAGGGTCAGAAAAACCCATGCACTTTTTGTTCAATCCTCACCCCTCAAAACTCTTAATTATTTAATTCTAAGGCGTTTATTTAGTTTATTTGGATTGATACATTGCTCGAATAAAATATGGGGATGCTTTAAAGGGTTGTATTTTGGGATTTTAAGGTTTTCACCAGTTCAAGAATCATCTCCGAAGCCCTTGGATCAATTTTTGTATAAGAATTCAAAGATTGTATGCATTAGAAAACATATTAAATGCGAAAATATAAGCAAAAACGCAAATCTTTGTGAAAAGTCATATATTTAAAGGGCTGTTACTTCGCTCCAAATGGACCAATCGAGTTGAGGTCTCAAAAAGTATTTTTAAGTACTAAAAGGCCTTACACAAAAATAGTCATTCATTTTGGTTAACGGCTCGAATAAAAATATTATAGTGAAAAATATCCTACATTATGAGTTTTGGGGGGTGAGGTTTAACAAAGTGCAGGGGTTTTTCTGACCCTGGATTCACATTCAACGACCCCAAAAACATATGGTAAACATGGTCTGCTCTCGGGGTCCAACCTTTTTTTTTTTTTTTTTTTTTTTTTTTTTTTTTTTTTTTTTTTGGCTGCTGTATTATTAACAAAAACACAATTTGCTCCTGAATGAACCCAGCCTCATTATGGACCGAGTTTGCACAACACTTCTTTCATAATAGTTGGGCGCGGTGAAGAATGTTTTCAAAATAACCAATATACATATGAAAATAAAAAAAATATTTATTTAAATTTTAACATACATTTATTATTAACTAAGAATTTTAGGACGGGTTATCTCCAGGTTACCACCCTTTTCTAGCCAGGATAGGGCTGATGCCTTTTTTTCGAATGAAAAGCCACCACTCTAGTGGGAATCGAATCCACGACCTTAGGCACAGACTGCATACGCCTTAGTACTCACGGCCACCGGTCCTCCGTAAATACAAAATAAACATTCATTGTTCTGCTCTTTGGCAATTGTTACTTACAGCGGACTCAATGTTTAATTTTGTTCTGGAATAAACCCCAATTTATAATGGACCGATTTTTATGAGAATGTTGTATTCCGAGTTTCAGAACGAAAGAATCAAAATTGTGAAAATATTTGTATATACTGATTTTTGTACCTGGGCACAAGGTATGCTTTGCTTCATTGAAATAATTCATTTTCGATCTTTGGGGCATATTTGTAATTCGTCTCCGGCGATTCCCCCCCCCCTTTCAGATGAAACAATTTAGTTTTGAAGCAGCGGACCAAAAATTACGGCTAAATTTTCGATTGACATACGAGTAAATTAAACATTTATACCAGCAGCACTTTCCGAAAAAGTGTAGCTATTGAGCTTGTACTTTTTAGCACTTTCCTCCGAAGGAAAGTAGCTATTGAGCTTGTACTTTTTAGCACTTTCCTCCGAAGGAAAGTAGCTATTGAGGTTGTACTTTTTAGCACTTTCCTCCGAAGGAAAGTAGCTATTGAGGTTGTACTTTTTAGCACTTTCCTCCGAAGGAAAGTAGCTATTGAGCTTGTACTTTTTAGCACTTTCCTCCGAAGGAAAGTAGCTATTGAGGTTGTACTTTTTAGCACTTTCCTCCGAAGGAAAGTAGCTATTGAGGTTGTACTTTTTAGCACTTTCCTCCGAAGGAAAGTAGCTATTGAGGTTGTACTTTTTAGCACTTTCCTCCGAAGGAAAGTAGCTATTGAGCTTGTACTTTTTAGCACTTTCCTCCGAAGGAAAGTAGCTATTGAGGTTGTACTTTTTAGCACTTTCCTCCGAAGGAAAGTAGCTATTGAGGTTGTACTTTTTAGCACTTTCCTCCGAAGGAAAGTAGCTATTGAGCTTGTACTTTTTAGCACTTTCCTCCGAAGGAAAGTAGCTATTGAGGTTGGACTCATGACGGAATTTTTGAAAAATTTCTTCGAATCTTTATCGATCCTACCTAGTAGACACCGAAATGGCACCAGTTAACATTTATATGCAAAAGCGCTTATATCCAATTTATGGTTCATAATGTTTTTTTTTTTCAAATCTGTACCAATCCTAGCTACTTGACACTATCCAATCCTGAGGAAAGTGCTTAGGTATGCAGCTCCTGCGTGACGGACTTTTTAAAAATTTTGAAGATTATTTATTTCATTTTAAATATTCTTAATTTTTATTTTTCTAATAATGTTTTTTTTTTCTATATTTAGCTTCTAGTAGAAGACTTTGATTTTATATTATTTACGTATTATTATTCGTCGTTTCTTTTTAGCACTTTCCTCCGAAGGAAAGTAGCTAGTGAGGTTACACTCAAGACGGAATTTTTGAAAAATTTCTTCGAATCTTTATCGATCCTACCTAGTAGACACCGAAAATGACCTCCGTTCAAATTTATATATATATATATATATATATATATATATATATATATATATATATAAAAACAGTGGAACATGGATAATTCGAAATCGCCTTTAATTCGAATATTTCTCTCGGTCCCTAGAATTTAGGGCATAAACAATGTAAAAAAATCATGGTTAATTCTAATAAAATTTTGGATAATTCGAATTTTTTACAAGTCTGTACCTCCACTAGGAAGTGGACAGAGAAGTGGTCGATCTTAAATCTTGTGAAAATATTCTCCCCTCGGGTAAGAAGGATAGTATGATAGGGATGTAGGGGTTCCGGGACAAGAAGTGCGGCGGTCTCATAGTCTAGTTCTTGGACGCGCGGAGTTCTGCAAAATGGTGGGATGCGCTTCCTCCCTTCCAGGGGTTGTTATAGGTCCATCCTGTCGTTTTATCCTAGAATTCCCTTCCACCATCACTCCCATCTTTATTTCTTATTCAGTTATAAGTCAGTCAGCGCCTAGATTTGTTGAATTGTTTGTGCCTTGAATTTCTGGTGTACAGTGCAGTTCTGTGAGTTGTTGATTTAAAATGTCGAAGCCTAGAAGTTATAAAACTTTAACGTTGTAAGAGAAAATAGCTGCGGTTTAAGTATTTGAAAAAGGAATACAGAAAAAATCTAAAATTGCCAAGGACTTTGGAATTCCTCCTAACACTTTATCAACTTACCTGAAAAATAAAGAAAATATTCTTGCCCATGAAAATGACTTTTTTCAAAACAATAGACTTTCATTTTTACTTTTTTGATTCATAAAATGTTTGTTTTTCTTTCTATAAAATGTATTTTTTAGCACTTTCCTCCGAAGGAAAGTAGCTATTGAGGTTGGACTCATGACGGAATTTTTGAAAAATTTCTTCAAATCTTTATCGATCCTACCTAGTAGACAGCGAAAATGACCCCCGTTAAAATTTATATATATCTATATATATATATATATATATGCATATATATATATGTGTCTGTTAACACGATAGCGGCCAGAGTTTTTGTTTTTTCGCCACGAAACTTGGTATATAGCATTCAATTAGCAAACGATTGAACGAGTTCGTTAACCACCAAAATCGGTCCACCGGAAGGGGGGGTTTACCCCGAGCCCAAAACACTAATTTGACCATTTCAGCCGTAATATTTGTTATATTTCAACGAAACTTGGTATTCGTAGTAGTAATATAGAGAGAAAAGTGAGATATAAAAATGAACTAAATCAGTTCATAAGGAGGGGGGGTTTACTCCGGACCGACATTACCAATTCGCCACTACCAGCCATGATTTTTGGTATATTTCGACGAAACTCGGTATTCATAGTGGTAATCTACAGGTAAATATGTGTTGTAAAAATAAACTAAATCGGTTCATTAGGAGGGGGGGGGTTTACTCCAGACCCACAATACCAATTCGCCACTACCAACAGTGATTTTTGGTATATTTCGACGAAACTCTTTATTCGTAGTGGTAATCTACAGGTAAATATGTGTTGTAAAAATAAACTAAATCGGTTCTTTAGGAGGGGGGGTTTACTCCGGACCCAAATTACTAATATACTCATACTGGTCGTAATTTCTGCTTTATTGTAACGAAACGCGGTATACGTCGTGGGTAACTCATGAGAAAGAAGTGTTGTAAAAATGAGATGAATCGGGGGGTTTACTTTGTAATATATTTCAATAGAAAAGCCAGCCAGACATAGGTTCACAAAGGCGCCGCAAGGAGCGCTAGAGGGACTGTATCCGGTTCCTGCATTAGATCAAAATACGATAATATGAGGTTTTTTGTATTTATTACGTAGTGCAGTAGGTACTATGTGTAAACATAACTCTGGAAGCAAATTAATAATTTATCAGTTACTCATTACAAAATTAAAAGAGAACTATTCATGTTTTTATTTTATTTATCTAGGATATTTTAAGCAAATTGTTCTGGAAAGCAGTCTACACTACCCAAATTCTGAGGAAAGTGCTTAGTTATGCAGCTCCTGCGTGACGGACTTTTTTTAATTAAAAAATGTGAAAATATGAAGTTCGATTTCTTAACCCTTTATTTTCAATAACTTTTGTAATTCGAATTTTGGATAATTCGAACTTTTTTATCGGTCCCTTGGGGTTCGAATTATCCAAGTTCTACTGTATATATATATATATATATATATATATATATATATATATATATAGTTATATATGTGTCCGTTAACACGATACAGGCCAGAGTTTTTGTTTTTTCTCCATGAAACTTGGTATGTAGTATTCCCCAATCAAACGATTGAACGAGTTCGTTAACCAAAAAAATCGGTCTATGTGGAAGGGGTGTTTACTCCGGAGCCAAAGTAGTTATTTGCCAATACCAGCCATAATTTGTGTTGTATTTCAACGAAACTCGGTATACGTTCTTGTCAACTAAAGAGAAAAATGTGTTGTAACAATAAACTAAATCGGTTCATTAGGAAGGGGGTTTTACTCCCAAATTACTAATTTGCTCATACCAGTCGTAATTTCTGCTGTATTGTAACGAAACGCGGTATACGTCCAGAGTATCTAATAAGGAAGAAGTGTTGTAAAAATTAACTAAATCGGTCTATCGGAAGGGGGGGGGGATTTACTTTGTACTATGTTTGAATTGAATTGAAACAGGTGTTATTTATGTTTTTATTTTATTTATCTATATAGGTTATTTTAAGCAAATTTTTTCAGGAATGCACTCGGCACTACCCAATTTTGAGGATAGTGCTTAGTTATGCAGCTCCTGCGTGACGGCCTTTTATTGTTTATTTATTTCAAAATTTAATGAATTTTTAACTAGTTTATTTTATGTTTAATTTATTTGTTGTGTTTTCTATAGATTCTTTTTTTCCCTTTAATTTAATTTATTTACTTACTTTTATTGTTTATTTTTTATTTTTAAATATTTTACTTTGATTGGTGATTTACTGACTTGGCATTGGGAATATCACTATGAGCAGTAATTAAGTGCAAAAGGATGATTCCATGCTACTCACCAATGATGTGGAGCATCGCAAAAATAGTAATAATAATAATATTCATTTTCGGAGCTTCACCACAGCAAGGTGATTTGCTCGCGTAATTAGTGATCGTTTAATATTAATAAAACAGAAAAACTAGGTTCTTGATAACCGTTACTATATTGCTACTTATGTAACAAGTTGGTGTCCCTGACGTGATTCCGGTTACCAAAGTGTTTATATTCAGTATGCACTTCAGTTCTCATTCATTCAATTAACAATCGGTTTTGTTTTTATTAAATTTTCCGTTAAATTTAATTTTTATCATGACACCGGTGGATGCGAAGTCTGATTTACCCCCTCAGGGTCTTGTACCAGAAATAGCAGAAGTTATTTCTACGGAAAAAATTTTCCAAAAAAAAACCCTTTTGGAAAAATTATCCCGAACTTTGGTATCGTAACTGTTCTTCAGGAACGAGGTTCCTGATACCGTTATCAGCGCGGTTCCTCCCTCCTATAGTGAGGAAACCCGCTTATGAGGTTAACCTCAAGGCGCAAACCGGATTTGCCGACTTGGTGGATCAAATTTGTGTATCTGTATATATTTGTATATGTTTGAGCATTTGAAGCTGAAATTTCGTATGAAGTCGTTAAAGAAGAAATAACTAGACCTTCCATGATTTTGAGGGTCGCTGAATTCGAATCCGGGGTCCGTTTCACCATAACGGCGCAAAATCAAGGTAATTTCAAGGACAAATATGTTTATTTTGCAAGAAATGAATCTGCAGTCAAAATTACTTTTTTTTGCAAAATAGACATTTTTCCTTGAAATGACCTTGATTTTGTGCCGTTGAGGTGAAACAGACCCCGTATTCGAATTCAGCGACCCTCAAATCCACGGATGCTCTATTTATTCCTTCGTGAACGATTTCATAAGAAATTTGACCTTCAAATGCTCTTAAACCTGACGTGATGGGGTGAAACGGACTCCGGATTCGGATTAAGCGTATCGAAATACATAAGAATGTATGTATGATGTCTGGACAAAAAAAAAAAAACACTTTTCTTTTTTGTGTGTCTGTATTATGAATTTGTGTGATGTCCGGTTAGTTTTGGACCTTTTTAGTTTAGATCATAGGACTACATTGACTGTAGAAGTGCATTTTGAATACGGATGATGAGATTTCAATAACATTTGGTCATCTAGACACTTTCAATTGTCCAGTTTTATTATTTCTGGCATCTAGGGATTTTTTATAAATCTTTTTGTTATTGTTTCTGTTCGCAGTGGATACGAAAGTAGGCTCCAACGAAAGCAGCTCGTCAGAAGAAGAGAATGGCCCGCGGATTGTCCACGCTCCAACGACGAATGTTAAGGTAATACAGAACCATTACACAATTATCAAGCATCATATCAATAACGAGACAAATATTAATGTTACAAACATTGATAACGATACCACGCATGTGACGAAGACGATCAATGCGGCGTACAATGGCGGGAAACCTGATTCGAAGAACTCCAAGCAGAAACCAGAATCCATTGTTGTGGAGTCTTCCTTTGTCAAGGCGTCTAATTCTTCCGTTTCTAAGGAACAGTCAGCAAAACAATCAACAAGTGAGAAGACAATTCAAGCTCAAGAGTCGACGTCGATTTCATCTGGAGCAGGAGGAACGGAAGTAGAAAAGAGCTCATCGAAGAATATATCAGCGAAGAAGGAGGACAAAGAAAAGAGCAACAAAGAAAGTGGAAGTACCAGTAATGTTGAAGCAACTCACAGCGTCAAAGTATTGCACAGAAGCCGGAGATCTGCAGAACCTGTGGTGTACCATGTGGTCAGTCAACCTGCACGTCCGAGGTACTCCTACATCAGGATACCGCAAGTCCTTCCTCCGGAACCCGAACCAGAACCGGAACCCGTACCGGTGGTAGAGTCTGTGGTGACGTCAGCTGTGGACCACACGACTCACGAGCATCAAGCCTTGCACGAGGAGGAACACGAGCACGTACACGAGTCTGAAGAGCTTCTAGAACACGAAGAGTACTTGAAGTCTCGGGGATTGGCGATAAAGGCGAAGAAACTGAAGGCCGCTACCGTCCTCAATGTTCCGTCAGTTCAGTCACACCTGTTGAATGTGAAGAACTCCATGCTTCACCACAAGCATTCGCACCTGAAACATCACCAGTTATACCAAGAGCATCACGTTTCTCACCATCATCATCATCACCGCCAGGACATGCTGAACAGTCTTCACAAAGTGCACAATGTTCAGGCTCACAGCGCGGCGCCGACACTAATTCATAACATTCGTACAATCCCTTCATCAGGAACGCCCACGACAATCAACGCAGCATTCAGCACCGGGCTGAAGAATGGTTTCGTTAATACTGTAAATTCAGGGGTGAACACGCACAATCAGTTCGTAACTCACAATCAGTTCAGCTCAGGCCTCAATAATCATCAGGTAGTCACTGAACTGTCAAATGGGCAGTTCATTACAGGTCTCAATGGTCAACAGAAAATCATTTCTGGCGTAAACACAGGAAGCCACATCAATAGTCAAAACCACTTTATCTCTGGAGTAAATACGAACAATCAATTCAGTTCAGTGGTGAATACCAATCACCACATTAATTCAGCGTGGAACACCAAAAACCAGTTTAACTCCGTAGTGAACAACAACAATCTGCTTAACTCGTTGTCAGTTGTGAAAACTAACAACCAATTTAACCAAATACCGAATGCTCAAACACAAGTTGTTTCTGGACTAAATTCTGTCAACCAATTAAATTCTGGGTGGAGTGGTCATAATAAGCTCATTACTAGGCTGAACAACCATAAGTTCAAATCAACAAGGAATTATGGTTACAACTCAAGATTTAACTCTGCTTTTGATTCTTTGGGGAGCGTAGATTTTGGTGTCAATAAATTAAATACGATATCAGACGGTGCGTTCAGCTCGCTTGCAGGCAACGTGGTACCGGAAGGCATTCTCAGAAGTGGCGGTGGACTCAATTCTGCACTGAGCAACGATTTCACAACCGCACTAAGCAGTGGATTGTACCTGGACGAGTCGAACATCGAGCATTCGCTTCTGGAAACCAGTTTGACGGAAAGACTAGACTTGATCAAGGTGGGAATAGACGATCTTGGCCAAGCCGTCTGGGCTGCACCTGTCTACAACCATCTGGGAGACCTGATCTCTGTGGTCCACGTTGGTTCGGGAGCAGGAAGTCTGATCTTCTCGCCCAAGACTGCAGTGAACGGACACATCGACTGGGTCTACACCGCCTCTGATGACCAAGGACTCAGCCATGACATACACCTGAGGAACACACAAAACCATCTGGTTCTCGTTGAAGGTGTCTATCAAGGAATCCCTTCCGTTGGTATTCTAGGCTACGACCTGACCGGCGAGGTGTTTATACCACTCAGCTTCAAGCACGGCCATCTTGTAGTGGATGACGTTGTACATTCCATGGACTTCATTATGTACCAAAACTCATGTTCGAAAAAATAAGACAAATTATACAAACCTATTTAAAAAATTACAGATTATTTATAACCTACATCAGTTGTAATTTTTCAATGACAAATGTTTCTGATATCTAAAAGTCGATGCTCAATAAATGATTCTTTCTGTTTATTTTCCATTATTCCGAACCTTGTGGGTTATATTGAAATAAGTTAAATGCTGTGTGAGCATTCCGATTCTTAGCTTTCCTTGCAGGTGTGCACACATTTTTCGGTTTCTTTTGCCATTAGGTTTAGTCGAACAGGTGAATCTTCTCCTGAATTTCGACACATTTTGCAAATTATCATAAACTCCTGGAATGTAATTCTGTCGAAATCCTCTGATTATATTAATGAAATATATTTTTATGAAACAAACACAACACAATTACATTATAAATTCCATAACATCTGTTTGTAAATTTAACTATAAAAACAAGAGCCTATATGCAATACATATGTTCTAATAATTCTAACTACATATAACCATAACATCTCCCCCTTCAAGCTAGACACCTCCCCTAGGAACAAAAGGTTTTAGGTGAATAATATTTCTTCGATGTATACGACCATCCTGTAATCTAACTAGGTATGACCGAGGTTCCGGGCGTTTCTTTACAACTTCCCCTTGTTCCCAGATCTTGGTTTTAACATTTTGAATCCATACCTTATCCCCCTCTTTGAAAATATGTTCCTTAGTTGAAGTTTTGTCGTAATACTGCTTTTGACGACTTTTATTATCTAGGGACTTGTTGTAAGCTTCTTTGAAAACTAAATGCGACTGTAATTTTTCATTTGAAATGGGCAATTTTGAGTTTAATATTCGACTCTGAAGAAGTTGTGCCGGGCTGAAATCCAAATCTGCTACAGGAGCATTCCTGTAATTTAGAAGAAAAAGGTTGAAATCTTTCCTACTCTCATGTGATTTGCTCAGCATATTTTTCACAATCCCCACAGCCTTTTCAGCTAGTCCGTTTGATTTAGGATAATGAGTACTGGATGTTATGATCTTAAACCCCCATTCTATTGCAAAGTTTTGTAATTCTATGCTACCAAAGGGCATGTTATCTGCAACGAGTTCACGTGGAATCCCAAACCTGGCAAATATCTCTTTAAATTTAGAAATAACTGCAGTGCTAGTTTTTGAGTGCAGTTTTGAAACCTCAATCCACCTGGAAAAATAATCTATTACTACGAGATAACTGTTTCCTGCTAATTCTGCAATATCAGCGGCAATTTTGATAAACGGAACTGTTGGAATTTCATGATTTATTAATGGATTTTTTATATTTGACCGAGAATATTTGGTACATACGGTACAAGAGTCAACGAAATTTTTTAAATCATAATTAATACTTGGCCAATAAAAGTAATTATCAGAGAGTTTTTTCATTTTTTTGTAGCCCAAATGGGTTTCATGTAATAAATTCAAAGTATATTTTCTCAATTTAATGGGAACTACAACCCTCTTTGAATAATATAATAGGCCGTTGCTAAGTTCTAAATCATTCCGAATTTTAAATAAATTTTTCAGTTCTCCAAATTCCTTAAATTTTATTGGCCAACCGCTTTTACAAAATTCAATGACTTGGCTTAGGACCATGTCTTTTTGTGTCTCTTTCTGAAATTCGACCAACTTCTCATTAGAAAATTCTACTCTTTGTTCTAAACAATGAACCACATCTTTCATGGAATCACAGACCTCCTCACCTGTTTTAACTCCACACCGAGAAAGAAAATCTGCTACATGAATCTCTTTTCCTGGCAAGTACTTTAAATTAAATTGGTAAACTAATAATTTTAATCGCATCCGGCGAATTCGATTATTTTCTATTTTATCCATTGATTTTTGACATAATGGAATCCAGCGGTAAATGATCTGAAAATACTGTCAGATCGGGGCTTCCATATATATAGGTATGGAACCTCTTTAGAGCAAATACTATAGCAAGCAGCTCCTTCTCAATCTGAGCATACTCAGCTTCACAAGAATTTAGGGATCGGGACGCGTACGCGACAGGGCGACCGTTCTGCAAAAGACATGCACCGAGAGCGTCTTTAGAAGCATCACATTGTATAGAAGTAGGCAATTAAGGATCAAAAGGTGCTAAAACATTATCACCCGTCAGGATTTTACGGATAATCTGTAAAGCATGGTCATGAGCAGCTGACCATTGCCACTCAACGCCCTTTTTTAGTAATTCACGAAAAGGAAGAACAATTTTGGACATCTCCGGAATAAATGCTCTTAAGTAATTTAGAACTCCCAAGAGCCGTTGAACCTCAGTTTTATTTTCTGGAATTTTAAACTTATTAATAACATCAATTTTAGAAGAATCTGGGCGCATACCCTGTTCATTGAAGACCATCCCGAGATATTTTATTTCCCTAAGTCCGTGCTGGAATTTTGAAAAATTGAATTTTATATTTAGTTCCCGTGCCCTATTCAAAACTGATTGTACGATTGAGTTTAACTCCTCCTCAGAATTAGCACTCATACAAATGTCGTCAAAATATACAGTTGTCCCTTTAATATCTCCGAAATATTTGTGTGTCAATTTTTGAAATTTTTCGGGTAAATTTTTTAATCCAAAAGGAGACCTTCTAAACCTGTAAGATCCGAATATGGTACTGACTGTACAATAAGAACTAGATTTCTCATCTAAAGGGATGTGGTAGAACCCATCTTTAATGTCCAAAATACTATTGTAAGGGACTGATTAGCAAGGACGGGATTTAGAGGTATAGACAATGGGGAAATATTTTAGAGAAGCGGAAATTCCTTTTTAAAACTATAATTTACACAGAGGATACAAACATAAATATCATAAACCATTGCTACGATGAGAGAAAAGGTTGAGTGAGAGAGACAGATAGGTAGAGTTATCAAATATGATCATTTGGGGAGATTATAGAGAATTTGGAACTGGCCTACCTCTGAACAGCATCTGGGCCGAAGTCTCAGGAACGGATGCAAACTCTGACCGGTCGGAGGTAAGCCAGCTCTTTTTAAACCCTTTGTACCCCACTCCTGCTTTTGCAGGTGATTGAACTAGAAACTCTTGTCAGGTCTTAGATCTTCCAGGAATCTTACGAATCAGCCACGTGCAGTGCCAACATCCCAGACGCAACGTTTGCGGATTCGTGGTTCTCACATCTCTAGAGATGGACAGCCAACCTTTTCTCTCATCCTTATTCACTTAACAAGGCCAAAGGGAAAACGGGGCCTTACATCACCCCCCGATTTTTCAAAGTCATGTTTCCCTTGGAACATTACTTTACCTTTAACACTACCCATCCTTATGTTACTAATAATAATAATAATAAACAATATTAGTGCTAATAACAATACAGGTGATGCGCTGTAAAAATTAAAATAAAATAAACATTATTGGCATCTTTACAAGACAAAACCTCTCCCTTAGGAGGTAAAAATCCTTATGTTACCATTATTTTATAACTATACTGAACACTGTCGTCACAATCACTGAACGGCTACTACACTTACGAGCGGTCTATATCCGCTCCGTTATTACAGATACGACACTTTCAGCTGCCGGTCGATGTATTACGAATCCTGCTGCCCCACTTCCTTCCGTTGGCTGCGAGTTTTGATTCGCACCACGCCGGGATCTGAGTTTTGTAATTAGCAGGCCAGTGGTAAACCCAAGAAGTGCTATTAGAGCAACCGACCCGCCTGCTATCCACAGAAGTTCTCCTTCCTTCCCCTTCTTTTGGGCCGCAAGGATCCGTTCAACATCGCTCCATGTTCCCCATTCAGCCGAAGAGTTATTGGACGCTTCTTCGAGCTCCTTGAGCTCCTTCAAAGTATCCTCCCATACTGCGGGATCATAATCCTCTTTTACTGGCAGGTCCAAGGGTGGTTTGATCGTGACGTTGACCCATTGCAACTGCACCACCTGAGAGGATTCCCCAACGTCGGCTATCGGCAAAAGGCGATAATCAGGTGTCCAAGCTGTGCAACCAGGTGCTATGGTAAGCTGCCCACTTCCATCTAGAACCCGCTCTAGCGATTCTACTCCAGCACTCCCTCTGCATTGAAGATGGAGGCGAGTGGGCTTAGACATGCTATACCACCATAGCTCCTTGTGCTCGTCCCAAATCCATGTGGGTGAAGATCTAGGATTCACCAAAGTCCACAGGCACCATTCCTTCGACGTATTCTCCTGGCGAAACGATGAGACAATACAAGATGGTGTTTGTCCGTGAAAGAACTTGAACTCGGCAGGACAGATCCATGGTATCCCGGGACGACATCTGGCTATATCCTGCTCCTGAAGAATTGAGTAGGCCTTCTCGTTGTGGCTCTCCAAGAAGAACGCCCCCTCCAGCTGAGCTGCAACCATTCTTCCTGTTTTATTCTCCTTAAGAGGCAAGGAGAGAACCTGATAAAGCACCATCTCCTGATCCGGAGTTTTTAAAGGCAATTCCACTACAGCTATTACTCCATCATCGGTTGCAATTGCATGTACTTCAGAAATTTGGTAGTAAATTTGGTCATGATATCGGCTTCCCTCCGAGAGGAGTGTCAGTCCAGTTGGCAGAGCCTCTCTTACCTTCCCCAAAATCAGAGTTAACTCTTTAGGACCTAGCATCTCTCTACTCAACTTTCCACTCATCGATGCACCTACTCCATTAAGAACTCTGCGGAATCTAAATAGGAATTCCGTTACTCCAGTTTCTAGGCTTCTGAGGGACGAGGAAAGGTACAGGGAACTTTGGATGAGGTTAGTAACACGCGATATGTTCGTTTGAAGTTGCGCCTCTTTTTGAAAACCTTCCTTCAAAATTCTACGGACCACCCCAGACAAGCGGGTAACCCTTTTTGTGTCCTCTTCGGCTTTCCTTGCAAACTCGCGACTGAGCGTTAGTTGTTCAGAGACCGCATGTATGGTGTCTCCGTACTGCTTACTTAGTTTGTCGAAATTTTCTTGAATGCCTTGTAAATCGTCCGCGTCTGGGGTCCCAAATAGGTATTTTAATACTATCCCCCCCGCATTGACCAATCCTCGACGTTCTCGGGGACTAGGTAGCATGGACCAGAGCATATCAAGTTCCTCTTCTGCCTCCCTGAATAGACTAAGTATGCCCCCGACAACAGGCTGAAGTCCATCAAGCTCTGGATATTTAACCGAGGCATGAGATAGGTCTAATTGGACCTTCCAAATCTCCCCTCGCAGAGTTTCCATTATACCTTCTAGGTGTGATACATTCAAGTGAACCAGTAGACGCCATTTGTCTCCCGTCACAACTACGTCACCTCGTCTTAGAAAAACCAGACTTGCCCACGCCAAGGGCCATACTCCTAGGACCACCCACAGCGACAACCCTGAAATAAGATATTCAGGAATCATTTTCAGGCAACTTAGCTCTCCTCCTAAGCGGGTATGGGGACCTACGAGAAAAAGTTAAAGTTTTCCCCTTTGGTGTCCAAGTAGCATCAGGTTTCCCCTTTTGCTGAGCTTGGCTCTCGCCATCTGAACCACTGGAACTTTCCCCGGAAGTCCCACCTGTCTCAATCCGTCCTTCGTTTCCCTCCCCTTGACTATCCTGGGTTATTTCCCTGTTTTCTTCCTCAGGAGAGGATCTAACGCCCAGAGGGCAGGCAGGGTCATTACATTCTGGCGATCTTCCCGCAGCAACCGGACAGTGTCTGTGAATCTCACTCTGCGTTTCAATTTCATCTTGGTCCTCACAAGAGTCGTCTTCTGAGCCATAACAACACCCTGGGTTAATTTCCCATTCCGGCTCCATGACCTCATCTTCCGACCCTTCCACTTCCCGGGTTGCCCCACCTGCCTTCGTCATAACCTTAGGGTGCGAATCCCCTCCTCCCCCGGGGCCCGTTTTAGCCTATTTATATGAACTACATTCAGAGATCCAGTGGCCAGTCGGATCTCATAGTTCACTCGCGAAAGAACCCTTTCTACTTTGTGTGGGCCTGTCCAGGGACAGTGGAATTTTGGACAATTCCCAGGCTTTACGGCTGGACAATGGAGATAGACCCAATCCCCCACCTCTAGGCGTCGCTCCTTACGCCGGGCATTACAATAATGGGTCCTCATTGCCCAGGCCTTTTCGGCACGACTCAAAGCGTCCTTATAGGCTTCTTTCAGCCGATGCCCTAACTTTTCGACATGGTCCGCTGATTCCGATCCGTCATTGGTTGGACCTACCCAGCAATCAAACGGAGTTACCAATTCTCGCCCAAGC
The DNA here is from genome assembly GCA_946811695.1 of Gonocerus acuteangulatus. NCBI lineage: Eukaryota > Metazoa > Arthropoda > Insecta > Hemiptera > Coreidae > Gonocerus > Gonocerus acuteangulatus. The sequence continues at coordinate 111,878,698 of OX328125.1, read as the reverse complement.
ATGAGGTAGTTTGGGGAGTATCCTGTCGACGAATGAGGTATTGCTCGATATGCCATGAGAGCATATGGGACCCACTTATCCCAGTCACGACCGTCTCTTCGCACATATTGGGATATCGAATCGGTAAGAGTTCGATGTAACCTCTCTACCATTCCGTTACATTCCGGATGGTAGGCGGTAGTTTGTAATTTCCTAATCCCCAGAGCTCTACAAACTTGAGTAAACAGTCGAGAAACGAAATTTCTTCCCTGGTCTGTTAACGACCTCCTAGGGACCCCATGTCGAGTGATAATATTCTCGACGAGTGCTACGGCCGTTTCTTCAGCTGTTTGCCCCTTCAGTGGTATTCCCTCCTCATACCGTGTAAAATTGTCAATTACGGTCAAAAGGTAACGATGGCCCCTTTTGGAAGTCGGCAAAGGCCCAAATATGTCTAGCGACACCTGCTCGAAAGGCCCTGTGGCCATATAGGGAGCTTCCAGGGGGACCTTTTGAGATACAGGACTTTTTCTGCTAGCGCACGCGTGACACCGTTCCACAAAGGACTTAACATCCGCCGCCATGCCCGGCCAATAATATGAGCTTTTGATTACCGCGAGAGTACGATCAGCCCCTGGGTGCCCAGCCCATGGTTTCGAGTGATTTTCTTCAACGATTGTTTTTCGTAGACCCTCAGGCACCATAAGCCTCCATTCCGACTCATCCGTTGCCCCATCGGCCCAATATAGCAGGCCATCGGCATCTGTTTGTACATGAACAGTGCCTCTCTTGATGGCTCTTTGACACCACATATCCTCCTTTTGAGCATCCTTCAATTTACCTCGGGTTATTTTCTGCCTATTTCCCGTGACTACAGCTATTGTACGGCTTAAAGCATCAGCGTTAGAATGTTTCTTCCCCGGGCGATGTTCGACTTCATAGTCGAACTCCTCTAACCGAAGGGCCCACCTGGTCAGCCGTGAAGACGGGTCTCGAAGGCTTAGCATCCACCTCAAGGCAGAGTGGTCAGTGACAAGTTTAAACCTTCGCCCTAGTAAATAACAACGGAACAGCTTTGTTGCCCAAACCACCGCTAGCAGTTCTCGTTCTGTTGCCGAGTAGTTGAGTTCTGGACCCTTCAACTGCCTACTAGCGTAGCAAACAGGTCTCTCACCGCCATCTCTGTACTGGGACAGAATGGCACCCAGAGCTACTCCTGATGCGTCGGTGGACAATATAAATGGCTCGCTGAAATTCGGATAGCACAAGACTGAGTCCGAACTTAGGATTTCTCTTAGCGATTCAAAAGCCTTCCGTTGCTTGTCGCCCCACTGGAATCGTACTCGTGAGCCAGTTAATTCTGTCAGCGGTCTTGAAAGATCCGCAAAGCCTTTTATGAATTTACGGTAATAGCTTGCCAACCCTAGAAAACTTCGCAACTCCTTCACATTTCTGGGGGCTGGAAAAGACTTGATCGCCTCTAATTTTCTAGGATCTGGTTTCACTCCCTCGGCTGTAACTATGTGTCCCAGATAGGTCACTTCCGATGCCGCAAAAGCGCACTTGTTCAAGTTCACTTTTAGATTAGCGCCTCTGAATATGTCGAACAACTCCTCTAACCGGAGCATGTGTTCCCTCAGTGATGAGCTATAAACCACCACATCATCGAGGTAAACGAAACATCCGGTGCCCTTCAGTCGGCCAAGAAGTTGGTCCATGACCCGTTGGAACGTGGCAGGTGCCCCCGCAAGGCCGAAAGTCATTTTTTTGTACTCATAGTGTCCGTTTACAGTCGTGAAGGCCGTTTTTGCCTGATCCTGGGGTGCTATCGGTATTTGGTGGTACCCACTCGAAAGATCAATTGTGGAAAAGATTTGGCTACTCCCCAATTGTTCTAAGGTTTCCTGTATCAACGGAAGCGGGTAAGTATCGACCTTAGTAACTGCATTGAGGCCACGGAAATCTGTGCAGAATCGATACTTTAAGTCACCTGTTGGGGATGTTTTCTTGACTAGAATTACAGGTGCTTGCCAAGGACTTTTAGACGGCGTAATGACGCCTCGTTCAAGCAACGTCTGAACCTGCCGTTCCATTTCCTCCCGTTCACTGAAAGGCACACGATACGGGCGTTTCACCACAGGTCTGGCATCTCCAGTTTCAATATGGTGCTGAACAGGCAGGGAGCAACCTTCGGGACCCGGTTCACAAAAAATGTCTGAATATCTGGACAACAAGGACTCCATATCCCTCCTTTCCCCACCACTTAAATGGCCCAATTTCTCGCCAACGATCGAGGCGAAACCAACAGGAGTTTTAGAGCCATCCTCGCGTTCCCTCTCCGAACAAGATCCACCGTCTTCCGCCCAATCTCTCTCTACCAGACCTACCACTAGAAGCCGTGGCAATGTCACAGCCGAAGCGGTCAAATTGACGAACTGCATCCACGAACGGCCGTCCCGAGGAGTGTTAATGCATCTCCCTCCTACAACCCCATTGGGAAGTGCTCTTGACGGCTCAATTATGACAGCTTTCTGGTCTAGTTTCCCTGGTACGGAAATCTCTAATAGAGATTCACTGAAGGCCGGAAGCGTTTCCTCTCGCGAAAGACGCGCTAAGCTGGTTTTGTTATCCTTCTTCCCCGTGTGTCTTGATTCCTCCTTGACTATCGGCTTTGCTCCTATATTCACGCTAGTTGGAAGGGATAAAATATGACCTGAAAACTTGGCTTCTAGTTCTCTCGCCGTCCTACTCATGAAACGTACCCACTCTCGGTTCGCAGACATTTTTAACTCATCCCTCTTTGTTATCGAACCAACGGAAGGTAGAGATTCAATTTTAGGCGATGCTCCCGTGACTAACAATCCCGAACGTAGGTCTATATGGGCGTCTAATTTCCCTAGTAAGTCTAAGCCTAATAGTCCATCTCCTTCTAAGCAGACGTCAGCCACTATGACGTCGTGGGACAGTCGATGGCCCTTAACTTCGATATTCACCGTTTGAATACCGCGTACCGGGATTACCACACCAGTTACCCCCCTAATCTTACTAGTCGCGGGTCTTAATTTGGACCCTGAGGCAGGAGACCTGATTAGAGTAACTTCAGCACCAGTGTCTACTATCATCCTATGAATCCGCCCATTTATCCAGGTGCTCACCTTTAACCCTTTCTCACCTCCCCCACCTATGCCTAGTATTTCGTAGCGCGATCCCCTTGTTGCCGACTTAGGGCCGGGGCCCTCCCAGTTGTTTGCGTTTGGGGCCTTCTTAGGTGAAGTTCCTTTTACGAGGGGTTTAGAAAAACATTGGCGATCGATATGCCCAGGACGACCGCACCTATAACATTTCGTACTATTTTTGGGAGAAATATCACTAACCCTCTCTGTTTGTCGACATCCCCTGGCCCAATGATTCGTATCCCCGCAGCGATAACAGCCACTTGGATTACCCCTCTCAATGACCCTTACTTCGCTTTGTCCAACTTCCTCGGGACTGGGAATTTCGTTATCCTGGGGATTCTTCTCTACAGTAAATATTCCCTTTTCGTGTCGCCCTAACTCCGTTTCAATGGCTCTAGCCTTCTCAATCGCGGTTTGTAATTCCTTTGGGAACGCGAGTCTCGCCAGCCTCCCAATCTCTCCTCCGAGCCCATTTAAATATGATGTAAGACGACTTTATCCAGTTGTTTGCGAGCCCCTATAACTTCTTCCTCCGATCCCTCACCTGAGAGTGATCGTTCACCCATCTCCCGACAACGATCTCCGAAAGTTCTGACATCCTCCCCACGCTCTTGTTTCATTGAAATAAGCTGAAGGAGAAACTGCTCAGGTTGCATAGTCGCTTTAAAGCGGTTTAAAAGAGCATCTCGAATCGTGGAATATTTTACATTTGGCCCCTTGAGATCCGATCTGCTGGCCAAAAATTTCGCAGCCATCCCTTTCAGTCTCATCCTTAACACAAGGGATTTATCACGATCTTCCCAGTTTCCGCTAGTTGCCACTAATTCCAAACCATTGAGATAGTCTTGGATTGGAACCCCAGAATCGTCACCGGACCATGGACCGACCATTCCCTGAAGAGAAAGATCCCTCTTTCCTTGCTTACCCTCATGCCTTGTCCTCTCGAATTCTTCCCTGAATTGCTCATTTGCAGCCAACGCCTGATCCAATGCCGTTTTCAGATCGGCAAACTGCTGTTCCGTTACCACCATCGTATAGCTCTATTTTCAACGTTTCCAATGAACCCCAACACGTTATGCTTACGAATAGGGATTGCTTTACTCTCTAACAGGGCTAACCACCAAATATCCGTATTTGGCGGTCCTTAAACCAGGAAACGTGAGGACATTGAATGAACAACTACCCAGCGCCGAGATATCAGTTCGAGGAATTGTCCTATCAGCGTCAGCAGTACAGCCGCCGGCCTATCTCGAGAGCAGGGTTCTTATCTAATGCCGGCTTGCAGCTGGACATTTAAATACTACCCCACACCTGACACCATTTGTAAGGGACTGATTAGCAAGGACGGGATTTAGAGGTATAGACAATGGGGAAATATTTTAGAGAAGCGGAAATTCCTTTTTAAAACTATAATTTACACAGAGGATACAAACATAAATATCATAAACCATTGCTACGATGAGAGAAAAGGTTGAGTGAGAGAGACAGATAGGTAGAGTTATCAAATATGATCATTTGGAGATTATAGAGAATTTGGAACTGGCCTACCTCTGAACAGCATCTGGGCCGAAGTCTCAGGAACGGATGCAAACTCTGACCGGTCGGAGGTAAGCCAGCTCTTTTTAAACCCTTTGTACCCCACTCCTGCTTTTGCAGGTGATTGAACTAGAAACTCTTGTCAGGTCTTAGATCTTCCAGGAATCTTACGAATCAGCCACGTGCAGTGCCAACATCCCAGACGCAACGTTTGCGGATTCGTGGTTCTCACATCTCTAGAGATGGACAGCCAACCTTTTCTCTCATCCTTATTCACTTAACAAGGCCAAAGGGAAAACGGGGCCTTACACTATAAAACTTTTTGTTAGCTAAGTTCGGAGCAAGATCCTCAAGAGTAGGGATAGTGACCCTCTCTCTAACAATATACTTATTTAAATGAACGGGATCAATGCACATACGGAGAGAACCGTTCGGTTTTTCAAGAACCACAACATTCGAAACCCACTCTTGCGGACTATCTACTTTTTCAATAATCCCCCTTGATTCAAGATCATCTAAATGCTTTTTCAACTTATCCCTGAGCTTAAGCGGTATTCGTCTCGCTGAGCTGGCATGGGGCAAAGCGTCGGGAGTAAGTTTAATAGTACACTTATCGGGAAAACAACCTAAACCCTCAAATACGTCCTTATATTCAATCAAAAATTCATCTTTACTTTTAATATTATTTTTAACCTCATTAATTCGGGATATCAAACCTAGATCAACACATGTTTTCAAACCCAGCAGTGGAGTAGCATTGCTTTCTATTACAATAAATTTAACCTCCTTAGCAATCGATTTATTAACTGGTTGAACCTTCGATATAACCTCTCCTATTGGTTTTATACAAAATCCCCCATAGGCCTCTAGCTTGACGGGAGATTTAACTAATTTATTTTCGATCCCTAATTTTTTAATAAATTTTAGAGGTAAAACGTCGACCTCTGATCCAGTGTCTAGTTTAAAAGAAATTTTAGACCCCCCGTTCACCAAAATCTCACAAAACCAAGATTTTTGCCCCGTTTTACCTCCTATATTGCATACAGAACTCACTGTGTAGTGGGCTTCATCATCGCTCTGTTGACTGCTGTCCTCGCCGGTGGTCCTCGCCTCGTGAACTCTGCCTCCTCTCCTACTGAGTGGCTGCTGGAAGGTACGGACAGACCTGCAGACTCTGGAATAGTGGCCTCTTCTACAACACCTGAAACAGGTCCTATATCTTGCTGGGCAGTCAGCAACTTCAGCATGCTCGTCTCTCCCGCACCTAGGGCACTGTGTCATCTTCTTCTGGTTAGTCGATTGGCGTGGTCTGGCTCTCCAGGGTGGAGCATTCTCCCGTTTCACTTCATCCAGTGACACATTTGTGACTTCCTTCGCTAGTGTATCCATATTTTTCCTTGCCAATTCCCATGATTTGCAGCAGGCGATGATTTTTTCTAATGAGATTGACTCCCTCAAAAGTTTTTCCTTCAGCAATTCGGACTGGATGCCTAAAACAATTTGTGCCTTAAGCAGTTTTTCTTCTTGATCCTTGAAATCACAATTCTTTGCTAATGATTTGAGATCCATAAAAAAAGGTTTCAAATGGCTCACCGATTCGCTGTTTTCTATTAAAAAATGCAAACACAGCCATGGTTTCATTTTTCTTGTGTATGCAATGTCGCTCTAATATCATTAATATAGACTCCACGGATTCTTCTTCTGGATTTATGTCTGTGATAGCTCGGTACTACTTCATACCTTCAGGGCCTATCAAGTTCTTCAGTCGGGCGACTTGTACAGCTCGTGATTTCTTCCCATTCTCAATGGCTTCGAAATAATTTAAAACTTCTTCCCTGAATTCATGGAAGTTTTCACTGAGACTTCCATCAGTTCTCAACTTACCAGGCTTATTGAACTCCATCTTCAGTTGGTTCTATACCCGCAGCGCCATGTTATATTAATGAAATATATTTTTATGAAACAAACACAACACAATTACATTATAAATTCCATAACATCTGTTTGTAAATTTAACTATAAAAACAAGAGCCTGTATGCAATACATATGTTCTAATAATTCTAACTACATATAACCATAACAGAAGACAATTGATTCTTGGATTTAAGGAGTCAATTGGTGGCGACAGAAGCCGTAAAAAGAAGAAGAAAAAAAGAAGAAATAAATTATAAATAGTCACTTGTACATTTTGTTTTATTTTTCACTTTTGTATTCATTTTTTTTATTTATTTACAGATGCTCGAAGACAGATTAGCACGTTAATGTGAATGTTAAAGCTGGTTGATTGGAGCTGAGGATTATTTTTCCACAAAAGGCATTGAAAACTATTTCAGTATCCGCATTCTTGCAAGAGCTGGCAGGAAAAAGTGGTCACGATAGAAATCCTGGAACTGGGATAATTAAGAATTCTATTCCAGTAAATAAAAAGTCTGTTTGTCTAGCTGATCCAGCCTAAAGTGTGAAACAGGAGGATGCGGACGGCCTGTTCCAGCCGTGTACATCCTCAGCCAAATGCAAGGTGGACGAAGCCTAGGGAGCACCTACATTGGACTCGATCCAATCCGATCCGATCTCCACCGGTTCTCGGTCGTTCAAACTTGTTTTTTTGTAGACATATATCGGACGACAGACGCAAAATGGAGCCAAACGATATATTATATTTTAAAACGCCTCTACATTTTAACTGATTTCAAAGCATTTTTTGGTAAAAATGCAGTTTCACGCCCTCCAACCCGATTTCTTTCAAATTTTGCACAATAACGTATTTTGATGCACTAAACACGAATAAGATAAAAAAAACAAAAAAAAAAAACGTCGGATTTAACTAGGAAAGAAGTTATTAAGCACTTAAGTTCACTGTTATGCAGGTTATGAGAGCTAATGTAAACAACTAAATTTGTGACGACTTTAAGGCATACATGCTGTGCGTTTCCGCTCGCTACGCTCGCTCAAGAAGATAACAAAACCCCAGTCAATCCAACTCGCTAAAATGAATAGAATATAATATTAAGCACAAAAGTTAGGAAGGTTATAAAACTAGGCGTCATCAGCGTATTTGTAAACACGCGCATGCGCAGATATGTAACATTGGGAAAAAGAACTCTCATTTGAAATGTTCAGAAACAATTTATTCGAAAATATTGTTAATTTTAAGGGCATCCTCACCTGTCGCTTAAGGGCATACGTGCTATGCGTTTCCTCTCGCTACGCTCGCTCAAGAAGATGACAAAACCCCAGTCAATCCAACTCGCTATAATTAATAGCTCTCATAACCTGCATAACAGTGAACTTAAGTGCTTAATAACTTCTTTCCTAGTTAAATCCGACGTTTTTTTTTTATCGTATTCGTGTTTAGTGCATCAAAATACGTTATTGTGCAAAATTTGAAAGAAATCGGTTTGGAGGGCGTGAAACTGCATTTTTACCCATTTTTTTTTAATGAAAGCTAATAGAATTTAGAACAACATCGTTTATTCACATTTTTTTTTGTTTCTTTTTTCATTAAATTACATGGAAAGATGTTTATAAGCTTCCAATGTTTATAACCTTCTAGCTACCTCTGTGTTAGCCTTAGGCTACATTGGACCAGTATTTCTCCCAATCCGATATCGTTCGACCGAAAGCGGCCGACTAAGTGTCTACATTGGTCCCGACGCGATCCGATCCAATCTAGTCACAGCTCGTCAGTAATGAACCCGTTGTAAAATAAAAATGAGCGATTACCTTGTTGGAGGTAGAAAGGAGGAGTTGAGAGGCCAATCAATCTTCCGGAAGTATATCTGTCCCAATAAAAAAAGTCCGTCACGCAGGAGCTGCATAACTAAGCACTTTCCTCAGAATTGGGTAGTGTCGAGTGCATTCCTGAATAATTTGCTTAAAATAACCTATATAGATAAATAAAATTAAAACATAAATTGTTCTACTCTTTTGCATTTTTTATGAGCAGCTGTTTCAATTATTAATTTTGTAATTAATTTCCTTCCAGAGGTTTGTGTATGCGTGGTACTACACTACGTAATAAATACACAAAGCTTCACATATTCATCTATTGATCTTGATGAGTTTCGCGAACCTACGTTTGGCGGAAGAATTCAATTCGAACATAGCCCAAAGTAATACCCCCCCCTTCCAATAGACCGATTTAGTTCATTTTCACAACACTTCTTTCTTATTAGATAGCCAGGATGTATATAGAGTTTCGTAACAATACAACAGAAATTACGACCGGTATAAGGAAATTAGTCATTTCTGTCCGGAGTAAACCCCCCCTTCTAGTCAACCGATTTAGTTTATTTTTATAAAAAATGTTTTTATTTGGTTGATCACAACAAATACCGAGTTTCGTTAAAATATAACAAACTTTATGCCTGGTATTGACAAATAACTACTTTGGCTCCAGAGTAAACCCCCCCCCCTCCGGATTGACCGATGTTGCTGGTTAACGAACTCGTTCAATCGTTTTACATTCCAAGTTTCGTGGCGAGAAAATAAAAAGTCTGGCCTGTATCGTGTTAATGGCCTGTATCGTGTTAACGGCCTGTATCGTGTTAACGGCCTGTATCGTGTTAACGGCCTGTATCGTGTTAACGGCCTGTATCGTGTTAACAGGCACATGTATAACTATATATATATATATATATATATATATATATATATATATATATATATATATATATAAATTTTAACTGGGGTCATTTTCGGTGTCTGCTAGGTAGGATCAATAAAGATTAGAAGAAATTTTTCAAAAATTCCGTCATGAGTACAACCTCAATAGCTACTTTCCTTCGGAGGAAAGTGCTAAATATCTCTCTGTTAATTTTTAACTGATACACTACGATAAGAGAAGCATTAGTATTCATATTTTAAAATTATTTATAAGAAAGGTAGCTAGAAGGTTATAAGCACTGGAAGGTTATAAACATTGGAAGGTTACAAACATTGGATAGTTATAAACATCTTTCCACGTAATTTAATAATCAAGGGAAACAAAAAAAAAATTGTGAATTGACAAATATTTTTTAAATTTTATTAGGCTTCATTTAAAAAAAGTCCGATTCGCAGGAACTGCGTCATCTTAGCGCGGTTCCGTTCTTATCTTTAGTGTTTATGAAGGCATAGAATAGAAACAGTTACTACTTTGTTTAGATCAATAGCGAAACACCTATCCAAATGAAATCTCAAACTAACCAGTCTTGAAAGGTCTTGATTTACAAACTTACCTGTATGGGTCAGCTATCCCATAAGTCGGACAGAAAGGCCTCCGCACAGAGGCATTTGGAAAGCCTTGGGATCTCTCTCTTTGAACGCTACATTTTTAACAATAAATTGATCTTCTTATTTGACTTAATCTGTTTTATTGTCAAATACATTATCCGACTATAAGCAATTTAAAAATAACAAGGAATAAAACAAACAAAAAGAACCGTTCGAATAAACGAAATCAATTACTTTAAAGTTTTAAGCACTTATTTCTCCGATTGACATCGCCTAATCAAAACTTTCTTTAGAACTTTTTTTGTAGAGCATTTAGTTAGCTTTCGAATGGTAACCTTCTGCGTTCAAAGACTGCAACGGTTTTCGAGATACTAACGAAAGTACACAAAGTTACCAAAACTTTTCTTGTCTGTTAATAAAATATTTTATTCTAACCCTTTCTTTACTCCAAACATAACCAAAATTTCAACATATTAGTGTTGATGAAATTCGAACATGCAGAAAATGTTTCAACTGAATCCCATAATTCTAAGTACCAAAATCAAAGACAAAAAGAACAGTTCGAATAAGCGAAATCAATTACTTTAAAGGTTTAAGCACTTATTTCTCCGATTGATATCGCCTAATCAAAACTTTCATTAGAACCATTTTTGTAGAGCATTTAGTAAGCTTTCTAATGGTAATCTTACGTTTCGCAAGATTTTCAACCTTTTTCGAAATATTAAGGAAAGTATACAAAGTTACCAAAATTTGTTATGTCTGTTAATAAAATATTTTATTCTAACCCTTCCTTAACTCCAAACGTAACAAAAATTTCAACATATTAGTTTTAATGAAAGTAGAACATGCAGAAAATGTTTCAACTGAATCCCATAATTCTAAGTACCCAAACCAAAAACGGTATTCAAAAACTATTTTTCCAATTTGCTCGAAAAAGGTTAAAGCTATCGCCTTGAAAATGGTTTCATTCGTTTTCCTAGCCCAAGAAGCCTATAAAACAGGTACTTACAAGCTTATGAACTCAAAAACGTAAGCGTTACGATTTTTTTTGCGCGAATTTCGCCCCGAACGCCATCTTCCAGTGGGCGGATTCTGCTGGTTAACGAGCTTGACCTTTCAATTGTAAGACGGATTTTTGTACCAAATTTCATCACAATCGGACCATTAGGGAAGCCAGAAATGAGCGAACAGACAAATATATATATATATATATATATATATATATATATATATATAAATATATATATATATATATATATATATATATATATAAATATATACATATACATATATATATATATATATATATATATATATATATATATATATATATATATATATATACATACAAATTTGAACCATCGTTATTTTCGGTTCTGAAACGCGAAATTTTCTAGTCGGCACTTCCGGATTGTTTCATTGTATCAACCTTATAAGCGGGGTTCCTCCCTATGGAACCGCGCTAAAAAAAAAATGCATTGAAATCTTTTAAGATGATATCTTTTTAATAAGAGGTTATTGACCTTTTTGAAACACAATATGTCGTTTGGCGGCATTTTGCGTCGGCCGTCGAAAATCGGTCTAGAAGAAAAAAAAATTTAAACGGCCGAGAATCGGTGGCCATCGGATCGGATCGATTCAGGACCTCCATTGAGATGCTTCCGTTGGTTTTTCTTCCGACAGTCGGTGTCGGTATATACTTTTATATATATATATATATATATATATATATATATATATATATATATAAACATTTACTTCATTGAAGGGATAGGATCGGGAGGCTGGCGTGAAACTTTTACTCCATAGAAGGTACATGGATGGTGCCGAGTGGACAGGCCTGGTCCAAGGTCTCACCGACTGGGCAGTGAAGAACCAACAGATGAACAGGTGTCACTGCTTGAACAGCTGGGCAGTTCCTTGATGGAGTTACAATGCAAATTTGCATAAATCATTCAAATTTTCCGGTGATTCAAGAAAGTTGCATAAATAGATAATTTTTATTGCTGAAAATTAATAAAAAGTTAGCTAATCGAAATTGTAATAAACTTTACGACAATGAAATTATTCAGCCTGTTGGTGGATTGGATATTAATTAATGACTTATGATTTTAGGAATAATGGTTCTCCATAGCATGCCATTATGTACAGCTTGAACTATTGAACTGTTTTATTTTGTAGCTTTATTAAAGGGCTAATTGTCCGAAAGTTGAAACAAAACTGCGACCCTAAGATTTAGATTTGGATAATGATTAATATCTAGTAAATCCATTAATAATTGCATATTCTGTCATAAGTTGTGCATGAAGTGAACCCACTATCGTATATAGAAAATAATTTCGGGGGGGGGGGGGGGGGGGGGGGCTAGGAGAACCTAGGCATTTGGGGTGTAGGGAAAATTTTAAATATTTTACTGCAAAATGGTGAGTTTTATGGTCCTCTGGTAAATGTAGAAGACATTTTTCGTGGTAATAGGCTTTTTTTTTTTACATAAAATGATCTCACCAAAACTAAAATTTTGGGGGGCTGAGTCAGACAGGTATGTCTCTCTCTCTCTCTCTCTCTCTCCCTCTCTCTCTCTCTCTCTCTCTCTCCCCCCCTCTCTCTCTCTCAATACAATGCAATCTACAGAATATCTTGTCAGAAGTACTTGGTTTGTGTGAAACGTAGAGCTTTTAATGACCCATAAATAATTACTCCCCGAGAAAACTAACTCCTTAAAAGAAGGGATGACATAGAATTTATGGAAATATAAATGAGTTGAAACAATAATTGGGATTTATATGTTCCAGGAAGATATCTAATCATGTTTCTGGAATGTTGTTGGTTTCCTGTAATACATTCAGAGCTGCTTTAGATATCAATCACAGCTCATATTTCCCCGGAGTCACGCCAAGACTTCGACGGCATGGGATTTTTTCCAGGATACTGGTTTCCTCAGAGGCATGTGCAAATTTAACGGGGGGGAGGGGGGGCTGAGGGGGCAGCAGCCCTCCATGCCAGTGGTATGGTTGGAGTATACCGAACATATAATCGGTAGTCACCATTGAATACCAGTGGTATGGTTGATGTATACCGAACATATAATCGGTAATCACCATTGAATGCCAGTGGTATGGTTGGAGTATACCGAACATATAATCGGTAGTCACCATTGAATGCCAGTGGTATGGTAGGAGTATAACGAACATATAACCAGTAATCACCATTGAATGCCAGTGGTATGGTTGATGTATACCGAACAAGCAGCTAGGATTTTGGCATTGAATGCCAGTGGTATGGTTGACATATACCCAACAAGAAGCCAAATTCTGGCATTGAATTCCAGAGGTATGGCAGTGGGATGGTGGGCATATAACGAACACGTAACTGGTTTATGCCCTTGGATTCCAGAGGTATGATTCACATATACCGAACATATAATCAGTACACCTTATTGAATGCCAGTGGGATGGTTTACATAAACCGAACATGCAACAGGTTTAAGCAGTTGAATGCCAGTAGTGTCGTTGAGTAATTCACAACAAGTAACCAGATTACAGCGTTAAATTTATTTTCATTTATGTAGCCAGTCAATATGTATTTGTCTGGCAAATATTTCCCTTGACTCTCAAGTGCTTGGGATCAAACAAGAGTGGAGTGTATTTATGAGAATGTGTTTGAACAGCTGTTTCGTTTATTTTCTGGTTGGTTTTCTTCAGTAAAGGCGATGCCTTCTTGCTTTTCTCCACCTGTACTCAGAAGCCTAAATCCGTACAGGATATGCTTGTAAGAACAATCATAAGGAATTTGGTAAGGCACAGCATCTTTAAATGGGTTCTGGTAATGGAATTACCTCCTTGGAGAACCTACAGCCCGACGCCTCAAGCCGAGGATGTACCAAGACCTACCATCTGGGAGAACCTACAGCCCGACGCCTCAAGCCGAGGCTGTACCAAGACATTTTATTTTAATTTTAATTTTATTTGATGTATCATGGATAACGCATTTCTATTGGTCAATCACTATCAGGAATTCCATTGGCTATTGTGTTTATAGTAACCATCTTGTTGTCTTCATAAAACAATTCATTTGTGCATTGTTGTTTTTTGTTTGTTACGCGATTTCAGTTTTTGTTTGTTATGCGTGTTACGCAAAGGATATCAGTCCATTATCCACCGAAAAACCATCCTTGGTTTGACTAGAGTTCAATATAACCTTGAGCGAGCGGAAACGCATAGCTATTAATATAAGTGCTACGCGTTTTGCTCGCTAAAGGTTATATCAAAACTCTAGTCAATCCAAATCGTTGATAATCCCGTCGCCATATTGGCAAAAACTGATTCGACTTCTTGATCCAGCTCTCTTACCCGGTGTAGATCCAGTTCTCTGACACCTGCATTGATGCTAATACCTAAGTACCAAAACTATTTATTTTGGTCCAAAATAAAAATGAATTTTGTTTGTTTGTTTATTCTTTAAATGGCACCCAACTGAGCAGCAAAAATTAACAACATTCCTGAGGAGGGAAACCGCTTGAATATATATAAAATGTTTTGCTTTTTAAAATATCTTAAAACAAGTTGACACAATCATTTGAAAATAAACGAGGAGGTAAATTGTTTGTATTTTCTTCAACATAAAGTGCAAATATTCTCTGATCCGATTCTGCGACATTTATAAAATAAAGCAATTACGGCTGGCAATGTGTTCATATATTTTTCATTTGGATGTTTGGTTCATTTAATCCTTGCCAATTCTGGGACCATTTCCGGGGTATGGAATACTAACAATATAGAACTTGAAATAGTTTTAGCCAACTAAAACACTATTATACCCAAAATAAAATATTTTTTATGAACTAAGTGATCTTATTTCGGGGGGGGGGGGCTGCAGCCCCCATAGCCCCCCCTTCATATGCGCCCATGAATTTAGCTTTGTACTTCACTTGTCAAACAACCGACCATGTTCCAGCTTTTTTTTCAAATTATATTTTCCCGCTGGATAGGAGCCAGCTGGACTAAAGTTTCCATGGAGTTTCCCGCGGGAAAAGCTTGTAGTAAGTGCCTAGATAGTGAGAAGATATCAGGAGGATTCGGCATCTCAGCAGATCAGGCGAAGTGTCGTCCCGTAGAGTTTATTTTCTGCAACCTGGTATTCGAAACCCACAGAAGCCGACTCAAAATAGCGGTACACTGGAACCAGCGCAAGTACTGAGCATATTTCTAATGTTAAGGCAACTTCTGGTAACCTTAAATTACCTCCCTCGGTACTAGCAGTACCAGCGAGGTACCATCATAGATATAGAAACATGTTGATGACTAACTCCGCTAGTTTTCCCGGGAAAAAGTGAAGCAGGGCTAACTGGAGTCCGTCATCTTGTTAGAGGGAGAGACGGTCATATGTCCATTAGCCCTAATACTTTAATTTGACCGATTTCCTCCCTTATAGCGCAGTATTTTACATTTTTATAAAAGTTAAAATATTATTAGAATATTATATTATATAAATTATGTAACTAAAAAGTCCGAGTCGCAGGAACTGCATCATCTAAGCGCGGTTCCGTTCTTATCCCTAGTCTCATTTGGAAAGATTAAAATAGAAACAGTTATTATTTTGATTCCACCTTTCTTGCAAGGTCATGATTTTTTATCATACCTGCATGGGTCGGCCAACTCCAGAAAGGCCGCCACATAGAGGTAGTTGAATATAGTCAAGGTCTTCGAAAGCTATCTCTCTTGGAAAGCTATTTAACTAACCTGTTTTATTGTCAAATACATTATCCAACTTTAAGCAATTAAAAAATAACAAGGAATAAAAACAGACAAAAAGAACCGTTCGAATAAACTAACTCAATTACTTTAAGGTTTTGAGCACTTATTTCTCCGATTGAAATCGCCTAATAAAAACTTTCTGCAGAATCTTTTTTGTAGAGCATTTAGTAAGCTTTCGAATGGTAACCTTCCGCTTAACAAGATTTTCACCCGTTTTCGAGATATTACGGAAAGTATACAAAGTTACCAAAAGTTTTCATGTCTGTTAATAAAATATTTTATTCTAACCCTTCCTTAACTCCAAGCGTAACCAAAATTTTAACATATTAGTTTTAATGATATTTGAACATGCAGAAAATGTTTCAACTGAGTTCCATGATTATAAGTACCCAAACCAAAAACGTTATTCAACAACTATTTTTCCAATGTTCTCGAAAAAGGTTAAAGCTATCCCCTTTAAAATGGTTTCATTCGTTTTCCTAGGCCCAGAAGCCTATAAAACGAGTACTTGCAAGCATATGAAGTAAGCGGAACGATTTTTTTCGCGCGACATTCTCTCCAAAAACCATGTTCCGGTGGGCGGATTCTGCTGGTGAACGAACTTGACCTTTCAAATTAGACGAACGATTTTTATACGAAATTTCATCAAAATCGGAGCTGTCAGGGCCGCGAACTGACAAATATATATATATATATATATATATATAAATATATATATATATATATATTTATAGATGGAACGGCATTTTTCTCCAGCGGTGGTACTCCTCCTCACTTCTTCCTGGGATATTTCGATGGGTCCATCTCCATCTTCGTCAGCCAGGTACTTGTTGTTTCTTCCTCGGTGGTTGCCAAGGGAATGAAATTTTTCTCGATCTGGGCGCCCTTTCTACTCTCTAGCCCCAGTATCGGCGGACCAATGATGTTGAAGCTCCCTGGTGTAGTTGGGATTCTGTCCGTTAGTAGCGCTGATGGTATTGCGTCTTTTTTTTTCCTGTAATTTCCTCGCCGGAAGGTTTAATATGCTTGATGTTTATTTTTCGTCGCTGGGATGATATTTTTAGATGGAACGGCATTTTTCTCCAACGGTGGTACACCTCCTCACTTCTTCCTGGGATATTTCGATGGGTTCATCTCCATCTTCGTCAGATAACCGGGTATCTCTAGGCTATCTGTTTCTTGACAATGGCCGCAGTAGCGTTAATGTTGGTGATACATTATTTAACACAATACAATTTCTACTATCTGCCGTGACGAAGCACGGGTATTCGGCTAGTTTACATATATATATATACTTGTCTGTTCGCGGATTTCCGGCGTCTCTGATGGTCCGATTTTGATGAAATTTGGTACAAAAATCGGTCGTCCAATTTGAAAGGTCAAGTTCGTTAACCAGCAAAATCCGCCCACTGGAAGATGGCGTTTGGGGCGAAATTCGCGCAAAAAAAATCGCAACGCTTACATTTTTGAGTTCATATGGTTGTAAGTACTCGTTTTATATGCTTCTTGGGCTAGTCAAACGAATGAAACCATTTTTAAGGCGATAGCTTTAACCGTTTCTGAGAAAATCGGGAAAAAAGTTGTTAAATCAAGTTTTTGGTTTGGTTACTTAGAATTATGGGATTCAGTTGAAACATTTTTTGAATGTTTGAATTTCATCAAAACTAACATGTTAACATGTTAACATGTTAAACTTTTGGTTACGTTTGGAGTTAAGGAAGGGTTAGAATAAAATATTTTATGAACAGACATGAAAAGTTTTGGGAACTTCGTATAATTTCATTAATATCTCGAACACGGTTCGGAAATCGTGATAAGTGGATTGAAATTATTTGAAAGCTTTATAAATTCTCTACAAAAAAGATTCTTAAACAATTTTTGATTAGGTGATGTCAATCGGAGAAATAAGTGCTTAAACTTTGAAGTAATTGATTTCGTTTATTCGAACGGTTCTTTTTGTCTGTTTTTATTCCTTGTTATTTTTTAATTGCTTATACTTCGATAATGTATTTGACAATAAAACAGATTAGGCAAAATAAGAAAAACAATTCATTGTTAGAAATATAGCTTGCCAAGAGAAAGAGATTCGATGACGTCTTTTGAATATTTTCAATTTCCTTCATGCTATTGGTTTTTTTATTTTATTTTTTAATTGATTTTATTTGTAGAATTATTACTGTAGTAAAAGAACACAGGAATATGTGAAAAATTTTGATATTTTCCAATTCATTAAAACGTATGAAATGAAGTATCGGTAGAAGAGGATTCTAGGGTCTGGCGGACCCGACCAGGTAAAGTCATAAAGCCCTTTGAACAAAGTCCAAGGAAAATATTATCTGTTTCTATTCTAAACTTTTCATATGACAATAGGGATATGAACAGGAACCGCGCTAAGATGATGCAGTTCCTGCGAGTCGGACTTTTTCGATATTCAAATGTTAATACTAAAGTACTTTTAGGGGGGGGTTGAATTATTAAGAAGTTCTTCATCGGCTCAAAAATGGTCCGATTTTGATGACATTTAGTGCCAAAATCTTTCTTCTCATTTGAAAGGTTAAGTCCATTAACCAGCTGAATCCGTTTACTGGAACATGGTTTTGGGAGCCAAATATGCGCGAAAAACTTGGAACGCTTACATTTTCGAGTCCATATGCTTGCAGGTACTCGTTATATAGGTTCATTAACGTAGGAAAACGAATGAAACCATTTTAAAAGCGATTTCTGTAACCGTTTACGAGAAAAATTGATAGAAATACTTTTCCAAACTAATTTTCTGTTTCGGTATTCAGAAACGATGATTGGTTTACTTGAAACTTGTACCAGGTATTTGACATTCATTTAATCTGAGATATTTAAACTTTGCTGTCGTTTGGAGGTAAGAAGTATATGGAAAAAAATTGTATTAATGGCGATACAAAGTTTTCGGACCTCAGTATATTTTTAAAATATCTCGAAAATGGTTGGGAAATCGTAGTAAGTGGTAGGCGGCCATGCGAAAGGTTAATTCTCTACAAAAAAGATTCTGTTGTAATGTTCGGTGGGGCGATGTCAATCGAAAAGATAAGTGATTAAAACTTCAAAGTTGTTAGATTTTTCTTTTCAACGTGTATTTGTCTCTGTTTACCTAACTTTTTAAGTGGTTGTATTTTTTTTTTTTTTTTTTTTTTTTTTACTTCCTGACGGTTACCTCCACGTAGAGTTTCCTGGGTAACTCTAAAGTCCGTGCAATAATAATCTATACAAAATTATGTAGTAGCGATTTTGATCATATCTTATGTAACGCAATATAAAAACTACTTATCGGCCGTGGTGAAGCACCGGTAGTCAGCTTGTAACTTATAAGAAACGATTATTTTTCAAGTGGTTTAGGGAAAGAGGGGTGGAAAATAAATTAGCCCTTATTTTAAAAAGTGTAATGGAGTCATTTAAAGGTAATATCGTTTTAAGGGAAACTGCGTGTGTTTAATTTATTTATTTAACTTTTAACGTCTATTTATTATTGACAACAGATTTTAGGACGGGTTATCTATCGGTCACCACCCTTTTCTTGCAAGGATAGGGCTGATGCCTTTTCTTTTTTCTATTAATTTCTTTTAATAGTTTTCTTTTTTCTATTATTATTTTCTGATGGACCACACATTTTTATTGTTTAATTTTTTTTTAAATATGTGGTCTATTATAAGATTTAATCTAATATAACTAAAATTATATTCTTTACTTGCTTTGTTTTTTTTTTAAATATAATATTAATATATAATATATTGCGTACTTGTTCATTTAATAATCTGTAACTGAGGGTTTTCTCTATTATTGAACGAGGAAGTGATACAGAATTTATGTTATTTATGCCATAAGGAAAGTTTTAAAAACATTTTGTTATTGACTTTTTCCTTTCTATTAAAGATTCCCTTTCAAATTTTAAGGTTCACGAGCTGTTATTTATGTATAGTCCTTCTCTCATAGGAAATATGGGGATTTAAGAGGAAAACAAATTTAAGGCATATTTCTTGGAGCTACGGAGAACAACGAATTTAGGGCATTTAGAAATTTCAGAAAGGACTTATATAATACTTAGATTTAGCTAGCAACAATATTTTACACCACAATTAAAGTGACTTGCTCTTCCTATAAACATAATATTTTAATACAGTAATTTGTCTGACCCAAAAAAAAAAAAAAAAGTATACAAAAGAAATAATAATAATAATAAAAAAATGTTTCATTTAACTTTGATTATGAACTATGAAGGAATTGTAAATTATGTTATATAGATGTATACAAACACACACACACACACACACACACACACACACACACATATATATATATATATATATATATATATATATATATATGTGTGTGTACATAATCATACAAATGAATGTAAATATATTAATTTTCCAATTTTGATATATATATATATATATATATATATCAAAATTGGAAAATTAATATATTTACATTCATTTGTATGATTATGTACATTTATATAATGTATAGTAATTTATTATGTACATCTATCTAAATGCGAATAAACAAATAATTATTTAAAGAAACTATTTTTATATATACAATGGCCTAAGGTTGAGGATTTGGTTGCTTTTAAGAGAAAAAAGTTACTTTTAGGGCTTGGAGAAAGAATCTATGATAATGAAGTAGTAGGTACTTAGTAGTAGTAGTACGAAAAAAAAAAGTCCGACTCGCAGGAACTGCGTCATCAATGCGCGGTTCCGTTCTTATCCCTAGTCTCATGTGGAAAGATTAAAATAGAAACAGTTATTATATTGGTTCCACCTTTCTTGAAAGGTCTTGATTTATGATCTGACCTGGATGGGTCGGCCAACCCCAGAAAGGCCAGCGCTAGGCAGTTGAAAATTGACACAACGTCTTCGAAAATCTCTCGAAGCTGCATAAAATTTAGTTGCCGCATACCTACTGGCTTCTGTACTTCATATAAAACCAGGGTCTTTGGATTCTGCATGAAGTTCTCCTTACTGCTTGATATTTGATACGAAATAGTAGCATACCTGTCTACATCTAATCACTAGACTAGAAAAGTTAGAAGCTCTTCCAGATGACATTACTCTAGAGGACAAATTGATTGCTCTCTTAACTAAACTATTACACTGTAAAACACAGGAACCTTATCCCGAGGATAAAGATCACAATAGAGAAAGTGTAGAAGGCCTTCAAGAAAAAGATAAGAACAAAGACGATACATTTTGGGTTTGTGATCCTAAACTTTGTAATTTAGATGGCTCGACTTTGAAAAACTTAGTATCTGCTTTGAAGTATATTATGCAGTGAACCCCTTCGACTTTATTTACTACATTTAAGAAAGAAGTCACAACTGTTGTTGTTAAGATGCGTCGAAATGTTTCTTAAAACATCAAATATAGGTTCTATTTACCAAGACGATTCATTTGATACCCCACAGGATGGGTTTGAGAAGGAATAATGGCTTTCCGATGGAACAAAATGTACAAAACGTCATAGGTAATATGACACTCCCGTATCAAGGCCTACCTGCGTGCCAAGTTTGGTCAAAATAGACCAAACGGTGTGGATTTGTATAAGGAACAAACATACAGACAGACAGCTGAACGACCTTTTTTATTTAGCCTAGTGCATTCCTCGGACCAAGAGCTACGTAAGTACCAAGTTTGGTCAAAATTGGTCAAACGGTGTGAATTTGTGTAAGGAACAAACATGCAGACAGCTCATAGAAGATTTTGACTTAGCCTATGACACACCAGGATAAAGACCTACCCGTGTACCATGTTTGGTCAAAATCGGTCAAATCGTTTGGATTTGTAGAAGGAATAAACAGTTAGGCAAATAGCTGATAGACGATTTTGAACTAGCCTATGACACTCCCCGGATCGAGACCGACCTGTGTGTCAAGTTTTGTCAAAATCAGTCAAACGGTGTGGATTTGTATAATGAACAAACAGACAGACAGACAGCTGATTGGCGATTTTGATCTAGTCTATGGCACTTCCCGGATCAAGGTGTGTGTGAAGCTGGCGTCTCATTTCGTGGAAACTCAAAATTTTTTGAGAGTTCTGGCTTTATTTTGAATAGTTCTAGAGTTCTTGATAAGTTAAATTAATAGTTCCGGCCTTTAAAGCAAAACAAATTGCATAACAAATGATTTGCCAAGTTCACACAGCAAATCATTTTGTTTTCCGACATTTTCCGTATCAGCAATTGTCAGAATTCAAAAAATCAGGGATTTGTAAGAGTTCTGAGGATAGTTCTACATTTTAGAAGAAAAAAAACCCGATTAAATAAGAAAAATATTTACCAAAATTATGCCGATATACACACGGTTTGAGATATAAAGCCAATCAATAAATAGTTGCTTTGATAATTCTAAACGAGTTCTAATATAGTTAAAGTCATGTACAATGATTTTCCGACCAGTTCTGATACATGGATTAATCGGAAGTATTTAAAAAAAATTATTATACTTGTAAAATACGTTCATATTTGTAAAAATAAAAAATTCCACGCCGCTCGAAATTTGACAGTTCAGTCATTATTCCAAACGAGTTCTGATATAGATAAAGACATGACTTATGATTTTCCCCAGAGTTCTGGTACAAGAAATGATGAGAAGTATTTTTTAACAATTATTATACTTGAAAACTGCATGTGATAAAGTTGAAATTGCAACCACGGTCTATAAGAAGGAGTTCTGATTATTCCAAAAGAGGTCTGATATAGTTAAAGACATGTCAAATTATTTTTGTTTTTTTTTGGTCTGGAGTAACGTCCCTCCCCCCCTAATGAAACGATTTCTTTAATTTTTACACCGTATTTTCTTTTTAGATTTCTACAACGAATACAGACTTTTGATGCATTGCAACAAAAACTACGGCTGTTATTGTGAAATTAGTGTTTGACCCCCCCCCCCCCGTCGTATAAGGCTAACGAATTCGTCAATCGTTTGAAGAGAACGTTGTATATCATGTTTTGTGGCGGGAAAAGCAACTCTGCCTAGTATCATGTTATGGGAGACACACACACACACACAAACACGTCTATATATGTATTATTTACTTATTTATTTTTTGCTTACAAAAAATTCTTTTTACAGGAATTTTCTTATAATAAAATGTTAATTTAGTTATATTTATTATTAGTGAGGTTAGTACTTTAGTTACAGTAAATATGAATGCGGGTACTATTACAATGAATTCACAATGACATTTTTCATTTATTTAATATTATTATTGATATATATATATATATATATATATATATATATATATATATAATAGATATGTAGATATTCATACCTACACACTATTATATTCTCATACTATATATATCGAAAGATACATACGCACACATATTCAAATATATACAAAGGCAGTATTTCTAATTCGTAATTGTAAAAAATGAGCATTAAAATGAAATACATATATAAAAATAAAATGTAGGTGTTTTATTTTAAGTAACTAAGATCTGTATATAAGAATATTAATCATGTGCTGACTATGAGATCTGTATATAAGAATATTAATCATATGCTGACTATGAGATCTGTATATAAGAATATTAATCATATGCTGACTATGAGATCTGTATATAAGAATATTAATCATATGCTGACTATGAGATCTGTATATAAGAATAATAATCATATGCTGACAATGAGATCTGTATATAAGAATATTAATCATATGCTGACTATGAGATCTGTATATAAGAATATTAATCATATGCTGACTATGAGATCTGTATATAAGAATATTAATCATATGCTGACTATGAGATCTGTATATAAGAATATTAATCATATGCTGACTATGAGATCTGTATATAAGAATATTAATCATATGCTGACTATGAGATCTGTATATAAGAATATTAATCATATGCTGACTATGAGATCTGTATATAAGAATATTAATCATATGCTGACTTTGAGAAAAGTGTTGCTTAATTTAATCATTTACACTTTTAGAACGCAGAGTTACTAGATTAGATATATATTTATATAAGTTAACGTAATTAGATTTGGAGTTAGAATTATTTATTCTATATAAATCAGTGGTATCGGAGGGTGGTTTGATATTTGGTAGGTATTTTGCACGTAGCTCTGAATAAGCCGGGCAGTATAGGAATATATGGTGGACATCTTCTGGTGCAGTTTCTTCGCAGAGGATACAAAGTAATTTCGGGTTGATGCTATATGTAATATTTTTAATTGTGAATTTAATATTATAGCTGCTGCAGGTTCTTAATTGGGCTATGAACTTTAGAATATGGAAAGGCATATTTAATAACAAGTAGTTTTGTGGTAATCCGGGTTCAATCGTCAGATTTCTATAAATCGTGCTATATCTTGATGCCTCTAGCTTGTTGATATCTGATGTAAGTAGATTTTCCTTAAATTTCTTTATTACAGCTGACAAATTGTGCTTTATAATGATTGGGTCCTGGTTAGTCCAGACATCAGAAAAATTTAATTTCTGTAATGAAATTTTGATTTGTGTTGCCTAATTGAACTTAGGTAGTCCTTATCAAATGCAGCAGCTTTTTATAGAAATTACTTTCTGCTTGTTCTAGTCCTTCTAGATATCTCAAGCCCCATACGGATGCTCCATAAAGCAATACAGACCGAGCTATGCTTTTTACCAGTTTGTCCATGGAGTTCCAGTTCATACATTTGGTTTGGTATATGGTTTTGAGAACTGTGTTAAGTGCAATATTGAATTTGGATATAGCAAATTTCGAAGCTTCTAAGAATACTCCGGAAGAAGAAAACTGTATTCCAAGGTAAACAAAACGCCTAACTTGCTCAATATCATTCCCATCAAGGTAAAACTTGGATTTGGGATTTGGCGCTCTTCCTCTGGGAAAATGGACAATTTTGGACTTAGTTGTATTAACATATAAATTATTTTCCCTACAATAGTTTTCCATCAATTTTAATTTTTTCCTTAGGTCTAATGGGGTGTCGGAAAGTATTATAAGATCATCGGCATAGAGCAGAATAATTATATCATGCTGTCCTATCAATACTTAAGCCTGTTGCACCGTTACTCCTAAAAAACTCTTCCATGTCTGAGATATAAAAGGCGAATAGATAAGGGCTTAAAATCTCTCCTTGAAGTAACCCTTTGGTTCCTCGTATGCTCTCAGAGATATGTGTTCCTTTTCTACCTGGATCGAGGCGTTATCATAAAGCTGTTTTAGTAATCTAACAAGTTTTGGGCTCAGACCTATTCTATTCAACTTATAACAAAGTTTAATGTAAGGTATCGAGTCAAATACTCGCTTAAAATCTATGAAAGCAGCACAAATTGATCTTCTTGGTAATCGGATATGAATGTGAACCATTGAGGCCAGTACGAACACATTATCAATACAACCTCTGCCTTTTCGGAAATCTGTTTCACTTTCCGGACGTATTTTCACATCTTTGTCCCAAACAATCAGGCGGTTCAGAAGCACTTGGGTGAATATTTTTAATGCACAATTAGTAAGAGCTATGCCTCTGTAGTTTTCAGGATTCTGAGGTCACCTTTTTTATAGAACTTTATGATGTCTAAATTAGACCAGCTAATTGGTATTTTCTCTGAATCAAGAATTTAATTATACATAATTTCAAGGTATAATATACAATTTTCTGGGAGGTGTTTAAAAAATTGATGGCTTATATATGGTCAGGATATATATATATATAAATCATTAGTCATGTCTTTAACTCTATCAAAACTCTTTTGGAATAATCAGAACTCCTTCTTATAGACCGTGGTTTCAATTTCAAATTTACCACATGCAGTTTTTAAGTATAATAATTGTTGAAAAATACTTCCCATCATTTCATGTACCAGAACTCTTGGGAAAATCATAAGTCATGTCTTTATCTATATCAGAACTCTTTTGGAATAATCAGAACTCCATCTTATAGACCGTGGTTGCAATTTAAAATTTACCACATGCAGTTTTTAAGTATAATAATTGTTGAAAAATACTTCTCATCATTTCTTGTACCAGAACTCTTGGGAAAATCATAAGTCATGTCTTTATCTATATCAGAACTCTTTTGGAATAATCAGAACTCCTTTTTATAGACCGTGGTTGCAATTTCAACTTTATCACGTGCAGTTTTCAAGTATAATAATTGTTGAAAAATACTTCTCATCATTTCATGTACCAGAACTCTTGGGAAAATCATAAGTCATGTCTTTAACTATATCAGAACTCTTTTGGAATAATCAGAACTCCTTTTTATAGGCCGTGGTTGCAATTTCAAATTTACCACATGCAGTTTTTAAGTATAATAATTGTTAAAAAGTACTTCTCATCATTTCTTGTACCAGAACTCTTTGGAAAATCATAAGTCATGTCTTTATCTATATCAGAACTATTTTGGAATAATCAGAACTCCTTCTTATAGACCGTGGTTGCAATTTAAAATTTATCACATGCAGTTTTCAAGTATAATAATTGTTGAAAAATACTTCTCATCATTTCTTGTACCAGAACTCTTGGGAAAATCATAAGTCATGTCTTTAACTATATCAGAACTCTTTTGGAATAATCAGAACTCCTTCTTATAGACCGTGGTTGCAATTTAAAATTTATCACATGCAGTTTTCAAGTATAATAATTGTTAAAAAATACTTCTCATCATTTCTTGTACCAGAACTCTGGGGAAAATCATAAGTCATGTCTTTATCTATATCAGAACTCGTTTGGAATAATGAGAACTGTCAAATTTCGAGCGGCGTTGAATTTTTTATTTTTACAAATATGAACGTATTTTACAAGTATAATAATTTTTTTTAAATACTTCCGATTAATCCTTGTATCTATTAATCTTGTAAACTATTTTTGATTAGGTTATGTCAATCGGAGAAATAAGTGCTTAAAACTTCAAATACGTCTGTTTTGTTCTTAAGAACGGGTTTTTGTCGTTCTTTTTGTAATTTTTGTCTCTTTCCCTTTGTTTTTTATTTTTGTAATTTCTTATGTTGGGAAAATTTTGTGTGTAAAACAGGATATGAAAATTGAGACCAATTTTCTGTTGCTAGAAATAATGTAAATTTTGGGAACTTTCATTAATATCTCGAAAACGGTTGAAAATCTTGGTAAACGGAACAATACCATTAGAAAGCTTATTAAATGCTCTACATAAAAGGTTCTAATGAAAGTTTTGATTAGGCGATGACAATCGGGGAAATAAGAGCTTAAAGCTTTAAAGTAATTGATTTCGCTTATTCGAACTGTTCTTTTTGTCTGTTTTTAATTCCTTGTTATTTTTTAATTGCTTATAGTTGGATAATGTATTCGAAAATAAAACAGGTTCCAAGATTCCAAGACCTTGTAACTAGCGGGACGGTTTCTAGTGTTGCCGACCCTTCCAGGTAAGATTGTAAATCCTACCTTTCAAGACTGGTGGAACCAAAATAATAGCTGTCGGGGTTCGGTCACTGCTACTTCGGTCACCCTTCATCAGGGCTGTAAATACAAGTAGGACATATTTAACACTAATATATGCACATATCTATGTAAATATACCTAACATATATATATATATATATATATATATATATATATATACATATATTTATATATAAGCATATACACATACACATATACACGCACACATATGTACTTATATATGCCCACTTACATACACATATGGGGTATATATTATTAAGTAGCAGTGACCGAACCCCGACAATCCCTACCTTGCATCATCAACGGTCAACGATCTCCTCTCAACAAAATAATAACTGCTTCTATTTTAATCTTTCGAAATTAGACTAGGGATAAGAACGGAACCGCGCTAAGATGAGGCAGTTCCTGCGAGTCGGACTTTATATATACAAGTGTGAACCACCGTTATTTTCGTTCTCTAGGGGTTCTGAAACGTACAATTTTCTAGTTGGCAGCTCCGGATTGCGTCATGAGGTCAGCCCTAGGCTAGAAAAGGGTGGTAACCTATAGATAATCCGTCCCGAAATTCGTAGTTAATAATAATGGACGTTAAAAATGAAATAAAAAATAAATGGGAACTGCGTCCATTCTGGTTATGAATGTATTCATTTCTTCAGCTCCTTTGTCTCACGCCATGTCTGTTTGTCGTTTCATGATAATATCTAGTTCTTGTTGCCGGGAAGGCGTCATTCTGTACTGTCTCCCCGCCCACAGTTCTGCCAATATTTGCGAGCCGTACAATATCTTTTGTACAAGATCGAATGTTACACACAGGTGTCCTGACTGTAAACAGGAATATATAGTCCAGCATAGACCCTTGAGGAACGCCACTCGTCATGAAGTTTTCTCTGCTGATTCTAGGTCTGCTCGTCATCGCGACGATTGTCTCGGCTGAGGATTCCAGCTCCGAGGAATCAAAGTCCAGCAAGAAGAGCAAAGGCAAAGGCCGCAGTGGTAAGATTGTCAATTATAATAATTACACACAGATATAGATTAAATATTAATTATTTCGAATAAATAGCTCAATGACATGATGAGGTAAGATTTAACTTGAGTACTGGAGAAGTTGCCTTTGAACCCCGGAGGGGTTTACCTGTGCGGGTGATCTGCGCAGGTAATCCTGAGCGTGTGCGCGAGCCATATCAGCCTAAACTTCACAGCCGTCCTGCGCAGGTGACCGGAGAAGACGCGGTTTCAATATTTTCTGCCTGCGCAGTTGTGTAGGCCTAAGCGTGTATGTGAGTCACTCCGACACCCATGTGCAGGCGTTTAGTTATTTGAGGCTAGCTCGTTGGGTGGAATGCATCGGCTGTCTCTGTGTTTATGGGTAAGTGACTTTTGTATGAAAGGTGTTACAAGTGGCAACAGTTTTTGGTACACTTTGTCAGTCATTCGCAAATAATTACGGTAATAATATTAACGTCGATACAAATGCAAAGTATCGAATGTGAAAATGGCTACTTTCCAGAGTGAATAAACTTTTATTCATTACTTTACTTTTGGACAGTAAAATTGTCGGCAGATTCGACTTTTTGACAGTGGTCACTTTCCCCTTTAACTGTGTGAACTTAGATTCGAGAGTTTTCCGTCCATCAGTCCAACAGCAATCAGTAAAGATTGAAAATGAAAAATGCATTTTATCACATTCGATACTTTGATAATTTGTATCGACGATATGTAGGTTCCGAACTTAACTCATTTAATAATCTTGTATTCATTCTTACGTTACTTTACGTTTTCGCTTTTTTGTACACTTCATGACAACTAGCAACCCGACAAAAACGATCGCGTTGTGTCCTTACGTGCTCGCCATCTCTCACAAAACAGATCTCAAGTCTACCGGTTTACAGTAGCGTGTGTGAGACCACACATGCACAGGCATGCTTTTCCGATTTACTTGTGCAGTTAAACCAATCCGGTAAACCGCAACGTGTTTGGCCGGCCTAACTGATGCCTTTTGGAAATCCAACACTCTGACACATTTTTACCACGAGTTGAATTGGCTATTCGCAGTTTATCGTCGACAGTACTTCCTCGGCTCAGTCCTTTACCATGAAATTCAATCCCGAAGACCTTCTTATATATTTCAACTCCTTAAATTGAAATCCTCTGTTCACTCCCGTAACACCCGATCTCGTCCTTCCGATCTTTATATTCCTTCTAACCGTACAGCAATATTCCAAAATTCTGTCATCACCCGTGCCACATCGCTATGGAATTCCTTACCTCTGTCTGTCCGCCATTCTACCAACCTAGAAACCTTTAAATCCCGACTCTTCCGCTACTTCTTAAGTGTACAGGCCTCGACGTGGTGAACCCTGGGTAATGCTAAATCTGCTGCAGCGACTTTGAGCTTATATTGAGCCTCTCAAAGACGTCTAGTCATTATACAACGCCTGGTCGTTATTGGGAGGCTCAGCGCCAAATGGCTTATCAGCCGGCATTGGCTAATAAAATAAAATAAATAAATACTTTTCTTTTCAATTCAGGAGTGTAAATGATAAATGTTGACATTTTATAAGTCATAGTTTACGAAAACAACTCAGCTCGAGAAGGTCCATCATTTTTCCTAGATTACATTGATGCAGGACCTGCACTTCCAGCGAGGTGCCACCGTGATGCTCAGCTCTTAGGTGCTACTTCATTTCGGAATCACTTCTCGTAGCACCTAAGAGCGGAGCAACACGCTGACACCTCGCTGGAAGTGCAGGTCTTGCATCAATATAATAAAGGGAAAATGATGGACCTGCTTGAACAGGTTGAAATTAAATTAGATCTAGGCGCACGGTGGTGCGCCAGGCCAAGTTCCAGCCTTAGCACGCTGTGTGGTATATTACACGCCGTATTGGAGCCACTCATAACTTTCAACGAGTTAAAGATAAACTTACGAAATTTTACACAGATGTTATTCTAATAAACGTAAGTAAAATTGGAAAGTTTCATAATTCTACATTGAATAGTTTCTGAGATATAGGTAATGGAAAATCGGAATTTATAGGACTCACTCACTCATCAAAATTATAAGGCACTTCTCAAAAAGCTATAGACTGGAAATTTTGCAGCATAATAGTCATTAGGCTGTTATTAAAGGGAAAAAACTCTGAAAAGTTGTTAACTCCCCTTCCCCGGGGGGGGGGGGGGCAGTTTTGTACTTGTTGTTCCTTCGGAAACCCATCATTCTTTCCGAAACCCATCATGTGGGTTATCAAATGAATCGTCTCACGTTTCGGCTTGAGATTCAAGCCTTCATCTGGGCGATGAGAAAATTGAGAACTATACTTCACAGATGTGGGATCATTTCCATGGAGAGATGAGGCATTCCAAATGACACTAGGGATAAGAACGTTTCAGAAAAGCGCTATGATGGCGCAGTTCCTGTTAATTGGACTTTTCCTCGAGTGATCGTGATTGTAATTACACAAATTCCGAAATGTCAGTAAGTGTTTGCCAATCTCAAAGTATGAATTTGATTTCAGGTGCAGTAATCAAAGCAGAGAAGAAGCAAAACAGCAAAGCTTCAAGCAAAGCGACCAAGACCCAAGCTTCTGTCGTCCATGTCCAGGCCCCTGAAGAGAAGTGCTGTCCGCCGGCAAAAGCCGTGACCGCTCCACAACAGCAACCACAACACGTGGTACATCAAGCCCCGGCGGTACAGCAGCAGTACCACGTGGTGCACCAAGCACCAGCGGTACAGCACTATCATGTGGTGCCTCAGCAGCAAGTCTTGCATCAGCAGGTCCACCATTATGTGCCGCACGTACAGAAGGAAGAACACGTCTATGAGCTCTTCTCTCCAACGCACGTATGTATACCGGAATCCTACATCCGGCTATTGCTAAGTAAATGACATTACTCTTGGGAGAGGCCTGGGGGAACTCTTTGGAGAGGCCTGGGGAACTGGAAATACTTGGGAGAGGCCAGGAGAATTGTACATATTTGGGAGAGGCCTGGGGAACTGTAAATATTTGGGAGAGGCCTGGGAACTGTAAATACTTCGGAGAGGCCTGGGGAACTGTAAATATTTGGCAGAAGCCTGGGGGAACTGGAAAGACTTGGGAGAGGCCTGGCGGAGCTCTCGGAAAAAGCCTGGGGGAACTCTCGGGAGAGGCCTGGGGGAACTCTTGGGAGAGACCTGGGGGAACTCTTGCCAGATGCCTGGGGAACTGGAAAGACTTGGGAGAGGCCTGGGGGAACTGGAATGACTTGGGAGAGGCCTGGGGAAACTCTTGGGAGACGATTGGGGGAACTGGAAAGACTTGAAAGAGACCCGGGGGAACTGGAAAGACTTGAAGGAGACCCGGGGGAACTGGAAAGACTTGGGAGACGGATTTAAAATCTTATCATTTACCCTGAGAACATTGTACATAGTCAACCATTATATAAAAAATTAACTTTAGATCGCCTTACATGAAACAGTGGATACTCATGAAGGGGGGGGGGCAAGCTGGCCGACATACCTTTGACGGTGTTCCTTGTATCCACATTCCCTGGGCATTATAATCATTCATCTGTGATGGATAAAGCCATTCGACACTGAAACTTGCTATCATCTATGGGCCCCATAGATGCTAAGCTTGGAAGACAGAGCCCAACCGGAATTTTGGCGGTTGGGACCCTTGATGTCCAATTAGTAAATTTCCATCTTCTGCCGTTTCCGATGTTACGACATGCCAGACTCTCTTATCTTATGCTTATGAAAACCCCGATAATTCATCGTATAGTTATTGCCCGATATTGCCAAGATTTTATAGGTTTGAAAATTCAGGTACCCTTTATTGTGAACTATATTGCACCTGTTTGTCCCTTTAATACAACGTTTAAAAAGTCCGTCACGCAGGAGCTGCATAACTAAGCACTTTCCTCAGAATTTGGGTAGTGTAGACTGCTTTCCAGAACAATGTGCTTAAAATATCCTACATAAATAAATAAAAACATGAATAGTTCTCTTTTAAATTTGTAATGAGTAACTGATCAATTATTAATTTGCTTCCAGAGTTATGTTTACACATGGTACCTATTACACTACGTAATAAATACAAAAAACCTCATATTATCGTATTTTGATCTAACGCAGGAACAGGATACAGTCACTCTAGTGGTAGAAAGCGCTCCTTGCGGCGGCTTTGTGAACCTACGTCTGGCGGGCTTTTCTATTGAAATATATTACAAATTAAACCCCCGCTTTCCGATTGACCGATTCAGCTCATTTTTACAACACTTCTTTCTCATGAGTTACCCACGACGTATACCGCGTTTCGTTACAATACAGCAGAAATTACGACCAGTATGAGTATATTAGGAATTTGGGTCCGGAGTAAACCCCCCCTCCTAATGAACCGATTTAGTTTTTTTTACAACACATATTTACCTGTGGATTACCACTACGAATACCGAGTTTCGTCGAAATATACCAAAAATCACGGCTGGTAGTGGCGAATTGGTATTGTGGGTCCGGAGTAAACCCCCCCCCCTTCTAATGAACCGATTTAGTTAATTTTTATATCTCACTTTTCTCTCTATATTACCACTACGAATACCAAGTTTCGTTGAAATATAACAAATATTACGGCTGACATAGTCAAATTAGTGTTTTGGGTTCGGGGTAAACCCCCCCTCCCCTTCCGGTGGACCGACTTTGGTGGTTAACGAACTCGTTCAATCGTTTGCTAATTGAATGCTATATACCAATTTTCGTGACGAAAAAACAAAAACTCTAGCCGCTATCGTGTTAACAGACACACACACATACATACATACATATATATATATATATATATATATATATATATATATATATATATATATATATATATATAAATTTTAACGGGGGTAATTTTCGGTGTCTACTAGGTAGGATCGATAAAGATTCGAAGAAATTTTTCAAAAATTCCATCATGAGTGCAACCTCAATAGCTACTTTCCTTCGGAGGAAAGTGCTAAAACGTAACCAACGCGTTATAGGGTAAGTTTCGCTCAATGGTGGAGCACTCGACTCAAGTTGTGCAAGCCCCAAGTTCATATCTCGGAAGCGCTCTAAGTATGCCATATCCTATTGAGGTCGTTCGAGAGTCAGAGTCAATGTCCCAGAACGTTCCTAGTACTAAGAACAATATCGCCCTAATTTGCCGTAATCTGACACGGTGGACTGTTAAGGTGGCCATATGTAGACGATCAGTTCAAATCTCAATGCACAGCCCAGTAATAATAGCCCCACTGAATGTGATGCAAAAATCCCTTGTCCGCACACATCAGGCCTGACCTGCACAGTCTCGGCCTCATTGGTCTGTACAGTTCAAGGATGTCCCATACACGGAGAGAAATAGCTCAATATTTGGACCGCACAGTCCAAACCTTGAGATAGTTTTCACCGGTATGGGCACACTAATGGGACTGATTTGATTTAGAAACGTGTCCTGGCACATAAAATTATCGAAACCACTTAAAAATTCTTCTTATTCCTTTTAATTTTCTTTCCAATCTCAGATCCTGTAAGCTCTTGTTGCAACTTAATGGCATCATATCCAAATTAATTTTACCTGTACAATTTGATCTAAAGATCTATTTGTTCAATATTATTTACTTCTGCAGGTGTCCTATTTTGACGTGGGCATTCCTGAGTCCTACCTCGAAGTGGTGCCGATGGCCAGCGGAGCCTACTCCATCCCAGTGGACAACGCCCACGGCCACCTCGTCGACTACATTACGGTCGGTGACGGCATCAATCTCATTAGTCAGAAAGTGAACGGCGTAACACAGCTCGTGGTTCCATGCGTCGACGCGTCCACCGGTCACGAGACCTTGGTCCATCTCGGAGGCAGCGTTGGTCACCTCCAGCTCGTCGATGCTGTTGTTCAGGGTCAAGTAATTCAAGCATTCCAAGGTAAGTAGCATTCATTGGTGACCATTTTACTTACATACTCTCAATGCCATTCAAGCCATAAGAGATTACTTTCTGCAACAATCACATTGCTCAGTATTCAAATAAATCCGCCAAGCTCCGTATTTAAAATTCTTAGAGCATGCTTGTAGACTTCCATTGGTGTTCGGTGAGTCAACAACTATTCTTTAATGTTACTGGGAGATCTGTAATTCCATCCTTATTTTGTGACTAATTATCAAACATTTGTTACCGTAACCCGTGAATAATTGCCGTGACGAGAATTTACGGAGCTTATTACGTGTGTTGCGTGCTGTTATACTTTTTTGTTGGACGTGAATTTGCCTGTTTTATGCGACCATGCCTGCTCCAAAAAGTGATTCTAAACCTGATACCTCTCGCGCACAAAGACTTTTAAAATTAAATTGTGTATCCTAATATTTTGGCTAGTGATCAAACACTCATATTGAATCCCCCATGCCCCGGAAATGTCCCGTCCCCCCGAAATTATTTCCTATATACGCCCATGGGTCCAAGTCTCGTAGTACGCTTATCTTATAAGGGTTTTATAAATCAGTATTTTTGCGGACCTGTTGATCCTCATATTCCTGAGTTTGTCAATTCTATGAAATTGTTTTGTTTTAATGACACCGGTCTGCACAAAAACGCTTTCAATAGAATAGAATCGTATAAATAAATTGTATATGTGGTAAATTATTTTTAAATTTTGCACTATAACGTATTTTGATGCACTAAACACCATTAAAAAAAAAAAAAAAAAAAAAAAAGTCGCCCTCAACTAGGAATGAAGTTATTAAGCACTAAATTTCACTGTTATGGAGGTTATAAAAGCTGGTGTGAACAACGCTTTTTAAACATGCGCATGCGCAGGAATGTAATCTTGGACATCAAAGAACATTCATTTGAAATGTTGATAAACTATTTATTGAAAAATAATTGTAAATTTTAAGGGCCTCCTCACCCGTCGTAACTTGTAACTTATGGGCGACAGCTTACGTTCTATGCGTTTCCGCTAGCTATGCATATATCGAAACTGTAGTCAATCCAACTCGGTAAAATTAAAAGAGTTAATTTTACGGGCTTTTCTATACCCGCGCATGCTTATGTTGATAAATATAGTTGTTTACGTTAGCTTTCTTAAACCGCATAATAGTGAACTTTAGTGCTTAATAATTTCTTTCCTAGTTGAAAGCGACTTTTCTTTTAACGGATTCGTGTTTAGAGCGTTAAAATACGTTATGGTGCAAAATTTGAAAATAATCGATTCGGAGGAGACTAAACTGCAAATTTACCGAATATGTTTTTTGGTGCGCTGAATATACAAATTATCACCATTTTAGTTAATCAGGTTTACTTTTCTTGTAAAATTTAACAGGTCTGGATATAAATCATTTTTATTATGTACAAACTAAAATAAAAAAGTCGTTATTTTTAATTTAACACTAAATGCTTAGAACATTTTGCTTGAAAAAACGTTTCTTCAATTATTTTGTGGCACGAGAAACATTCAAAAATTCTCATAAAGTTTTCTGGTCTCAGTCAGACCTTTTAACTGAGTCATTAAATGACTTTTTCAAATGACTACATTAATCTAGGCGGTGGGTAGATGGCAAGGCCAAGTTCCGGCCTAAGCATACTGTGTGTATCTAGGCGGTGGGTAGATGGCAAGGCCAAGTTCCGGCCTAAGCATACTGTGTGTATCTAGGCGGTGGGTAGATGGCCAGGCCAAGTTCCGGCCTAAGCATACTGTGTGTATCTAGGCGGTGGGTAGATGGCAAGGCCAAGTTCCGGCCTAAGCATACTGTGTGTATCTAGGCGGTGGGTAGATGGCAAGGCCAAGTTCCGGCCTAAGCATACTGTGTGTATCTAGGCGGTGGGTAGATGGCCAGGCCAAGTTCCGGCCTAAGCATACTGTGTGTATCTAGGCGGTGGGTAGATGGCAAGGCCAAGTTCCGGCCTAAGCATACTGTGTGTATATTACAGGAGGTCTTAGAGCCGATTTTTACTCTCTCATAACTTTCAACCAGGTAAAGATAAAGTTATGAAATTTTACACAGGTATTATACTACTAGATGTGAGTAAAACTGGAAATTCTATTTACCTCAAACAGGTATATTCTTAAACTTGGCAATGTTTAGTTTTCTCTCTAAAGATAATTTCGGCACAAATAAAACATTGCCAAGTTTAAGAATATACCTGTTTGAGGAAAGCGATATTTTAGTAACTGGATATAAGTATTTTTATTGTTGTTTTTAAATGTCAGTTGAAGTGTCTTTACTGTTCTTAGTAAGTAACTATGAGGTCTTCTTAGTAATGAACTTGGACATTTCTTTCTTATATTATCTCTTGTATTGGCAAATATTTTTGGTTGAAAATATGGTACACTTAATACACCAACTCACACTACTTTTTTGGAGTGTAGGATGTAAGGCGTTTTTTGGGGGTTTTAGGAGGGGATATTTTTCGCTTTTTGGGGAGGGGAGTGTTTCTTTGGGGGGAGGAACTTGGCCTATATTTCACATTTATGTTTTGTTTTTTTTGGGGGGGGGGTTTAAACAAATCCTTATGTAGATAAAATTTCCTTATTGCTTTGTTATTGTTTGCTAATTATTTCTATAAACACTGAGGTAGTTGAAATGAAACCAATCCTACCGACAACTTTCCCATTAGACAAACAAGCATAATTAATTATCTGATTTTACGAAACATTTTTAATGATGATAATGATTCTTGTAAATATATGCAGGATACGCCATCGCTAACCATACTTAACTACCAAGCCTGCTTCCAAGAAGCCTGGCCTTTGTTCATATTCAAACAACAGAATTCTTGAAAAAACTACATCAACGCTTTACCTTCCCTGTCTACAAATAATGAATATTATGTTCCTCGTTAATGTATGTGTGTATGCACACTCTCATATATATATATATATATATATATATATATATATATATATATATATATATATATAATAAATTAGTAAATTTTTTTAGTGCAAACTACACCGCGTAAAAGGCAAATCAATGAAAATTTGTAAAAAAACAAAACAAAAATGTGACATATCTCTGAAATGAAAAACTTTTCCAACCGTTTCTTTCTGTTAC
The DNA here is from genome assembly GCA_946811695.1 of Gonocerus acuteangulatus. Classification (NCBI taxonomy): domain Eukaryota; kingdom Metazoa; phylum Arthropoda; class Insecta; order Hemiptera; family Coreidae; genus Gonocerus; species Gonocerus acuteangulatus. Next base: position 111,841,571 of record OX328125.1, on the reverse strand, counting down.
TTTTTATTGCTTCCGGACTGGACAATGGATTCCCAAAGTTTGGCCCCAAAAAAAAAATGAATAATTCATAATTTCTTCCCTGAAGGTATTTGAAAGTAACAAAACTACATTCCACATTTTTTTAACGAAAGGGAGCCAATCGTTGAATTTATCCCTGAATAAACCTCAACTTCATTTGCATAGATTTAATGCTTACTGAATGTAGAAGTTTTCCTTTAAATATTAAATCTGTAGTCCGTTAGGGGGCTGAGGGAAAAATTCACAAGTAACTTCTGATTTATCGAGAAAAACAGAAGTGCGATAGTGGAAGTCCAGAAAGTATGTTCTGGGAATGGATTTAGTGAAGCCAAATTACTGTTTTTTGAATGAAATTTTATCTATTTTATGTTAGTATAATTAGAATTTAATTATCTTGAACGGGTTTTAAGCAATCCTTTCTTATTCAATAAAAAACATGACTACGTTAAAAAAAACAGAAAATTGGACATAACTGCTTTTCCCTTCGGAATCTGACCATACTTCAGATGAACTCTTTTGTTGAAAATGATGTCAAAAATCACCTCCTAGTGTTTGGCTACTTAGACATGTGTGTATATATATATATACATACACACACACATATACACCCTTCATTGAATTGTCTAATTCTGTTTCAGGTTTCGACCGCTACGGAGAGGTGGTAGTACCAACTGTCTACCATGGTTCCAAGCTGGTCATCGAACCAACAGCATATAGAGTAAAGACATTCTCACACACCAAGCACGTCAAGACTTACACAGGAGCAACGTGTCACACCAAACTATGCTAAATATCCTAGTGAAAACACATGTAACACTTCATAACAAAACAATAGACAATATATCTTGTACATAATGAAATGTATGTAAAACATGTTTATATATTTGTTGTTTTTTTCCTTACAACTACATCCACCAGTGTGACTTATTGGCCGATTTTTTAGTCTGTAAAACGTTTTTGACAACTTGACTGTATAAAGCAGGCCATTCACATTCCGATGTGCTGTACAACTTAGTAGGACTACTAGTTGGATAGTGGACTCTACTCACTCTCCGACTTACTATCCAACTAGCGATCCAACTTTGGTCCTAGTCTGTTTACACTACTGTGTACGTTGCTCACGAGCCGAAAAATGTATCCAGTCCAAATTACAATGTAAGTTCCCCGAAGGTAAGCACTGACTGAGCTAAGTTGGACAGCTTTGATCCGACTCCTCCACTCTCTCTCCAACTCCGTCAGAAGTCGGACCTTCGATTCGTCCCTCTTAAAGTTCCGACTCGTCCAACTAGGCTTCCATCAATCCAACAATCCCATTCACGATCCGACTTGTGGTCCAACTTCTGAAGTTGACAAAAAGTACTGCAAATTAGAACGTGAATGGCCTGATTAGTTAAAGACAGCATTAAAGAAATATTTAAAAAGGTTCCTTCCTTTATCAAACCATTTCTTCCAAATCCCCTTCCTATGTCTAGAACCTCCAGTGTAAATTCTCTGTCCACTCATAAGGGATAAATACTATCTTGTCTAATGAAAATCAAAGTAATTTTCTTTAATCATGGGAAAAAATAACTTAATATTTTTGAATTCTTTATGTCATAAGTGGGATATTAAAGTAACCAAAAAAGTAAAATTTTAATTCTTTGAAAACAAAATGGCGGCGCTGTGCCTGTCGAACGGGAACACTCTTTTTTCACGGCCGATGGTCAGCAGGTGGCAAATTTTAATCTAGAACAGTAAACTAAAAGTCCGTCACGCAGGAGCTGCATAACTAAGCACTTTCCTCAGAATTTGGGTAGTGTAGATTGCTTTCCAGAACAATTTGCTTAAAATATCCTACATAAATTAAATAAAAACATGAATAGTTCTCTTTTAAATTTGTAATGAGTAATTGATCAATTAATAATTTGCTTCCAGAGTTATGTTTACACATGGTACCTATTACACTACGTAATAAATACAAAAAACCTCATATTATCGTATTTTGATCTAACGCAGGAACAGGATACAGTCACTCTAGTGGTAGAAAGCGCTCCTTGCGGCGGCTTTGTGAACCTACGTCTGACGGGCTTTTCTATTGAAATGTATTACAAATTAAACCCCCGCTTTCCGATTGACCGATTCAGCTCATTTTTACAACACTTCTTTCTCATGAGTTAACCACGACGTATACCGCGTTTCGTTACAATGCAGCAGAAATTACGACTGGTATGAGTATATTAAGAATTTGGGTCAAGAGTAAACCCCCCCCTTCTAATGAACCGATTTAGTTTATTTTTACAACACATATTTACCTGTAGATTACCACTACGAATACCGAGTTTCGTCGAAATATGCCAAAAATCACGGCTGGTAGTGGCGAATTGGTATTGTGGGTCCGGAGTAAACCCCCCCTCCTAATGAACCGATTTAGTTTATTTTTACAACAGTTATTTACCTGTGGATTACCACTACGAATACCGAGTTTCATCGAAATATACCAAAAATCACGGCTGGTAGTGGCGAATTGGTATTGTGGGTCCGGAGTAAACCCCCCCTTCTAATGAACCGATTTAGTTCATTTTTATATCTCACTTTTCCCACTATATTACCACTACGAATACCGAGTTTCGTCGAAATATAACAAATATTACGGCTGACATAGTCAAATTAGTGATTTGGGTTCGGGGTAAACCCCCCCTTCCGGTGGACCGACTTTGGTGGTTAACGAACTCGTTCAATCGTTTGCTAATTGAATGCTATATACCAAGTTTCGTGACGAAAAAACAAAAACTCTGGCCACTATCGTGTTAACAGACACACACACATATATATATATATATATATATATATATATATGCATATATATATATATATATATAGATATATATAAATTTTAACGGGGGTCATTTTCGGTGTCTACTAGGTAGGATCGATAAAGATTTGAAGAAATTTTTCAAAAATTCCGTCATGAGTCCAACCTCAATAGCTACTTTCCTTCGGAGGAAAGTGCTAAAACTAATTTAAAAGAAGAAGGGAAAATTTAGTAAAGTAAGTAGGATTTCCCAGTAATACTATTTTATGGGGTCTCCCGTGGTCTAGTGGCTAGCGCCTTAAATTCATAAGCGGCAGATGGTGGGTTCGATCCCCACCGGTGACAGGAATTTTCTCATCTCATGGCTCGCTGAAAAAATTCCTGGCTGCACCCAGAATGTCGGCGTTAATGGCCGAGATTTGTCGATGCGCCGTTAAAAAAAAAAAAAAATGGTGAATCGAAAATGGTGAGTAACTCTTCATTTTCTATTAAACAATCCGTCGAAAATCTGCAATTAAATAGTTATAATTCCACGAATCGAAAGAAATCCTGCTTATTTTACTCACAAATATCATTAGGAAGCTGCAGATAAAATTTAAAGTTGATCCCGTGAAAATTGAAGGCATTGAGAAACTTAGTTTCGAGAAAATTAGCTTTAAAGTTTTTGTATTGACTAGTTCATTTTTTTTTTTTTTAGAATTTATTGTAATAGAGATTTAAATAAATGATTTTTAATTTTGAAATGTTTCGGGGCTTTAGTTGAAAAATGGTATTTCTGGCACATTTAAACACTCCGATAAAATTTTTTGATTAGTCAAAGAAGTATTTAAGCCCTTAAAAAAGAAAATGTTAAAAAAAAAAAAAAAGTTGCAAGGTAGAGTTAAGCCTTAAATGGCTATCAGTTAATAGATGCTTTATTGTAAGTTCTGAGTTACATGTTAGACCTTGTGATTTATAAGAACCTCTTGCGTCCGGCCGATAAGCAGTCTTACAAATATGATTTCTTCATGACTAGATCTTCTATAGAACGAAGGCCAATCATTAACAGTAAACTTCACCTTTCCCTGTAAGATACAATACAACCATTTTCCCATCCTTCATATATAGATAAATATTCCTCCTAGATTATCTCAGGATCTCCAGCTGGGAATTATCTCTGTAATATTTTCTATAACTATGAGGAAAATCACACAGGATAATCAACAATTCAAATTATCAAACTAATATAGAAATATCATGATTTCTTATCTACTATTAGTTTTGAAATTTATGTTGCTATTATTTTGGGTCTTTTTGCGAAGACCACATCCAGTTACTTTTGAAGTAGCAGTAGTGATTTATAACAGTTACTCGTACTCGCTGATAAGCTTACTGATTAGCTTATAGGTTCTTTGCTGGTTATCTACTACTTCTTGACTCGTTATCTACGGTTATAATTCATATTAGATAATGGCAAGCAATATTTATTAATAAAAAGGTTAATATGATCAAAATCAATTCTCTCAACTATGAAATAAGTTATTAAGCATTAAAGTTGACTGTTTTGCAGGTTATGAAGGATAACAAACAAGTTATTTGTGAACAAACATATTTTAATCGTTTTCTCTCTCTTTTTTGGATATTTTACATTTATTAGGTATTACATGCTATGCGTTTCCGCTCGCTACGCTACGCTCCGCTCGCTCAAGAAGATATCAAAACCCTAGTCAATCCAACTCGCAATTAATAGAATTACATTAATTTTACCGACTCTAGTCTATCCAACTCACTAAAATTAATAGGATTCCATTAATTTTTCCGAGTAAGAAACCAATCCCTTTTTCTTTGTCAGGAACATCGCGAACTAATTGTAAAAGACTCATTTTTCTCACTAACATAAGCAGAGCTTTTTATACACAAAAGCTAATTCACTGTTGAAGGTTACTTTACTCCCAGCAAAAACCAAAGCAATTGGCCATCGGAATCCTCCAATAGGAAGGCAAAGGAGTTATGCGCATGCGCTGAATCACTGATACAATCACAACTGCTACTTCAAAAGTAACTGGATGTGGTCTTCGCAAAAAGACCCATTATTTTTTCCATTACAATTATTTTATCAGTAATAAATAAAGGAAGTAGTAGTTAAACAAATTATAAACATTAATTTCTTTTTCAAACACCTAATATATTTGAGTTAATGTTTTCATTTTATTTTTTTAATTTGATAAATTTTGCGCGTTCACTTCCTTTCGTCGTAGCGAGAAAACCCCACTTAGGGGGACTCAAGACGCAATCCGAAAGTACCGACTAAATAATTTCATGTTTTAGAAAGATTATATATATATATATATATATATATATATATATATATATATATATATATATATGTACATATATATGTGTATATATATGTACATATATATGTATATATATATATATATATATATATATATATATATATATATAATTGTTCAAAACTGACAATACCCAACAAACTCATGGTATACAAAACCATAATCCGACCTATTTGGACTTACGGACTTGAACTCTGGGGAACAACTAAAACTTCTAACATACAGAGAATACAGGCATTCCAATCCAAAGTCCTTCGCAAAATAGTCAATGCTCCTTCCTTAGTTCAAATAAAACTCTTCATAATGACCTTAACATCCCTTTCGTTCAAGAACTAGCAAAATCCCGCTTCCCAACGTTTCAATCCCTATTGTCTTTCCATCCCAATCCTAGAGCACAAACACTTATTGAGAGGAGATGGTTACCGTAGATGGTTGACCGTAGATGATGCAAGGTAGGGATTGTCGGGGTTCGGTCATTGCTACTTAATAAAACTACATTTTATCATAAAAATGGTTTTATTCTGCCGACGTTTCGGCTTGAACTTCAAGCCTTCATCAGGGCTGTAAAAAACAAGTAGGACGGATGTAATACTGAAATATATATATATATATATATGCCTACATACACACATAAACATACATATATACATACATATATGGAAACAGACAAAAACATAAAAACATAATATACTAAAACATAATGTTCTTCTATATAATATGTTTTAGTATATTATGTTTTTATGTTTTTGTCTTTTTCCATATATGTATGTGTATGTGTATATGCAGGCATACATATAAATATATATATATATATATATATATATATATATATATATATATATATATATATATGTATATTTCAGTATTACATCCGTCCTACTTGTTTTTTACAGCCCTGATGAAGGCTTGACGTTCAAGCCGAAACGTCGGCACAATAAAACCATTTTTATGATAAAATGTAGTTTTATTAAGTAGCAGTGACCGAACCCCGACAATCCCTACCTTACACTTATTATTATTATCATTATTATAGGTTTTAGGAGAATGCTGTGGCCCAAAGTGGTCGGCTACCTTTCAGAGTGGTCTCTCTCACTCAATCCAACCCCAAAAAACCCCGCCTAGATGGCTCCAAAGTAGGAAGTATTCCAAAGTAGGAAGTGTTAATATTGATGGGCTCCTTCCAAAAGTGATATTAATATTTCTTATTCATTTTTATTTATTTATTTGTCTTTTAACTCTTTCATCAATCAATTTCTGAATATATTATTTATATATAGCTGTGGCCGCGACTTCGTGGATAGTGACTTAGGGCAGTAATTTTGGACATATCTCTTGGTTTATTCTCGGTTATAAACACTGTCATATGTGTATTTTGGACATATCTCTTGGTTTATTCTGGGTTATAAACACTGTCATATGGGTATTTTATACAAACCTACTTTACAGTAATGCTTCTCTATACACGATATTAGAGGTATAGCCATCGGGGATCAAGCATACAGGCTGCTAGGATTGCTAACACCTGACAGAGCCACTAAGCTGACCACTTAGGGATTGTTAAACCTTAGTGTGTATAGAGTGTCTGACAGGCAGCACACTAACAGACAGAAATTCTATAAATCATTGTTTTGGGTACTATTGCGTTGATAGAGGCTCCCAATAGTATCTTTTCCCTAATATATCTTCTATGTACACGCAGCGATCCGTTAGAATTTCATTATATTTATACATAAAAAAAAAAAATTAAACATTGTGCAAATAGCGAAGTAGTGGTGCATGAATACAATAATATAATCTAGAATGTAATAATACAAACTAAACCCTGTAAAATGCTGGATACCTGTTGCATGTCCCTGAACTTCCACCTGAATAATAAAAACTAAACCCTGTAAAATGCTGGATACCTGTTGCATGTCCCTGAACTTCCACCTGAATAATAAAAACTAAACCCTGTAAAATGCTGGATACCTGTTGCATGTCCCTGAACTTCCACCTGAATAATAAAAACTAAACCCTGTAAAATGCTGGATACCTGTTGCATGTCCCTGAACTTCCACCTGAATAATAAAAACTAAACCCTGTAAAATGCTGGATACCTGTTGCATGTCCCTGAACTTCCACCAGAATAATAAAAACTAAACCCTGTAAAATGTTGGATACCTGTTGCATGTCCCTGAACTTCCACCTGAATAATAAAAACTAAACCCTGTAAAATGCTGGATACCTGTTGCATGTCCCTGAACTTCCACCTGAATAATAAAAACTAAACCCTGTAAAATGCTGGATACCTGTTGCATGTCCCTGAACTTCCACCTGAATAATAAAAACTAAACCCTGTAAAATGCTGGATACCTGTTGCATGTCCCTGAACTTCCACCTGAATAATAAAAACTAAACCCTGTAAAATGCTGGATACCTGTTGCATGTCCCTGAACTTCCACCTGAATAATAAAAACTAAACCCTGTAAAATGCTGGATACCTGTTGCATGTCCCTGAACTTCCACCAGAATAATAAAAACTAAACCCTGTAAAATGTTGGATACCTGTTGCATGTCCCTGAACTTCCACCTGAATAATAAAAACTAAACCCTGTAAAATGCTGGATACCTGTTGCATGTCCCTGAACTTCCACCTGAATAATAAAAACTAAACCCTGTAAAATGCTGGATACCTGTTGCATGTCCCTGAACTTCCACCTGAATAATAAAAACTAAACCCTGTAAAATGCTGGATACCTGTTGCATGTCCCTGAACTTCCACCTGAATAATAAAAACTAAACCCTGTAAAATGCTGGATACCTGTTGCATGTCCCTGAACTTCCACCAGAATAATAAAAACTAAACCCTGTAAAATGTTGGATACCTGTTGCATGTCCCTGAACTTCCACCTGAATAATAAAAACTAAACCCTGTAAAATGCTGGATACCTGTTGCATGTCCCTGAACTTCCACCTGAATAATAAAAACTAAACCCTGTAAAATGCTGGATACCTGTTGCATGTCCCTGAACTTCCACCTGAATAATAAAAACTAAACCCTGTAAAATGCTGGATACCTGTTGCATGTCTCTGAACTTCCACCTGAATAATAAAAAGTCCGACTCGCAGGAACTGCAGCATCTTAGCGCGGTTCCGTTCATGTCCCTAGTGCCATTTGATAAGCTTAGAAAAGAAATAAACTTATTTTTTTTTTTATATAGCTCGTGAAAATTGTCAAAATCCTCTCGAACATCTCGAATAAAAGTGATATTAAGGCGTCAGGGACACCGACAGTAGCTAACTTTTACACAGAAGCGGAAATTACAGAATCTGGCTCTCATTCTAAAGCAAAGCTCTATAGATCAATACAAAATATGCCTAATAAAGCCTTTCTAGAGGATACAGAAGCATGGGCGTATATGAGGGGGGGGCTAAGGGGGCTGCAGCCCCTCCCGAAATTTTGAATTGATGATAAAAACTTCTCGTAAAACCCTTAAAAATAAATTAAATAAGATCACTTAGTTCATAAAACATATTTTATTTTACGTGTAATAGCGTTTTAGTTGCCTATAACTATTCCAAGCTCTAAATATTTAGTATACCATACCCTGGAAATGGTCTCAGCCCCCCCCGAAATTGTTTTTATATACGCCCATGTACAGAAGGATCAAGAAGAAGTACACAAGATTGAGTAGAATACCCTGCCTAATATAGCCTATATAGAATAATATGCCGAATAAAGCCTATCTAGTAAATACACAAGGACAAATAAAAGTCTTGACGAATAACAAGTCAAGAAAAAAAACTTTATTTAACAAAATAAAACAAAGTTTAGTTGCCCAACTACAATAGAATAATATACCTAATTAAGTCTATGGAGTAGACACAAATGGACCAAAAACAAGTCTTGTGGAATATTGTTTTTTTTCTAATTAAATACTTTTTATCAATATTTAGTATATAACCTTTGTTGAAAACTATTGATTGCTAATTGTTGAATCGGTTTACAACTAAGTAGTTTTTATGAATATTTAGTATATAACCTTATGTTTGGATCTGAGTTTTTGGGGTGCTCTCCGCCTAGGCTTTGTATTTGTGTCGGCAGATAAATTTCCTGCGGCCCCATTGTTTCTACGGGCATTGAACCGCCATATTCGCTCATAGTATCTAACCGTTGTTAAGTTTATTTTTTGGATTTAGGACTTAATATACATATGTAGACTAAATCATAGCAAGAAGTAATTCTCCGTCGTCGGTTCTTAGACACATCGTATTTAAAATCCACAGCAAAAACACGACATTTCATCAGAATCCCCTGCTGAATAAAACTTATATAGAATAATATGCAAAATAAAGCCTATCTAGTGGATAAAAATAGAGGAAAAAAGCCGTTCGTGGTGGTAGAAAATCTTAAAAGTATTTCGCTCAGAAATCTCCGAAATATTGTCACTAATTTTACGTATCCTGTTTTATAGCCAAATAGATTTATATTCTATAGTCAATAAGAAAAACCTACTAACAATAAAAAACTATGGGTAACAGATGAAAATAGGGAATACCAAGAATAATTCTAAAGAACGAAATCAACACCAGTACTGTAATCTAGATATTCATACAGCATCTTCGAATTCTAACAAACAAAATATTGATTCTAATTATACGTATCCTGTTTTATTGACAAATACATTTGACTACTATAAGCAATTAAAACACTAGGGAATATGCCAAAGAACTCGGAGTAGGAGCCTCGACAGTTTCAAGACATTTGAAGGAAATCGACAAATCCAAAACTGACATTTCATACGGTACAGCCTGATATATTTTTAACAATGAATTGTTTTTCTTATTTTAATTAATCTGTTTTATTGTCAAATACATTATCCAACTTTAATCAATTAAAAAATAACAAGGAATAAAAACAAACAAAAAGAACCGTTCGAATAAACGAAATCAATTACTTCAAAGTTTAAGCACTTATTTCTCCGATTGACATAGCCTAATCAAAAATTGTTTCAGAATCTTTTTTGTAGAACATTTAGTAAGCTTTCGCATGATAACCCTCCGTTTACCAATATTCCTAACCGTCTTCGAGATATTAGGGAATGTATACGAAGTTCCCAAAACATTTCATGTCTGTTAATAAAATATTTTATTCTAATCCTTCCTTAGCTCCAAACGTAACCAAAATTTTAACATATTAGTGTTGATGAAATTCAAACATGCATAAAAACGTTTTGGTAACTTTGTATACTTTCCTTAATATCTCGAAAAAAGTTGAGAATTTGGGAAACGGAAGAATACCATTAGAAAGCTTACTAAATGTTCTACAAAAAAGGTTCTAATGAAAGTTTTGATTAGGCGATGTCAATCGGAGAAATAAGTGCTTAAAACTTTAAAGTGATTGATTTCGCTTATTCGAACTGTTCTTTTTGTCTTTGATTTTGATACTTAAAATTATGGGATTCAAACATGCAGAAAATGTTTCAACTGAATCCCATAATTTTAAGTATCAAAATCAAAGAGAAAAAGAACAGTTCGAATAAGCGAAATCCATCACTTTAAAGTTTTAAGCACTTATTTCTCCGATTGACATCGCCTAATCAAAACTTTCATTAGAACCTTTTTTGTAGAACATTTAGTAAGCTTTCTAATGGTATTCTTCCGTTTCCCAAATTCTCAACCTTTTTCGAGATATTAAGGGAAGTATACAAAGTTACCAAAACGTTTTTATGCCTGTTAATAAAATATTTTATTCTACCCCTTCCTTAACTCCAAACGCAACCAAAATTTTAACATATTAGTTTTAATGAAAGTAGAACATGCAGTAAATGTTTCAACTGAATCCCATGATTCTAAGTACCCAAACCAAAAACGGCATTCAAAAATTATTTTTTCAGTTTTCTCGAAAACGGTTAAAGCTATGGCATTAAAAATGGTTCCATTCGGTTTCCTAGCCCAAGAAGCCTATAAAAAGAGTACTTACAAGCTTATGAACTCAAAAACGTAAGCCTTACGATTTTTTTTGCGCGAATTTCGCCCCAAACGCCATCTTCCAGTGGGCGGATTTTGCTGGTTAACGAACTTGACCTTTCAAATTGGACGACAGATTTTTGTACCAAATTTCATCAAAATCGGACCATCAGGGAAGCCAGAAATGAGCGAACAGACAAATATATATATATATATATATATATATATATATATATATATATACAAATTTGAACCACCGTTATTTTCGGTCTCTAGGGGTTCTGAAACGCGAAATTTTCTTGTCGGCACTTCCGGATTGTTTCATTGTATCAACCTTATAAGCAGGGTTCCTCCCTATGGAGGAGGGAGGAACCGCGCTAAAACTAAACCCTGTAAAATGCTGGATACCTGTTGCATGTCCCTGAACTTCCACCTGAATAATAATAGTCCGACTCGCAGGAACTGCAGCATCTTAGCGCGGTTCCGTTCATGTCCCTAGTGCCATTTGATAAGCTTAGAAAATAAATAAACTTATTTTTTTTTATATATCTCGTGAAAATTGTCAAAATCCTCTCGAACATCTCGAATAAAAGTGATATTAATGCGTCAGGGACACCGACAGTAGCTAACTTTTACACAGAAGCGGAAATTACAGAATCTGGCTCTCATTCTAAAGCAAACCTCTATAAATCAATACAAAATATGCCTAATAAAGCCTTTCTAGAGGATACAGAAGCATGGGCGTATATGAGGGGGGGGGGCTGAGGGGGCTGCAGCCCCTCCCGAAATTTTGAATTGATGATAAAAACTTCTCGTAAAACCCTTAAAAATAAATTAAATAAAATCACTTAGTTCATAAAACATATTTTATTTTACGTGTAATAGCGTTTTAGTTGCCTAAAACTATTCCAAGCTCTAAATATTTAGTATTCCATACCCTGGAAATGGTCTCAGCCCCCCCCCCCCCGAAATTGTTTTTATATACGCCCATGTACAGAAGGATCAAGAAGACGTACACAAGATTGAGTAGAATACCCTGCCAAATATAGCCTATATAGAATAATATGCCGAATAAAGCCTATCTAGTAAATACACAAGGACAAATAAAAGTCTTGACGAATAACAAGTCAAGAAAAAAAACTTTATTTAACAAAATAAAACAAAGTTTAGTTGCCCAACTACAATAGAATAATATACCTAATTAAGTCTATGGAGTAGACACAAATGGACCAAAAACAAGTCTTGTGGGATATTGTTTTTTTTCTAATTAAATACTTTTTATCAATATTTAGTATATAACCTTTGTTGAAAACTATTGATTGCTAATTGATGAATCGGTTTACAACTAAGTAGTCTTTATGAATATTTAGTATATAACCTTATGTTTGGATCTGAGTTTTTGGGGTGCTCTCCGCCTAGGCTTTGTATTTGTGTCGGCAGATACCTGGAGTATATTTACAGCTCTTGAGGATTAACTCTTAGCAGGTAAATTTCCTGCGGCCCCCTTGTTTCTACGGGCATTGAACCGCCATATTTGCTCATAGTATCTACCCGTTGTGAAGTTTATTTTTTGGATTTAGGACTTAATATACATATGTAGACTAAATCATAGCAAGAAGTAATCCTCCGTCGTCGGTCTTAACTATTTAGACTCGCTAATGTTATCCAATCTTAGATACATCGTATTTAAAATCCACAGCAAAAACACGACATTTCATCAGAATCCCCTGCTGAATAAAACTTATATAGAATAATATGCAAAATAAAGCCTATCTAGTGGATACAAATAGAGGAAAAAAGCCGTTCGTGGTGGTAGAAAATCTTAAAAGTATTTCGCTCAGAAATCTCCGAAATATTGTCACTAATTTTACGTATCCTGTTTTATAGCCAAATAGATTTATATTCTATAATCAATAAGAAAAACCTACTAACAATAAAAAACTATGGGTAACAGATGAAAATAGGGAATACCAAGAATAATTCTAAAGAACGAAATCAACACCAGTACAGTAATCTAGATATTCATACGGCATCTTCGAATTCTAACAAACAAATATTGATTCTAATTATACGTATCCTGTTTTATAGTCAAATACATTTGACTACTATAAGCAATTAAAAACACTAGGGAATGTGCCAAAGAACTCGGAGTAGGAGCCTCGACAGTTTCAAGACATTTGAAGGAAATCGACAAATCCAAAACTGACATTTCATACGGTACAGCCTGATATATTTTTAACAATGAATTGTTTTTGTTATTTTAATTAATCTGTTTTATTGTCAAATACATTATCCAACTTTAAGCAATTAAAAAATAACAAGGAATAAAAACAAATAAAAAGAACCGTTCGAATAAACGAAATCAACATGATGATTAGATAGTTAGCCGTCGAGGTGATAAGTAAAGATGGAATGGTTGGGATTCGGCTAAATAAACCTCAATATGATTTTGTTTTAAAAAATCTATATTTCGCACGTTTCGGCTACTCATTGGTAGCCTACGTCAGCTAAAATGACAAAAAAAAGAAATTAATACAAAAACAAAAAAAATTATGATTGTGATAGGTAACAGAGCTATAGATACAATTAACTTATAAAAGAACATATGGTCTTAAATTCTTAGTATGAAAAAGTGAATAGGTACAATAATTGATTTTGATAGTAATTAGTAACGTTAATTGATTTTACAAAGAAATAAGAAGCTACATAAAATGACAAATATAGTAGCTAATAGTAACATTAATTAATTTTACAAAGAAATTTCTTTGTAAAATCAATTAACGTTACTAATTACTATCAAAATCAATTATTGTACCTATTCACTTTTTCATACTAAGAATTTAAGACGATATGTTCTTTTGTAAGTTAATTGTATCTATAGCTCTGTTACCTATCACAATCATAATTTTTTTTGTTTTTGTATTAATTTCTTTTTTTTGTCATTTTAGCTGACGAAGGCTACCAGTGAGTAGCCGAAACGTCCGAAATATAGATTTTTTAAAACAAAATCATATTGAGGTTTATTTAGCCGAATCCCAACCATTCCATCTTTAACGAAATCAATTACTTCAAAGTTTAAGCACTTATTTCTCCGATTGACATAGCCTAATCAAAAATTGTTTCAGTATCTTTTATGTAGAACATTTAGTAAACTTTCGCATGGTAACCCTCCGTTTACCAATATTCCTAACCGTCTTCGAGATATTAGGGAATGGATACGAAGTTCCCAAAACATTTCATGTCTGTTAATAAAATATTTTATTCTAATCCTTCCTTAGCTCCAAACGTAACCAAAATTTTAACATATTAGTGTTGATGAAATTCAAACATGCAGAAAATGTTTCAACTGAATCCCATAATTTTAAGTATCAAAATCAAAGACAAAAAGAACAGTTCGAATAAGCGAAATCAATTACTTTAAAGTTTTAAGCACTTATTTCTCCGATTGACATCGCCTAATCAAAACTTTTATTAGAACATTTTTTGTAGAGCATTTAGTAAGATTTCTAATGGTATTCTTCCGTTTCCCAAATTCTCAACCTTTTTCGAGATATTAGGGAAAGTATACAAAGTTACCAAAACTTTTTTATGTCTGTTAATAAAATATTTTATTCTAACCCTTCCTTAACTCCAAACGCAACCAAAATTTCAACATATTAGTTTTAATGAAATTAGAACACGCAGTAAATGTTTCAACTGAATCCCATGATTCTAAATACCCAAACCAAAAACGGCATTCAAAAATTATTTTTTCAATTTTCTCGAAAACGGTTAAAGCTATCGCCTTGAAAATGGTTCCATTCGTTTTCCTAGCCCAAGAAGCCTATAAAAAGAGTACTTACAAGCTTATGAACTCAAACAAGTTCTCAAAATTGAGTAGATACCCTTCCTGATAAAGCCTATATAGAAGAATATAACTTATAAAGCCAATCTAGTGGATACAGAAGGATCAAGAACAAGTTCTCAAAATTGAGTAGATACCACTGCCTAATAACGCCTATATAGAATAATATGCCTAATAAAGCCAATCTAGTGAATACAGAAGGATCAAGAACAAGTTCTCAAAATTAAGTAGATACCACTCCCTAATAAAGCCTATATAGAAGAATATAACTTATAAAGCCAATCTAGTGGATACAGAAGGATCAAGAACAAGTTCTCAAAATTGAGTAGATACCACTTCCTAATAAAGCCTATATAGAAGAATATAACTTATAAAGCCAATCTAGTGGATACAGAAGGATCAAGAACAAGTTCTCAAAATTGAGTAGATACCACTGCCTAATAACGCCTATATAGAATAATATGCCTAATAAAGCCAATCTAGTGAATTCAGAAGGATCAAGAACAAGTTCTCAAAATTGATTAGATACCACTCCCTAATAAAGCCTATATAGAATAATATGCCTAATAAAGCCAATCTAGTGGATACAGAAGGATCAAGAACAAGTTCTCAAAATTGAGTAGATACCACTGCCTAATAACGCCTATATAGAATAATATGCCTAATAAAGCCAATCTAGTGAATACAGAAGGATCAAGAACAAGTTCTCAAAATTGAGTAGATACCACTGCCTAATAAAGCCGATATAGAAGAATATAACTTATAAAGCCAATCTAGTGGATACAGAAGGATCAAGAACAAGTTCTCAAAATTGAGTAGATACCACTGCCTAATAACGCCTATATAGAATAATATGCCTAATAAAGCCAATCTAGTGAATACAGAAGGATCAAGAACAAGTTCTCAAAATTGAGTAGAAAGCTAATAAAGCCTATATAGAATAATATGCCTCAGTCCTTTACTGTTCAACTGCTTTCTCGCTGACATCGAGGACTACTTTAGGGCTCGTGGAAAATCTGGGTTTCAGCTTAATCAGAAGACGGACATCTTATGTTTGTTATATGCCGACGATGTCATAATATTTGCAGACAGTCACCGAGATATGCGAGAGAAGTTAAAATTGCTCGCCTCATACTGCAGGGATAACGGTCTAGTTGTTAACGCGTCCAAATCAAATATCATTAGATTTCAACAAGGTAGGGTAAAGAAAGAGCAGCCTTTTCTATTTAATGATGATGTAATTGAGTTGGTGGATGAATGTACCTACCTGGGAGTGCAGTTTTCAAGAACTGGAGTATCCCTAAAGGCTACGAATCGAGCAGTAGCAAGAACAAACCTCGCTAGCGGTGTGGTGAGGGATATATGTAGGAGGTCGAAATGCAACAGCTGGGATGCAAAGCTTAAACTCCATGAAGCGATGGTTTCCAGTACTCTGCTCTATGGTGCATCGATATGGGGTTTGCGCTATCTGGGCAAATTGGAAAGCTGTCACCGGAGCTTTTTCAAGAGGATATTAGGCCTTCAGAAGTCCACGCCACATTATGTAGTACGATCAGAGACAGGCGTTAAATCCATCTCCTGGAATATCCTAAAGCAAGCTTTGAACTGGATGGACAAAGTTCTAGACATGCCTACGGAGCGATACCCAAAGATATGCCTACAAAAATTAAAGGAGCTTGCAGAGAGTTCACCAGAAAGAAAGAAATTTAACTGGTTCCTACAAGTGGATGAAATTATTAGAGCATTCGAAACTGGAGCTATTCTTACTGACATTTCAAACTCACCGGCAAGAAGAAAAGAAATTAAAAGGTTAATGGCGAAATATAAAACTTTCCTATTGGACCAAGATAAAAACAGTGTCACTTTGTCTTCGTTCTGTCCCATGTATAGACTTGTTCTTAATCCAAACCACGAAACACCTGCTTACCTAAATATGAACCTCCCATTTCCATTTTATAGAGTAATAGCCCAAATTAGAACAATTAACAAAAATGTGATAAAACTAAACTACAAAAATACTACAATATCCATAAACCCCAATGAAATCTGTCCAATTTGCAATAGTAATCAGTTAGAGGATATTTATCATTTACTAGTAGCATGCCCAATCTATAATCCTTACAGAATCTCCTATCTTCCAGACATTATAAACATCTCTCCCGAAAACCTGTTTATTTTCCTTAACAATTTGAATGAGTATCAAGCTCGAAAAGTGTACTATTATACAATAGCATCCCTGAACCTCCGAAAATTCGCTCTAGAATATTGATAATGTAAGATATTTTAGGCTCTAAGTATGGCATTTCTTATTGATATTAATTATTATTGATTTACTATTCATTTCTGTTAAATGTTATTTGTATATATTTGTTAGTAAGCACACACCCCTTTGTATAGGGCCATGCCCTAAAAGCAAAGTATGTAAATAAATAATAAATAATAATAAATAAATAAATAATAGTGAATACAGAAGGATCAAGAACAAGTTCTCAAAATTGAGTAGATACCACTGCCTAATAAAGCCTATATAGAATAATATGCCTAATTAAGCCAATCTAGTGGATACAGAAGGATCAAGAACAAGTTCTCAAAATTGAGTAGATACCACTCCCTAATAACGCCTATATAGAATAATATGCCTAATAAAGCCAATCTAGTGAATACAGAAGGATCAAGAACAAGTTCTCAAAATTGAGTAGATACCACTCCCTAATAAAGCCTATATAGAATAATATGCCTAATAAAGCCAATCTAGTGGATACAGAAGGATCAAGAACAAGTTCTCAAAATTGAGTAGATACCACTCCCTAATAAAGCCTATATAGAATAATATGCCTAATAAAGCCAATCTAGTGGATACAGAAGGATCAAGAACAAGTTCTCAAAATTGAGTAGATACCACTCCCTAATAACGCCTATATAGAATAATATGCCTAATAAAGCCAATCTAGTGAATACAGAAGGATCAAGAACAAGTTCTCAAAATTGAGTAGATACCACTCCCTAATAAAGCCTATATAGAATAATATGCCTAATAAAGCCAATCTAGTGGATACAGAAGGATCAAGAACAAGTTCTCAAAATTGAGTAGATACCACTCCCTAATAAAGTCTATATAGAATAATATGCCTAATAAAGCCAATCTAGTGGATACAGAAGGATCAAGAACAAGTTCTCAAAATTGAGTAGATACCACTAACTAATAAAGCCTATATAGAATAATATGCCTAATAAAGCCAATCTAGTGGATACAGAAGGATCAAGAACAAGTTCTCAAAATTGAGTAGATACCACTCCCTAATAAAGTCTATATAGAATAATATGCCTAATAAAGCCAATCTAGTGGATACAGAAGGATCAAGAACAAGTTCTCAAAATTGAGTAGATACCACTAACTAATAAAGCCTATATAGAATAATATGCCTAATAAAGCCAACCTAGTGAATACAGAAGGACCAAGAACAAGTTCTCAAAATTGAGTAGATACCACTCCCTAATAAAGTCTATATAGAATAATATGCCTAATAAAGCCAATCTAGTGGATACAGAAGGATCAAGAACAAGTTCTCAAAATTGAGTAGATACCACTCCCTAATAAAGTCTATATAGAATAATATGCCTAATAAAGCCAATCTAGTGGATTCAGAAGGATCAAGAACAAGTTCTCAAAATTGAGTAGATACCACTAACTAATAAAGCCTATATAGAATAATATGCCTAATAAAGCCAATCTAGTGGATACAGAAGGACCAAGAAAAAGTATTTAAGATCGACTAGAATCCCCTTCCTAATAACGCCTATATAGAATAATATGCCTAATAAAGCCAATCTAGTGGATACAGAAGGATCAAGAACAAGTTCTCAAAATTGAGTAGATACCACTGCCTAATAAAGCCTATATAGAATAATATGCCTAATAAAGCCAATCTAGTGGATACAGAAGGATCAAGAACAAGTTCTCAAAATTGAGTAGATACCACTAACTAATAAAGCCTATATAGAATAATATGCCTAATAAAGCCAATCTAGTGGATACAGAAGGACCAAGAACAAGTATTCAAGTTTAAGTAGAATCCCCTTCCCACTTATGGCCTTATAGGATAGAAAGCCTAATAAAGCCTATCCAGTCGATACTGAAGGACCAAGAACAAGTCTTCACGATCGACTAGATTCCCCTGCCTAATAAAGCCTAAATAGAATAATATGCCTAATAAAGCCTATCTAGTAGATACAGAAGGATGAAATACTAGTATTCAAGATTAAATGGAATCTAGTCGATACTGAAGGACCAAGAACAAGTCTTCAAGATCGACTTGATTCCCCTGCCTAATAAAGCGTAAAAAGAATAATACGGCTAATATAGCCTATCTAGTAGATGCAGAAGGATCAATAACGAGTCTTCAAGTAGAATTATTATAGAATCATAGTAGAATCCCCTGCCTAATAATACCTATATAGAAAAATATGCCTAATAAAGCCTATCTAATGGATACAGAAGGACAAAGAACAAGTCTTCAAGATCTAGGTGATGCAAAAATACTAAAAACACGTTTTCAAGATTAAGTAGGATCCCCTGCCTAATAAAGCCCATATAGAATAATATTCCTAATAACGCCTATCAGGTAGATAAGGAGGACCAAGAACAAGTATTCAAGATTAAATGGAATCCCCTGCGTAATAAAAGATTGAGTAGAATCTCAAGCGTAATAAAACCTATATAGAATAACCTAATAAAGCCTATGTAGTGGATACAGAAGGATCAAAAACCAGTATTCAAGATTAAATGGAATCCCCTGAGTAATAAAACCTATATAGAATAATGTGCCTAATAAAGCCTTTCTATTGGATACATAAGGACCAAGAACAAGTTTTCAAGATTGAGTAGAATCCCCTGCCTAATAAAGCCTATATAGAATAATATGCCTAATAAAGCCTATCTAGTAGACACAGAAGGATGAAATACAAGTATTCAAGATTAAATGGAATCCCCTGCGTACAAGAACAAGTCTTCGAGATGTAGCAGAATCCCCTGCCTATGTAGAATAATATGCCTAATATAGCCTATCTAGTAGATAAGGAGGACCAAGAACAAGTATTCAAGATTGAGTAGAATCTCATGCGTAATAAAACCTGTATAGAATAATATGCTTAATAAAGCGTATCAAGTAGATAAGGAGGAACAAAAACAAGTCTTCAAGATTAAGTAGAATGCCATGCCTAATAAAGCCCTTATAGAATAATATGCCTAAAAAAGCCCATCTAGTGGGTACATGAAGACCAAGAAGAGGCCTTCAAGTTTGAGTAGAATCCTCTGCCTATGAATACCTATATAGAATGATATGCCTAATGAAGCCTAACTAGTGGATACAGAAGGACCAAAAACAAGTATCCAAGATTGAGTAGAATCCTCTGTCTAATAAAACCTATGTAGAAGAATATGCAAATAAAGCCTATCTAGTCGATACTGAAGGATCAAAGACAAGTCTTCAAGATTGAATAGAATCGCCTGCCTTATAAAAATCTATATAGAATAATATGCCTAATAAAGCCTATCTAGTGGATATGTAAGGACGAAGAACAAGTATTCAAAATTGAGTAGTATCTCCTACCTTATAAAGTCTATATAGAATAATATGCCTAATAAAGCCTATCTAGTCGATACAGAAGGATGAAAGACAAGTGTTCAAGATTGAATAGAATCCCCTGCCTAATAAAACCTATATAGAATAATATGCCTAATTAAGCCGATATAGTGGATATGTAAGGACTAAGAACAAGTATTCAAGATTGAGTAGAATCCCCTGCCTAATAAAACCTATAAAGAATGATATGCCTAATGAAGCCTATCTAGTGTATACAGAAGGACCAAGAACAAGCCTTCAAGATTGAGTCGAATCCCCTGCCTAATAACGCCTATGTAGAATAATATGCCTAATAAAGCTGATAATTTTTTTGTGGTTTCTAAAATGTTTTTATTGTTAGAATACTGCTGTGTTTGGGGACCTTTATACTTAAGGCAATTTGTAAATTGTAGAGGGGACAATTAAATTCAAAGAAATTATTTACGTTTGTTGCATTTAAATTTTGTTGTGAAAAAACGAAACATTACTATTATGCCACAAAATGACTTACAAGAATATTGGAATTTCAAAACCAATCAACTAAAAATAATAATTTTTAATAATGGGGTAGCAAAGCGTTTAAAAAGAAGTTGGAATGTAAATGCTATGTAGAAGTACAATTGTAAGTTTAAATTATAATAATAATAATAATGTTAGAAAGGAGTAATATTATTGACTTATTTGATACAAATAAATAAATTAAAAGTGATATAGAACGACTTGGCTAAAATGTTAAGAGGCAGATAAAAAATAATAAAAAAATAACTTACCTTAAATTAAGATGGATGTACTAGAATGTCACTACAGTCTTGTAGAGATATAAAATTTCAGGCACTTTCAACACTTGTTCACACTGAGCAAAACAATATAAACAGATCTAAGGTGTTACACGGGAGCTGGTGATAGAAAGAATGAAAAGGTTTCGTATTGCAATTCTCTGTATGCAGGGTCTACTTCCAGGTAAAGTCATATACTTTTACTGCCCTTTACCGTTATTCAGAAAGCTCTTTGTGTTTACATACAAAGGACTCGGTACAGACCACCCGTATTAGCTCAAAAGTTTCTATATAAAGCTTGATAAACTTTCTGAATTAAATGAAGGAATTTAAGATTGCTTAAATTAGGTTCTTGATCTAGTCAAAAAATTCAAGGAGAATTAGATCATGAATAGAAAATCTCGGCCAATTAGAGGGAAAATAACAATACCAAGGATGGTCAAACTTCGTTTTCAAAGATTGTTAGTTGTAACACAAAAAAGAATCACTCATGATTCTAATAACTTAACGGTGAAGGGCGATTACACAAATATTCCTGTTGAGACTTTAAAGCCATATGAACCCACAGGAATTATAGATAGGCCTAAAAACATAAAATCATTGAAAAACGGATTTCTTATTATTGATTCAAACAAAAACGACATAGAGGTTACATCAGCAGAGTTTTCAAATATATGCAAACACCTGTTGATAAATAAAATTAAAATAAAAAATAAAGTTCTCTGTAAAAGGTTTTCTGAATTCTATTAAATACATATTTTCCAATTTCCATTAATACTTACAATTTTAACTATTGGCATTTTTATCCAAAGATTCATATAATTACTCAACAATAGATTCTAATTTAAAAACAGCTATTTTCGATATCTACCTGTTCTAAAACGTTAAATCATTTATTAGGCACTTCGGATTACGTCATTGGGTCGACGTCAGAAGCGTGTTTCCTATCTGTGAAGTGAAGCAGGAAACAAGCTAAAAACCGCAACCAATTAAAATGTGAGGTAAATAGAGGAAAAACGCCGTTCGTGGCGGTAGACAATCTTACAAGGCATTTCGCTCAGAAATACCCGAAATATTGTTTCTAATTTTACGTATCCTATTTTATTGCCAAATAGATTTATATTCTATAATCAATAAAAAAAACAAAAAAAAACTATTAGCAATAAAGAACTAAGGGTAATACATGAAAATAGGGAATACCAAGAACAATTCTAAAATACGAAATCAAAACCAGTACTGTGTTCTAGATATTCATACGGCATCTTCGAATTCTAACAAACAAAATAATGCTTTTAATTATACATATCCTGTTTACTGAAAAATACATTAGACTACTATAAGCAAGTACAAAAATAACGAGCAGTGAAAAAAAAAATCGGGAAACACACAAATAGATCCGTTTAAATAAAGGAAACTAACTAAGTTTTAAGCACTTATTTCTCCTAATGTGACGACCCCATCAAACATTTCTGTAAAACATTTTTTGTAGAGAATTTAGTAAGCTTTCGAACTGTTACATTTCAATTGCCACGATCTCCTGACCCTTTTCGAGATATTAAGGAAAAAATACGAAGGGGGCCTAATAGATATTCATAAGGGATCTGAGAACCCCAAGATTCCGCAAAAATAAAATATTCTAATTATACATATCCTGTTTTATTGGGAAATACATTTGACTACTATAAGCAATTGCAAACAATAGGGAATATGCCAAAGAACTCGGATTAGGAGCCTCGACAGTTTCAAGACATTTGAAGGAAATCGGCAAATCCAAAACTGACATTTCATACGGTACAGCCTGATATATTTCTAACAATGAATTGTTTTTCTTATTTTAATTAATCTATTTTATTGTCAAATACATTATCCAACTATAAGCAATGTAAAAATAGGAATAAAAACAGACAAAAAGAACTGTTCGAATAAACGAAATCAATTACTTCAAATTTTAAGCACTTATTTCTCCAATTGACATCGCTTATTCAAAACTTTCTTTAGAACCTTTCTTGTAGACCATTTAGTAAGCTTTCGAATGGTAACCTTTCGCTTCCCAAGATTTTCAACCGTTTTCGAGATATTAAGAAATTATACGAAGTTCCCAAAACTTTTCATTATTTCTGACAACAGAAAATTGGTCTCATTTTACGTATCCTGTTTTACACACACATAAATTTTCCTTAAAAATACAACATAAGAAATTAAAAAAATAAAAAGCAATAAAAAACCAAGGGAAAGAGACAAAAATTACAAAAAGAACGACAAAAACCCGTTCATAAGAACAAAACAGACGTATTTGAAGTTTTAAGCATTTATTTCTCCGATTGACATAACCTAATCAAAAATAGTTTTAGAATCATTTTTGTAGAGAATTTAGTAAGCTTTCAAATAGTTTCAATCCACTTACCACGATTTCCCAACCGTGTTCGAGATATTAATGAAAGTATACGAAGTTCCCAAAACTTTTCATGTCTGTTCATAAAATATTTTATTTTAACCCTTCCTTAACTCCAAATGTAACATAACTTTCAACATATAAGTTTTAATGAAAGTAGAACATGCAGATAATGTTTCAACTGAATCCCGTTATTCTAAGTACCCAAACCAAAAACGGTATTCAAAAACTATTTTTCCAATTTTCTCGACAACGGTTAAAGCTATCGCCTTGAAAATGGTTTCATTCGTTTTTCTAGCCCAAGAAGCCTATAAAACGAGTACTTACAAGCTTATGAACTCAAAAACGTAAGCGTTACGATTTTTTCTGCGCGAATTTCGCCCCAAACGCCATCTTCCAGTGGGCGGATTTTGCTGGTTAACGAACTTGACCTTTCAAATTGGACGACAGATTTTTGTACCAAATTTCATCAAAATCGGACCATTCGTCTTCTATTTAGAGAGCGAACAGACAATATATATATATATATATATATATATATATATATATATATATATATATATATATATATATATATAAATAAATATATACATATATATATATATATATATATATATAAATAAATATATATATACAAATTTGAACCACCGTTATTTTCGGTTTCTAGGGGTTCTGAAACGCAAAATTTTCTAGTCGGCACTTCCGGATTGTTTCATTGTATCAATTTTATAAGCGGGGTTCCTCCCTATGGGGGAGGGAGGAACCGCGCTAAAAACTAAACCCTGTAAAATGCTGGATACCTGTTGCATGTCCCTGAACTTCCACCTGAGATATTCTGCCCTGTTGATGAGAGCTCCTTTCCCTTCGTTGTACATCAGCTGGCCGAAACCTTCTCGTATCAGCTTCTCCACTTCAGCTTGTCCCCCGCTGTTGTAAGCATCCACCAATTCACCTCCCTTCTTGTAGTTGGCCAGCTTGTAGAGCAGGCATTCGTCCTTGTTCGAAGCTTGCGAGATGACTCTGTCAAGCACTGTGCCTGCGTTCACGCTAGCACCGCTGCACCAACTGTTACCCATCCGATCAAACAATCTCCTGAAAGGAAGACTTTATTTTAAATAAGCCAAGAATGTAACTAAAAAAAACAGTCCCACAACAGACCACGAGGGCCCTGAGGGGCAGATACTATAGAGGTATCTGATTCATGACCATACGGCACACAAGGGAGATAGTTTGGTCAGTACTATGCTTCGGCCGCCTGATTTTCCCCTTGGCTGCTTCGACTGCTAGAGTCATTAGTACCCAAGGTACCCATTATTAAATTAATTAATTAAAGGCTGGGATGGCCTAGGGCAGGTCAGGAAGGCCGAATTCAACCCTTGAGCGAAGACACTAGAAGAAAAAATCTTTAGTTCTTGCTCGGTATTTGAACTCAGGACCTCCAAATTATTAGTCCAGTGCTCTACCACTGAGCTAACCTCGCCGCCAAGAATGTAACTAAAAATTACAAAAAGTCCGACTCCAATCCAGAGAACATGTGTTGTTTGAATTCGTACTAAATCTAGTCAAATTTGACTAGTTTAAATTTGACGCGTGCAAAGTATATACTATTTTCATATCTTTAAATTCTTAATTATTACTTAAAAAGTATAATAATATTACCACTTACTATTTAAATCGCTTGGAGATTACCTTGTAGCCCTTCACTATCGCCGAAACAACTGTTTAGAAGCTTATTAATATACTAGGCTTATTTGTTGCAACAAATTTGGACTCTGTCCTCTTTGCTTGTCAACAGTGAGCGTACTGATTTTGCTAATTGTATTCATCTCTAAATGTGACATTTATTTTTTGACTTTTGCTCTTCTAAATCAGTCATTTGCCCCTCTGTGCTTCCTAGAATTACACACAGCTCCTGGGGCTAACCTTCCACTGAATCCGGCTGAGTCAAGACTCACTGCTAGTCTTATTTTGTGGCCGTCATCGTGAAATAGGTTTAATCACTGGGTGAAAATTTAAGAAATAACGTTACTAATGCATTTAATGTGGTGGTTTTGTTGCAAAAGAGGTTTCGCATGCTCTTAGACTTATACGTAGACTTGAAAACCGGTCTTAACAGCCGTGTTGACACACTTAACAGCTGAGACCTGATAAGTAATAATAAGCGACGAATTGCACAGATAAATTGAAGACGCCTTGCCTTCTTGAGGAATATAATTATAATTTTAAAATTATCGTTCTACTAGCTGTCAACCCGTGCTTCGTCACGGCAGACAAGTAGTTATAGTATT
Organism: Gonocerus acuteangulatus; assembly: GCA_946811695.1. Lineage (NCBI taxonomy): Eukaryota > Metazoa > Arthropoda > Insecta > Hemiptera > Coreidae > Gonocerus > Gonocerus acuteangulatus. The sequence continues at coordinate 111,815,559 of OX328125.1, read as the reverse complement.
TGAATAATGTATCATCAAAATTAATGCTACTATGTATTTTTTTGCAGTTTAATATAGCTTGGTTCCCGTCATACTATACGTCATTCAACAATTGATAAGTAATCAAAGTATAATGTTTCTTGACATTGGGGCGCTCCGATACACAGTCAAGATACACAAGACGAAGAGATAACCCGTTATCTATAGTTTACCAGTAACAAGAGTTTCACCAGTATAGGTTAAAATTCGTTGTCAATAATAAAAAGACGTTGAATTTAAAAATTTAAGTTTCCAAGACGTCATTTGGAAAGACCCATTATATTTGCAAGCATTACCAAGAAGTGTTCTGACTGGGGATGCTGATGGGTGAGGAGGCTGTGCAAGGGTTCGGGATATTATTACCTCGGATTGAGCCGGTTAATTGTATGTGTGTAGCGTTAACTCTGTGAGGGACAAAATCACCGGTTACTTCTAGTAATTCAAGGTAAAAAATAATTTTAGAAAATATATACAGTACGGTAACAGCTGACCTGTTATCGTCCTAGCAATGCATGCTGCCTAGGCGTGCAACCTCCCGTAACAGGCCACGAGGGCCCTGAGGTGCAGATACTATAGAGGTATCTGATTGATGACCATACGGCACGCTAGGGAGATAGTGTGGTCAGAACTATGCTCCTGCCACCTGATTTTCCCCTTGGCCGCTTCTACTGCTAGAGTCATTAGCACCCAAGGTACCCTTTATTACATTAATTAAAGGCTGGATTGGCCTAGGGACGGTCAGGAAGGCCGAATCCAACCCATGAACGAAGATACTAGAAGAAAAAATCTTTAGTGCTTGCTCGGGATTTGAACTCAGGTCCTCCAGCTTATTAGTCCAGTGCTCTACCACTGAGCTAACCTCGCCCCCTTATTAGTCCAGTGCTCTACCACTGAGCTAACCTCGCCCCCTTATTAGTCCAGTGCTCTACCACTGAGCTAACCTCGCCCCCTTATTAGTCCAGTGCTCTACCACTGAGCTAACCTCGCCCCCTTATTAGTCCAGTGCTCTACCACTGAGCTAACCTCGCCCCCTTATTAGTCCAGTGCTCTACCACTGAGCTAACCTCGCCCCCAGCTTCTTAGTCCAGTGCTCTACCACTCAGCTAACCTCGCCCCCAGCTTCTTAGTCCAGTGCTCTACCACTGAGCTAACCTCGCCCCCTTATTAGTCCAGTGCTCTACCACTGAGCTAACCTCGCCCCCTTTGACAAATATGTAGTAGACTATCAATGACAACGAATTTATAAGGCAGAAACAACTGATTCTATCTCTTCCTATTAGTCAAAGAACAAGCATTTTGGAGAAAGTATTTTATTATGGCTAAATGTTTACTATGTTGCCTCTCTCATTACTCCAGGCATTAAACAGGTGGTCGGGTTGGTGGCAGAGGTTGCGTTCATTGTGTGGATCGTATTTCTACAGGAAAATAGTAATTTTTAAATCATTTCAAGATGGTAATTTTTTTCCATTCAAGTCAATTTAACTATTCTAAGCTTAAATGGATTGTTGACAGAAATTATTATTGTTGCTTACAATGTACCAGACGATGTAGATTTTCGAATAATGTACCAGCATTTTTTTCAAATTTTAATTTTAAAAGTTTTTTCAAAATATTTTAGTATGGTTAAAATTTAGATATGATTTTATTGAAGTATTAAAAAATCCATTATTAATTTGCCAACGGATAATTCGGTCGTTAAAGCACCAACCAGACCGAATTATAATTGAAAGGTTTTGAGATATTATTTCTATTGGCAAAGATACATATATACAAAATTGATTGCTGGGAAAAACAAATCTATTGAATTAATCCTCTTCAAAAATGTACACACATCAAGAAATGAATTGTATCTGAGAGTGCTTACCAACAGTGACGATGCGAGGAGAGGCGAGAGGGGGACTGGGAAGACAAGGCACCTGGCACCTACCGGCACAGTCGATATCTGGGGGTGGATCACTGGTTGGGGAGTGGAAATTAAGAATATCTCACCGTGGGGCACTACTATCCTGAGAGGGGCACTACTGTCCTCAAATGGACACTACTATCCTGAGAGGGGCACTACTAGCCTCAGAGGGGCACTGTTAACCTGAGAGGGACACCTACTACACTGAGAGGGACACCTACTACCCTGAGAGGGGCACTACTAGCCTCAGAGGGGCACTGTTAACCTGAGAGGGACACCTACTACCCTGAGAGGGACACCTACTACCCTGAGAGGAGCTCTACTAGCCTCAGAGGGGCAGTACTAGCCTCAGAGGGGCACTACTAGCCTGAGAGGGGCACTACTAGCCTTAGTATAACAAATAATAGCCTCATAGGGGCAAGTGGTATCCTCAGTAGGCAATCTACTAGCCTGAGAGGGGCACTGCTAACCTGAGAGGGACACCTACTACCCTGAGAGGGACACCTACTACCCTGAGAGGGACACCTACTATCCTGAGAGGGGCACTACTAGCCTCAGTATAACAAATAATAGCCTCATAGGGGCAAGTGGTATCCTCAGTAGGCCATCTACGTGCCTGAGAGGGGCACTACTAGCCTGAGAGCCTTTTTCAAGTTCTAGGTTGATAGCATTCCATACTCCCAAATGCTCTGAGCCCCCCGCCCGAAATTATTTCCTATATACGCCCCTGTTGAGACTGCGTAGTCCAAATCATGAGATATTTCCCACCGTGTATGGGCACTCTTACAGAATTGGCCTCCATCTGGAGTCAGGGTTTCGACTGGTTTATCGTCTATTACTCAAGCCCTGGCATCGTGGATCCACAATTATCTACCCCCACTTCGTTGGCTTTATTCCTGAATAGGTCTTGCAATTCACTGAAATTTATGTCCAAAAATGATCAGACTTACCTTTCAAGCTGATTCGAAACAGAAAACTGTCTTCTTTTCTTCTTCCGAGATCTCATTTTATTATTTTCTTCTTCAATTTTTGGCCTAAGAATCCAACGAAACGAATGCTTGCAATGATTGTCCTCTATTTTATTTTTACGGCGTATCTACAACTTGGCCATTAGCGCCGGGCTATCTACAGGTTGCCACCATTTTTTAATGCCAAAAGCACGTGGTCGGTCACCCATTCAGGTACTGGCCATGCCCGACGCTGCTTATCTACGGTGATCTACGGGAACCGGTGTATTCAACGTGGCTATGGCTATAGCGATTGTCCTTTATTGTCATGAACTACGTAAAAAAGAATATAGACATAAAATATGTGTAATAGATTGAAGCTGTGATAGGTAAGAATGAATTCAGGACCATTTTTAACATCCAAGGAACTTGGACTTTATTAAACTATTTGTACAATAAATATATAAATTAAACGAAAATCTCCTGAGCATGAAACAGGTTTGTTAATTGAAAGTATTAATAGACCTAACATTTCATATTCTGACATCCTTTCATAGTGAGGATGGGTTTAAGGTACAATCTGACAGTGAGGTCATGTTTTTGTAAATAACTGTATACAAAGAAACAGGATATAAAGAAGATGATACATTTGAACAATGATTAGGGAAAGAAATATTTATTTATATTTCTCTAGGCTATTTATAGGCCCGTAGCTGTTGTCACCATCCACCATGAAGGTGGGTAGGCCTCAGCGGAAATACAGAGGGAAAAACTCAACCTCATGTAGGTGGGAATTAAAGCGACATCCCCTATTATTGTACGTCCACAAACAAAGGAACAAGGTATTGCGCACGCGCTGCCTTAAGCCCATGTGTGAGAAAGCGTAGCTCCTCTCTAGCCACGCTCACCCGTTATTTTGTTGGCGTGCGCACTATAGGTAGGCATCGGATATGCTATCCATCTTACCACCAGACATATATATTAGGTAAATTATCGGAAATGGCTCTGACTTGATAATGCTGAGTTTTACCAATTGGAAGTGAGACAACCTGTTTATTGTGCTGAAAGACAACATACTTTGCTCTCCAGGATTCAGACAAAGTCACGACCCCGCAGAAACCATTCTACTTTAAGTTCCTCCGTTGACCATAACCATGGTCAGTTCAGATAAAGTCTACTCCTGAAACCTTGGAACGATGTAATTGTTGTTGTAGAGAACTCCCCAGTCCTCTTTGATGAGGTCTGCTCCCTTTTCGCCTATCATGTAGCTAGAAGCCATGGTGTGCACCCCTGGGATCCGTGGCATGATCGAAGCGTCCACCACCCGAAGGCCCTCGATGCCATGGACCTGTAGTCTGGGGTTGACGACAGAACTTGCGGGGTCTGGACCCATCCTGCAAGTGCCGCATTGGTGATGCCATTGTATCGGCACCGCGCGAATCGTACAGTCCCAGTAAGCGTCCGAGTTGAATCTGTGTTTCTTGCACATGTCCAACGGTACGGTGTGTTGCCTGGCACCAATCTCCTGGAATGCCTTGGTGTTTGCTACTCGCATCGCTTCGCGTACTCCTTCGATGATTGTCTGCACGTCGAAAGGATCAGCAAAGAAGTTACCGTCTACGATCGGAGGGTCGTCAAAGAATTTACTCCTCAACCTTATTTTCCCCCGGCTTCGTGGATACATCATCATTGGGCAAATGGTGAATCCTTCCCTAAATGCATGACGGCCCCACAATTTATCATACTCGTCGTCCTTGACGCTGATAGTTTTCTTAATCATCGCTCCACCGTCCGACCCAGGAGTGAGTGGTATGAATAAGAACTCTATGTCAGGCTTGTTTCCTGCTAAAGGGGTTTTGATGTAGCCCAACGCTTCGGCACCGTTGTTAGAAAACAAACCTCGATTCCCCGTAATCCATTGCATGAAGTATGCAGGTGAGTTCCTAATGATCTTCGGAAAGACAACGCTGTCTGTAGTGTTTATGAAGAAGTTCAGAAGCGGAGTTCCTAGGTGTTCCTGCAGACCGTCACCTACTGGAAGATCTTGGATTACTGGAATGCCCAGCGATTCCAGATGATCTCGATGCCCAATGCCTGATAACATGAGCAGCTTGGGTGAGTTGAATGTTCCTGCTGAGAGTATAACCTCGTTTCTCGCGAACACCGTCCTCTTCTTCCCTTTCCTCGTGAAAGTAACACCATAAGCTCGCTTCGTTATTGGATCTATGAGAATTTTTGTGGCAGGAGTATTTCTGGCGATGTGAAGGTTCTTCCTGTTCTTTGCCGGGACGAGAAATGCCGAAGCTGCACTCTCTCTCCTACCACGCCGCATGGTCACCTGCGAGGTCGAGAATCCTAAGGTAGTCTCTGGGTTGTTGTAGTCCACAATGTCGTAGCCTCGTTCTCGACCTGCACGCAACCAGCGTTCCGCTAGCCTCGTCGGGTAAGGTTCTTCTATTTGGACTGGGCCTTCTGTCGAATGATAAGGCGAATTCATCAATTTCTTTATGGCCATCCGTTCAGATTTTAGGAAATACGGCAGTACGTCTTGATAGGACCATCCAGGATTTCCTTCGGCAGCCCATTCGTCGAAATCATCGGGATGTCCTCGAGTGTAGAGCATAGCGTTGATGATCGTCGCACCGCCAAGGACTTCTCCAGCCGGCCAATAGCATTCGTCATTAATCAGTCCACCGCAAGCGTTCGGAGTCTTTTCGACTCTGTAGAACTTGGAAAAATTTCCTAATATTGAAATAGGATTTATAAAGGGAATGTCGTTGTATATATTTCCTTCTGGGCCCCCTTCCAGAAGCAGCACCGTCCATTGGGGCATCTCGGAGAGTCTGTTGGCGACGGTGGATCCTCCAGGTCCCGAACCTATCACCACGAAGTCGTACTCCTCGTGAATCGGGAGATTGTCTAGGAAGTCGTTCTCTCGGTAGGGTATCCCCTGCTGGACGTACAGCCGATGCACTTCGTCCAGGATGGTATTCTGTCCTCGGACACCCAGACAGAGGAAGCTCATCGCCAGTAGCCACCGAGCCATCCTGCAACAGGGAAGATAAGCAGTTCATGAAATAGGGTCAATCCATACCATGTGGTCCAAAGGTGTTTGCTTGACCATTTTAAAAAAAAAATGATATTTTTAACATCAATTACACATGGAATCAGTAGTTCAAAGCAAATTTTAAATTTTTTTTGAGTCAACCGTTTGAAAATAGCGGCCATCTTTGTTTCACCGTGCATGGCCATTTTTGAGTTTATAAGCTCTTATGGAAGACCCAGATCGCAGGATTGATAAGTCGTAGACTAATAATTCAATCACCATTGTTTTCCTTGCAGTCTGCTCTATCTTTTATAACTTCGGTAATACTGAAGGAGAGTGTCCTCAGCACCGATTTTCTTCAAAATTTGCACTATAACGTATTTTGATGCACTAAACACGAATCCGTTGAAAACAAAAAGTTGCTCGCAACTAGGAAAGAAGTTATTAAGCACTAAAGTTCACTGTTATGGAGGTTATAAAAGACGGGGTAAACAGGTTATATGTAAACACGCGCATGCGCAATAGTCCTTAATGACGAAGTGTAATTGAAATTTAGACTCACCTGTGGTAGATGACTTGGTCGTAAACTGTCGCTTTTGGGTATACGTGCTATGCGTTTCCGCTCGCTCCGCTCGCTCAAGAAGATATCAAAACCCCTAGTCAATCCAACTGGCAGAAATGAAAAGAATTCTATGCCCAAAAGTCGTCCAAGGCATTCTTCTAATCCTCCTAGACATCTTCAGACGCGATGTTCGGTGGATATAAGTCTGCAATCGCACCGAAAATAGCATTTATGCGCATTATCACTTCATCTATGCGCATTATCACTTAATTTATGCGCATTATCACTTCATTTTTATTGAACACTTTCTACAAAAAACTGTAATAACGATAACAATAGCAAGCTAATTACAGCTTAGAGGGAATTAGAGAAGCTTAGAAGGAACAAATCATAAAGGCATTAGCTAATTATTAAGGGATTTCTGTTATATAATTCTTTTCAGGAGCGAAACAAGAAATTTGAAGAATGTTTCATTAATTAAAAAAATGTTTCTGAATAAATAAGTGTTGGTAAATTTTAATAATTGATAGTTAATTTCAATTACACTTCTTCATTAAGGACTATTGCGCATGCGCGAGTTTACAAGTACGTTGTTTATGCGATCGTTTGTAACTTTCATAACAGTGAACTTTTTTTTAAATAACTTCTTTCCTAGTTGCGAGCAACTTTTTTTTCCGACGGATTCAAAATACGTTGTAGTGCAAACTTGGAAGAAAATCGGTGCTGAGGACGCTCTCCTTCAGTTTTACCACAACTTCTTCACTATTTGAATATTTTAAAGTCCAATACCTGAAAACTGCTATTGAAAACAACTGTTTTCATTTCTGAAAAGCCCGCTTTTGAGGGTTTTTTAGCATAAAGGGCTGTATATGAAAGTCAATTTTTGGCATGCTGGTACACCTATCTAAGTAGCTTCTAAAGTTCTTTCAACCCTGATTTTCGGTACCTTATTTTTTAATAAATTTTAGCAAGTTTTGATAACTTTAGGCTTTAATATCTCTGGTAACATAAAACTAATGGAAAAATTTCAACGTGCATATTCGAGTACTTACGTAGCTATGAATTTTTGAAAATGGTCCTTTTTGCGACCATTTAGGAATGCGTAAACTTGAATAATTCATTAAAATGTTTTTTAACTTGTTTTAAAACGTTTTATCTATGTATTACACAGAATATTGTAGTTCTATTTATAATTAGAATCTAAGCCTACTCTTTTAAATTTTTATTATTTTGTTTATTGAAAAAAAAAAATACTTAGTCTATGCTAAATAACTCTCCCTGCCAAGAAATCAACAAGTTAGCAACTGTAGCTTTCATGTTGTGACAAGTTACCAAATCATCAGGACAAGCTACAAACCTCAAAAGTCATCATTTTGTGTCAAAAGTTCAAGGTAAAGCTTTGAAAACAAAACAAATGCAACTTGAATTATAATTAATTTAATCAAATTCAGTTCCACATGTTTCACAGCACTTTATTTATTGTATGATTGTCCCGCTTCAAGGACGATTACACAAAGAACAGTATCCTCTGAACTTAGCTGTTCTAGGTAATCAGCATGGTTATTGGTGTTGGAAGTATGTCCCGCTTCAAGGACGATTACACAAAGAACAGTATCCTCTGAACTTAGCTGTTCTAGGTAATCAGCATGGTTAATTGGTGTTGGAAGTGTGTCCCGCTTCAATGGCGATTACACAAAGAACAGTATCCTCTGAACTTAGCTATTCTAGGAAATCAGCATGGTTATTGGTGTTGGAAGTGTCTCCCGCTTCAAGGACGATTACACAAAGAACAGTATCCTCTGAACTTAGCTATTCTAGGAAATCAGCATGGTTATTGGTGTTGGAAGTGTCTCCCGCTTCAAGGACGATTACACAAAGAACAGTATCCTCTGAACTTAGCTGTTCTAGGTAATCAGCATGGTTATTGGTGTTGGAAGTGTGTCCTGCTTCAAGGACGATTACACAAAGAACAGTATCCTCTGAACTTAGCTATTCTAGGAAATCAGCATGGTTATTGGTGTTGGAAGTGTGTTCCGCTTCAAGGACGATTACACAAAGAACAGTATCCTCTGAACTTAGCTATTCTAGGAAATCAGCATGGTTATTGGTGTTGGACGTGTGTCCCGCTTCAAGGACGATTACACAAAGAACAGTATCCTCTGAACTTAGCTATTCTAGGAAATCAGCATGGTTATTGGTGTTGGACGTGTGTCCCGCTTCAAGGACGATTACACAAAGAACAGTATCCTCTGAACTTAGCTATTCTAGGAAATCAGCATGGTTATTGGTGTTGGAAGTGTGTCCTGCTTCAAGGACGATTACACAAAGAACAGTATCCTCTGAACTTAGCTATTCTAGGAAATCAGCATGGTTATTGGTGTTGGAAGTGTGTACCGCTTCAATGGCGATTACACAAAGAACAGTATCCTCTGAACTTAGCTATTCTAGGAAATCAGCATGGTTATTGGTGTTGGAAGTGTGTCCCGCTTCAAGGACGATTACACAAAGAACAGTATCCTCTGAACTTAGCTATTCTAGGAAATCAGCATGGTTATTGGTGTTGGAAGTGTGTCCCGCTTCAATGGCGATTACACAAAGAACAGTATCCTCTGAACTTAGCTATTCTAGGAAATCAGCATGGTTATTGGTGTTGGAAGTGGTCCCCGCTTCAATGGCGATTACACAAAGAACAGTATCCTCTGAACTTAGCTATTCTAGGAAATCAGCATGGCTATTGGTGTTGGAAGTGTGTCCCGCTTCAAGGACGATTACACAAAGAACAGTATCCTCTGAACTTAGCTATTCTAGGAAATCAGCATGGTTATTGGTGTTGGAAGTGTGTCCCGCTTCAATGGCGATTACACAAAGAACAGTATCCTCTGAACTTAGCTATTCTAGGAAATCAGCATGGTTATTGGTGTTGGAAGTGTGTCCCGCTTCAAGGACGATTACACAAAGAACAGTATCCTCTGAACTTAGCTATTCTAGGAAATCAGCATGGTTATTGGTGTTGGAAGTGTGTCCCGCTTCAAGGACGTTTACACAAAGAACAGTATCCTCTGAACTTAGCTATTCTAGGAAATCAGCATGGTTAATTGGTGTTGGAAGTGTGTCCCGCTTCAATGGCGATTACACAAAGAACAGTATCCTCTGAACTTAGCTATTCTAGGAAATCAGCATGGTTATTGGTGTTGGAAGTGTGTCCCGCTTCAAGGACGATTACACAAAGAACAGTATCCTCTGAACTTAGCTATTCTAGGAAATCAGCATGGTTAATTGGTGTTGGAAGTGTGTCCCGCTTCAATGGCGATTACACAAAGAACAGTATCCCCTGAACTTAGCTATTCTAGGAAATCAGCATGGTTATTGGTGTTGGAAGTGTGTCCCGCTTCAATGGCGATTACACAAAGAACAGTATCCTCTGAACTTAGCTATTCTAGGAAATCAGCATGGTTATTGGTGTTGGAAGTGTGTCCCGCTTCAAGGACGATTACACAAAGAACAGTATCCTCTGAACTTAGCTATTCTAGGAAATCAGCATGGTTAATTGGTGTTGGAAGTGTGTCCCGCTTCAATGGCGATTACACAAAGAACAGTATCCTCTGAACTTAGCTATTCTAGGAAATCAGCATGGTTATTGGTGTTGGAAGTGTGTCCCGCTTCAATGACGATTACACAAAGAACAGTATCCTCTGAACTTAGCTATTCTAGGAAATCAGCATGGTTAATTGGTGTTGGAAGTGTGTCCCGCTTCAATGGCGATTACACAAAGAACAGTATCCCCTGAACTTAGCTATTCTAGGAAATCAGCATGGTTATTGGTGTTGGAAGTGTGTCCCGCTACAATGGCGATTACACAAAGAACAGTATCCTCTGAACTTAGCTATTCTAGGAAATCAGCATGGTTATTGGTATTGGAAGTGTGTCCCGCTTCAATGGCGATTACACAAAGAACAGTATCCTCTGAACTTAGCTATTCTAGGAAATCAGCATGGTTATTGGTGTTGGAAGTGTGTCCCGCTTCAAGGACGATTACACAAAGAACAATATCCTCTGAACTTAGCTATTCTAGGAAATCAGCATGGTTATTGGTGTTGGAAGTGTGTCCCGCTTCAATGGCGATTACACAAAGAACAGTATCCTCTGAACTTAGCTATTCTAGGAAATCAGCATGGTTATTGGTGTTGGAAGTGTGTCCCGCTTCAATGGCGATTACACAAAGAACAGTATCCTCTGAACTTAGCTATTCTAGGCAATCAGCATGGTTATTGGTGTTGGAAGTGTGTCCTGCTTCAATGGCGATTACACAAAGAACAGTATCCTCTGAACTTAGCTATTCTAGGCAATCAGCATGGTTATTGGTGTTGGAAGTGTGTCCTGCTTCAATGGCGATTACACAAAGAACAGTATCCTCTGAACTTAGCTATTCTAGGAAATCAGCATGGTTATTGGTGTTGGAAGTGTGCCCCGCTTCAATGGCGATTACACAAAGAACAGTATCCTCTGAACTTAGCTATTCTAGGAAATCAGCATGGTTATTGGTGTTGGAAGTGTGTCCCGCTTCAAGGACGATTACACAAAGAACAGTATCCTCTGAACTTAGCTATTCTAGGAAATCAGCATGGTTATTGGTGTTGGAAGTGTGTCCCGCTTCAATGACGATTACACAAAGAACAGTATCCTCTGAACTTAGCTATTCTAGGAAATCAGCATGGTTAATTGGTGTTGGAAGTGTGTCCCGCTTCAATGGCGATTACACAAAGAACAGTATCCCCTGAACTTAGCTATTCTAGGAAATCAGCATGGTTATTGGTGTTGGAAGTGTGTCCCGCTACAATGGCGATTACACAAAGAACAGTATCCTCTGAACTTAGCTATTCTAGGAAATCAGCATGGTTATTGGTATTGGAAGTGTGTCCCGCTTCAATGGCGATTACACAAAGAACAGTATCCTCTGAACTTAGCTATTCTAGGAAATCAGCATGGTTATTGGTGTTGGAAGTGTGTCCCGCTTCAAGGACGATTACACAAAGAACAATATCCTCTGAACTTAGCTATTCTAGGAAATCAGCATGGTTATTGGTGTTGGAAGTGTGTCCCGCTTCAATGGCGATTACACAAAGAACAGTATCCTCTGAACTTAGCTATTCTAGGAAATCAGCATGGTTATTGGTGTTGGAAGTGTGTCCCGCTTCAATGGCGATTACACAAAGAACAGTATCCTCTGAACTTAGCTATTCTAGGCAATCAGCATGGTTATTGGTGTTGGAAGTGTGTCCTGCTTCAATGGCGATTACACAAAGAACAGTATCCTCTGAACTTAGCTATTCTAGGAAATCAGCATGGTTATTGGTGTTGGAAGTGTGCCCCGCTTCAATGGCGATTACACAAAGAACAGTATCCTCTGAACTTAGCTATTCTAGGAAATCAGCATGGTTATTGGTGTTGGAAGTGTGTCCCGCTTCAAGGACGATTACACAAAGAACAGTATCCTCTGAACTTAGCTATTCTAGGAAATCAGCATGGTTAATTGGTGTTGGAAGTGTGTCCCGCTTCAATGGCGATTACACAAAGAACAGTATCCTCTGAACTTAGCTATTCTAGGAAATCAGCATGGTTATTGGTGTTGGAAGTGTGTCCCGCTTCAATGACGATTACACAAAGAACAGTATCCTCTGAACTTAGCTATTCTAGGAAATCAGCATGGTTAATTGGTGTTGGAAGTGTGTCCCGCTTCAATGGCGATTACACAAAGAACAGTATCCCCTGAACTTAGCTATTCTAGGAAATCAGCATGGTTATTGGTGTTGGAAGTGTGTCCCGCTTCAATGGCGATTACACAAAGAACAGTATCCTCTGAACTTAGCTATTCTAGGAAATCAGCATGGTTATTGGTGTTGGAAGTGTGTCCCGCTTCAAGGACGATTACACAAAGAACAGTATCCTCTGAACTTAGCTATTCTAGGAAATCAGCATGGTTAATTGGTGTTGGAAGTGTGTCCCGCTTCAATGGCGATTACACAAAGAACAGTATCCTCTGAACTTAGCTATTCTAGGAAATCAGCATGGTTATTGGTGTTGGAAGTGTGTCCCGCTTCAATGACGATTACACAAAGAACAGTATCCTCTGAACTTAGCTATTCTAGGAAATCAGCATGGTTAATTGGTGTTGGAAGTGTGTCCCGCTTCAATGGCGATTACACAAAGAACAGTATCCCCTGAACTTAGCTATTCTAGGAAATCAGCATGGTTATTGGTGTTGGAAGTGTGTCCCGCTACAATGGCGATTACACAAAGAACAGTATCCTCTGAACTTAGCTATTCTAGGAAATCAGCATGGTTATTGGTATTGGAAGTGTGTCCCGCTTCAATGGCGATTACACAAAGAACAGTATCCTCTGAACTTAGCTATTCTAGGAAATCAGCATGGTTATTGGTGTTGGAAGTGTGTCCCGCTTCAAGGACGATTACACAAAGAACAATATCCTCTGAACTTAGCTATTCTAGGAAATCAGCATGGTTATTGGTGTTGGAAGTGTGTCCCGCTTCAATGGCGATTACACAAAGAACAGTATCCTCTGAACTTAGCTATTCTAGGAAATCAGCATGGTTATTGGTGTTGGAAGTGTGTCCCGCTTCAATGGCGATTACACAAAGAACAGTATCCTCTGAACTTAGCTATTCTAGGCAACCAGCATGGTTATTGGTGTTGGAAGTGTGTCCTGCTTCAATGGCGATTACACAAAGAACAGTATCCTCTGAACTTAGCTATTCTAGGCAATCAGCATGGTTATTGGTGTTGGAAGTGTGTCCTGCTTCAATGGCGATTACACAAAGAACAGTATCCTCTGAACTTAGCTATTCTAGGAAATCAGCATGGTTATTGGTGTTGGAAGTGTGCCCCGCTTCAATGGCGATTACACAAAGAACAGTATCCTCTGAACTTAGCTATTCTAGGAAATCAGCATGGTTATTGGTGTTGGAAGTGTGTCCCGCTTCAAGGACGATTACACAAAGAACAGTATCCTCTGAACTTAGCTATTCTAGGAATTCAGCATGGTTATTGGTGTTGGAAGTGTGTCCCGCTTCAATGACGATTACACAAAGAACAGTATCCTCTGAACTTAGCTATTCTAGGAAATCAGCATGGTTAATTGGTGTTGGAAGTGTGTCCCGCTTCAATGGCGATTACACAAAGAACAGTATTCCCTGAACTTAGCTATTCTAGGAAATCAGCATGGTTATTGGTGTTGGAAGTGTGTCCCGCTACAATGGCGATTACACAAAGAACAGTATCCTCTGAACTTAGCTATTCTAGGAAATCAGCATGGTTATTGGTATTGGAAGTGTGTCCCGCTTCAATGGCGATTACACAAAGAACAGTATCCTCTGAACTTAGCTATTCTAGGAAATCAGCATGGTTATTGGTGTTGGAAGTGTGTCCCGCTTCAAGGACGATTACACAAAGAACAATATCCTCTGAACTTAGCTATTCTAGGAAATCAGCATGGTTATTGGTGTTGGAAGTGTGTCCCGCTTCAATGGCGATTACACAAAGAACAGTATCCTCTGAACTTAGCTATTCTAGGAAATCAGCATGGTTATTGGTGTTGGAAGTGTGTCCCGCTTCAATGGCGATTACACAAAGAACAGTATCCTCTGAACTTAGCTATTCTAGGCAATCAGCATGGTTATTGGTGTTGGAAGTGTGTCCTGCTTCAATGGCGATTACACAAAGAACAGTATCCTCTGAACTTAGCTATTCTAGGAAATCAGCATGGTTATTGGTGTTGGAAGTGTGCCCCGCTTCAATGGCGATTACACAAAGAACAGTATCCTCTGAACTTAGCTATTCTAGGAAATCAGCATGGTTATTGGTGTTGGAAGTGTGTCCCGCTTCAAGGACGATTACACAAAGAACAGTATCCTCTGAACTTAGCTATTCTAGGAAATCAGCATGGTTAATTGGTGTTGGAAGTGTGTCCCGCTTCAATGGCGATTACACAAAGAACAGTATCCTCTGAACTTAGCTATTCTAGGAAATCAGCATGGTTATTGGTGTTGGAAGTGTGTCCCGCTTCAATGACGATTACACAAAGAACAGTATCCTCTGAACTTAGCTATTCTAGGAAATCAGCATGGTTAATTGGTGTTGGAAGTGTGTCCCGCTTCAATGGCGATTACACAAAGAACAGTATCCCCTGAACTTAGCTATTCTAGGAAATCAGCATGGTTATTGGTGTTGGAAGTGTGTCCCGCTTCAATGGCGATTACACAAAGAACAGTATCCTCTGAACTTAGCTATTCTAGGAAATCAGCATGGTTATTGGTGTTGGAAGTGTGTCCCGCTTCAACGACGATTACACAAAGAACAGTATCCTCTGAACTTAGCTATTCTAGGAAATCAGCATGGTTATTGGTATTGGAAGTGTGTCCCGCTTCAATGGCGATTACACAAAGAACAGTATCCTCTGAACTTAGCTATTCTAGGAAATCAGCATGGTTATTGGTGTTGGAAGTGTGTCCCGCTTCAAGGACGATTACACAAAGAACAATATCCTCTGAACTTAGCTATTCTAGGAAATCAGCATGGTTATTGGTGTTGGAAGTGTATCCCGCTTCAATGGCGATTACACAAAGAACAGTATCCTCTGAACTTAGCTATTCTAGGAAATCAGCATGGTTATTGGTGTTGGAAGTGTGTCCCGCTTCAAGGACGATTACACAAAGAACAGTATCCTCTGAACTTAGCTATTCTAGGAAATCAGCATGGTTATTGGTGTTGGACGTGTGTCCCGCGTCAAGGACGATTACACAAAGAACAGTATCCTCTGAACTTAGCTATTCTAGGAAATCAGCATGGTTATTGGTGTTGGAAGTGTGTTCCGCTTCAAGGACGATTACACAAAGAACAGTATCCTCTGAACTTAGCTATTCTAGGAAATCAGCATGGTTATTGGTGTTGGACGTGTGTCCCGCTTCAAGGACGATTACACAAAGAACAGTATCCTCTGAACTTAGCTATTGTAGGAAATCAGCATGGTTAATGGTGTTGGAAGTGTCTCCCGCTTCAAGGGCGATTACACAAAGAACAGTATCCTCTGAACTTAGCTATTCTAGGAAATCAGCATGGTTATTGGTGTTGGAAGTGTGATCCGCTTCAATGGCGATTACACAAAGAACAGTATCCTCTGAACTTAGCTATTCTAGGAAATCAGCATGGTTATTGGTGTTGGAAGTGTGTCCCGCTTCAATGGCGATTACACAAAGAACAGTATCCTCTGAACTTAGCTATTCTAGGAAATCAGCATGGTTATTGGTGTTGAAAGTGTGTCCCGCTTCAAGGACGATTACACAAAGAACAGTATCCTCTGTACTTAGCTATTCTAGGAAATCAGCATGGTTATTGGTGTTGGAAGTGTGTCCCGCTTCAATGGCGATTACACAAAGAACAGTATCCTCTGAACTTAGCTATTCTAGGAAATCAGCATGGTTATTGGTGTTGGAAGTGTGTCCCGCTTCAAGGACGATTACACAAAGAACAGTATCCTCTGAACATAGCTATTCTAGGAAATCAGCATGGTTAGTGGTGTTGGAAGTGTGTCCCGCTTCAATGGCGATTACACAAAGAACAGTATCCTCTGAACTTAGCTATTCTAGGAAATCAGCATGGTTATTGGTGTTGGAAGTGTGTCCCGCTTCAATGGCGATTACACAAAGAACAGTATCCTCTGAACTTAGCTATTCTAGGAAATCAGCATGGTTATTGGTGTTGGAAGTGTGTCCCGCTTTAATGGCGATTACACAATGAACAGTATCCTCTGAACTTAGCTATTCTAGGAAATCAGCAAGGTTAATTGGTGTTGGAAGTGTGTCCCGCTTCAATGGCGATTACACAAAGAACAGTATCCTCTGAACTTAGCTATTCTAGGAAATCAGCATGGTTATTGGTGTTGGAAGTGTGTCCCGCTTCAATGGCGATTACACAAAGAACAGTATCCTCTGAACTTAGCTATTCTAGGAAATCAGCATGGTTATTGGTGTTGGAAGTGTGTCCTGCTTCAAGGACGATTACACAAAGAACAGTATCCTCTGAACTTAGCTATTCTAGGAAATCAGCATGGTTATTGGTGTTGGAAGTGTGTCCCGCTTCAATGGCGATTACACAAAGAACAGTATCCTCTGAACTTAGCTATTCTAGGAAATCAGCATGGTTATTGGTGTTGGAAGTGTGTCCCGCTTCAAGGACGATTACACAAAGAACAGTATCCTCTGAACTTAGCTATTCTAGGAAATCAGCATGGTTATTGGTTTTGGAAGTGTGTCCCGCTCCAAGGACGATTACACAAAGAACAGTATCCTCTGAACTTATCTATTCTAGGAAATCAGCATGGTTATTGGTGTTGGAAGTGTGTCCCGCTTCAATGGCGATTACACAAAGAACAGTATCCTCTGAACTTAGCTTTTCTGGGAAATCAGCATGGTTATTGGTTTTGGAAGTGTGTCCTGCTTCAATGGCGATTACACAAAGAACAGTATCCTCTGAACTTAGCTATTCTAGGAAATCAGCATGGTTATTGGTGTTGGAAGTGTGTCCCGCTTCAAGGACGATTACACAAAGAACAGTATCCTCTGAACTTAGCTATTCTAGGAAATCAGCATGGTTATTGGTGTTGGAAGTGTGTTCCGCTTCAAGGACGATTACACAAAGAACAGTATCCTCTGAACTTAGCTATTCTAGGAAATCAGCATGGTTATTGGTTTTGGAAGTGTGTCCTGCTTCAATGGCGATTACACAAAGAACAGTATCCTCTGAACTTAGCTATTCTAGGAAATCAGCATGGTTATTGGTGTTGGAAGTGTGTTCCGCTTCAAGGACGATTACACAAAGAACAGTATCCTCTGAACTTAGCTATTCTAGGAAATCAGCATGGGTATTGGTGTTGGAAGTGTGTCCCGCTTCAATGGCGATTACACAAAGAACAGTATCCTCTGAACTTAGCTATTCTAGGAAATCAGCATGGTTATTGGTGTTGGAAGTGTGTCCCGCTTCAAGGACGATTACACAAAGAACAGTATCCTCTGAACTTAGCTATTCTAGGAAATCAGCATGGTTATTGGTGTTGGAAGTGTGTCCCGCTTCAATGGCGATTACACAAAGAACAGTATCCTCTGAACTTAGCTATTCTAGGAAATCAGCATGGTTATTGGTGTTGGAAGTGTGTCCCGCTTCAAGGACGATTACACAAAGAACAGTATCCTCTGAACTTAGCTATTCTAGGAAATCAGCATGGTTATTGGTGTTGGAAGTGTGTCCCGCTTCATGGACGATTACACAAAGAACAGTATCCTCTGAACTTAGCTATTCTAGGAAATCACCAAGGTTATTGGTGTTGGAAGTGTGTCCTGCTTCAAGGACGATTACACAAAGAACAGTATCCTCTGAACTTAGCTATTCTAGGAAATCAGCATGGTTATTGGTGTTGGAAGTGTGTCCTGCTTCAAGGACGATTACACAAAGAACAGTATCCTCTGAACTTAGCTATTCTAGGAAATCAGCATGGTTATTGGTATTGGAAGTGTGTGTGGTTATGTAATGGTTTAGACCTAGGGTTCACCTATAAATAGTGCTTAGTATCAATGGAAATATAATATCTTATAAGCCAACACTGCAGAGGTTCATCAAATAAGATTGTATAGTCCTGTATTCTTGAGGTAAGTCAGTATAGTGTTGATATAATGGCTATCATTGCTTAGGAGTTCCTGCATATCATACGGTATGTTGTAATAGCTTCTTCTCTGCCAGTCTGTCAGTAAATGTTTAATCGTAAGTTCTGTGTTACATATGTGGCGTCTTGTCATAAGAAATTCCTGGGTAAGTCTACTAGGTCCAATCCGTAAACGAGCGAGGAGAGCGCTTTAAGCGTATCTTCAGGAGCTTAAATGCCTTCTATATCTTCTATATATATATAAATCACGTGTCTGTCTGTTTTTCTGTTTATTTATTTCTTTGTTTGTTTGTTCCTTATACAAATCTACACCGTTTGACCGATATTGACCAAACTTGGCACACAGGTAGGTCTTGATACGAGAAATCTCCTAGGCT
The DNA here is from genome assembly GCA_946811695.1 of Gonocerus acuteangulatus. NCBI lineage: Eukaryota > Metazoa > Arthropoda > Insecta > Hemiptera > Coreidae > Gonocerus > Gonocerus acuteangulatus. Next base: position 111,796,977 of record OX328125.1, on the reverse strand, counting down.
AGGTCGTAATAGTCAAATTTCAAAATTTTGTCAAAAGGTCAAAAGTTTTGTTCAAGAACAATTGGCTACACTGAACCATTCAGATTGTGACGGCCATTTTGGATCGACTACTATTGGCCTCTGTCGGCTGTTAGATGAAGTGCTGCTGTGCTGGCCTCTGCCGCTATCATTATGAACTAAAACAAATTCACATCGTTTGACCGATTTTCGTAACTGGTTATAGACAACTAGGTATCAAGTAGATCTTGATACGGGGAGAGTCATAGACAGAAAGTAGGTGTAGCATGGCACAGTGGGTAACAGCAAGTAGATAATATAACTATGTTCCGTACCAAGGCGAACTGTCCCTTACAATGACCACGTGTGGAGCAAACACCCTGTGAATGGTCATCCGGATACAATTCATAGTGACCAAAGAACAAAAATTGATCACCCAAAATTCTGAGATATGTGCTTAATTATGCAGCTCCTGCGTGACGGATCAGTTGATTTATTGCACTAATCATCTCAACAATAGTTTTTCCTTTACCTTGAGGGTACGAGCTAATGGTGTTTAAATGCATTGTGATGTCAGCCAAATCAGTCAGCCGTTTTCCGTTTTTAAGCGTCTGAGTGTCATCAGCTCTTTCGTCCAGGAAAGCTGTTATAGCCTGTTCAGATAAACCCAGGAGCTCAATTGCGCATGCGCGAACTTCGGCAGGAATTTGTCCCCACGGGTCCGCCATTTGCATTTCTATTTCAGCGAAGAAAACGCTACGTGAAACTCAATAAAAACTGATTATGTCTCGTTCAAGTCTAGGTAACGCTTTGATAGGTTAGATAAAGGAGATAGTGTTTAATATTTATCAATATTTAGCCAAAGCTAAGGCTGACAATGTTTTATATTTCATAATGATAAGATTATGACTGAGAGAATTTTTACCACCAATTTTCTACCGGGAATATAGGCCACGCCCTTTTCCTTCCATCTAACCATCTATTTGAACAGGCTATAGATTAAATTGTTTTCAGTCTTAGCTTTGGCTAAGTATTGATAAATATTAAACACTATCTCCCTTGTCTGACCTCACTGAGCCTTCCCTAGTCCTAAACGAGACATAATCAGTTTTTATTGAGTTCCACGTAGTGTGCTGTCCATTGCAATATTAATGCAAATGGCGGCCTCGTCGGGAATAATTCCCGCAGAATTTCGCGCATGCGTGATTTGAACTATTCCATCTATCTGGACGGGCTATAATCCTTTAAACCTCTTTAGAAATCTTCCGCGACTCAACCACCTGTCGTCCGCGTCAAGAACTAAATCAGTTTGTTCAGCTGACTCTCTCTCTTCAAACTGCAATTTTAAGAGCCGTCTTTGCAAGGTTTATGCACAACCACAATCATTATTGCTATGTTCATAATCGCCCCATGTTTAGAAATGAAAGGAAAAACATGAAAGAAAGTCGTTATTAGCTCGACACAATGCAGAAAAATCGTTTTAAGCGCGGTTCCTCCCTCGCTTATAAGGTTGACTTCATGACAGAATCCGGAAGTGCAAGAAAATTGTGTGTGTGTGTGTATACATACATATATATATATATATATATATATATATATATATAAATGGTTTGATTCATTCAGAAAGTGTTAACAGTAGATACCAATATCAAACATGCCACTATACCTTGAAACATTTCATCAGTGGACCTGGTTTCCGACCAGCCAGCTCCACTGATGAAATAAAAAATCAGGTTGAATTGATGTGTAAACCAGATATTATATATATATATATATATATATATATATATATATATATATATATATATATATATATATATATATATATATATATATATATATATCTGTTAACACGTTAGAGGCCACAATTGTTCTTAAAAGCCGCAAAATTTCGTACAATACATTCTCACAAGCAATTGGATGAATTCGTTAACCTAAAATTTAATTATTAATATATATATATATATATATATATATATATATATATATATATATATATAAAATCAGTCCCGTAACAGGCCCCTTGCTGCTTCGACTGTTAGGGTTATAAGCATCAAGGTGCCCATTATTAAATTAATTAAAGGCTGGGTTGGCCTAGGGACGGTCAGGGAGGCCGAATTCAACCCATGAACGAAGACACTAGAAGAAAAAATCTTTAGTGCTTGCTCGAGATTTACTCAGTAGGATGAAGGCTTTTAAACATATTGTTTCATGAGTGCAACCTTATTTTAAATTGAGTTTGAAAAGTTATAGCACAGTCTGCCATGCTATCTGAAGGGTGTATTGAGAACAATATTAATTTTAAAACAAATCAATGGATAGCGACACATAACAGATGGTCCAATCTCACTGACCTATCATCGCCCAGCCCAAACTGGTTGGCAGAAAAATTTGTAATTTTCCATGGACACTCCCTTTAGAATATAAACACTCGCTAAGCAAGTTTTTTTTGGTATTCAAATTTATTTTTAGAGGAGTTTGTTTTAAATAGAGCAGGCAAGTCTAGACAGCATGCGTTGGTAGGACGATAACAGGGTAGCTGTTACGTACCGTATCCATTTCATAATATTATTTTTATTTGCGGCTCACTTCAACTATGATGGCAGATCTTGAATTACTAGAAATAAACTGTGATTTTGTCCCTCATAGAGTTTACCCCATGCACAACCTCCCCACCCATCAGCATCCCCAGTCAGATTACTTCTTGGTGAAGCTCGCAAATATAATGGGTGTTTCCAAATGATATCTTGGAAACATAACTTTTTAAATTTTAACGTCCATTTATTATTGACAACGAATTTTAACCTATACTGGTTAAACCGCTGTTACCGGTAACCTATAAATGACAGGTTATCTGTTTGTTGACACTGGTCCGAAGCACCACAGTGTCAAGATAAATTATGCTATGATTACTTATCAATTGATAAATAAAGTAATGACGGGAACTGTGCTTTAATAAACTGCACAAAATTATATAGGAGCGTTAATTTCGATGATACATTATTTAACGCAATAAAATAACTACTTATCTGTCGTGACGAAGCACTGGTATTCAGCTAGTGGGTTTATATTTGAAGACACAATTTTCAAACGTCATTTTCACAATGTGCGATAGGTTCCTCTGGTTTTGAACGCCTCGTATAAGTAAATAATGAATTCACAGAGATAAGAAAAAATATAATTGAAGATTGACAAGGGAACAATTCTTTAGATAAAGCTGTCATAACTAGGCTGGGAATTGGTCACACTTTCTTACATTAACTCTCCAGAAAGCTTTGTAAGGGCACGCGCCTCCACCATTCACTGGTCCAGGATTAAGGGGGACATTGTATGGTCGAAATCAAAGCCATTTTCTACAAATTATAAATAATCTACAAATCAATATTTTTTCATTTATTTATATTATAAGGTTTATAAAGGATGTTAAAGTATCCAAGAAAAAAAAGTTTTTAATTCTTCGAAAGATGGTGGTGCTGTGTCTGACGAAAGGAAACCCTCTTTCAGCATAAATATGTTTTAGCGACGACAGTGCCCGCTGGCGTTCGCGCATTCGCGGTGGCCAAGAACGAAATAGAAGACTTTATGTTATACAGTACAATACATAGGTTTGTCGGATGGACCTAAAGCATATTTATGTTCTTTTCACGGGCGTCAATATATGCATATATATAAATTTTAACTGGGGTCATTTTCGGTGTCTACTAGGTAGGATCGATAAAGATCCGAAGAAATTTTTCAAAAATTCTGTCATGAGTGCAACCTCAATAGCTACTTTCCTTCGGAGGAAAGTGCTAAAAACACTTGTTTCCTTTACTGTTGAGAGGAGATGGTTGACCGTTGATGATGCAAGGTAGGGATTGTCGGGGTTCGGTCACTGCTACTTAATAAAACTACATTTTACCGTGAAAATGGTTTTATTGTTGCCGACGTTTCGGCTTGAAATGCAAGCCTTCATCAGGGTTGTAAAAACAAGCAGGACAGATTTAATACTAACACATACATACATTTATATATATATATATATATATATATATATATATATATATATATATATATATATATATATATATATATATTTAACTGGGGTCATTTTCGGTGTCTACTAGGTAGGATCGATAAAGATTCGAAGAAATTTTTCAATATTTCCGTCATGAGTGCAACCTCAATAGCTACTTTCCTTCGGAGGAAAGTGCTAAAAGAGAATTGTTTTTCTCATTAGCCAATCTAGTAGTCCATTTCGACTTACCTCTTGAGGAAGATGGATTAGCACGGAGAAGAATAAGATCCAACCCGTACTCGCTGAGATGCTGACAACTACTGGAAGTAAGTCTTCAAGGATAACGGATAGCGTCCAGTTCTATCCCCGCTCCCTGACCTACAAGCACAGCCAAATACTCCGTCAGGTCTGGTCATTTCCCCTGCCTGGGTCTGTGTCATTACAACGGATTTCAGACTTAAAAGGAATATGATGATGTAGAACTTGGATAATTCGAACCCCTAGGGACCGATAAAAAAGTTCAAATTATCCAAAATTCACATTTTAATTGAAAAAATAGTACATTTTATTTAAAGAAAAACAAACATTTCATGAATTGATGATTACGTACATAAGTAATAAATAATTTATCAAAAAAGTAAAAATAAAAGTCTATTGTTTTGAAAAAAAAAGTCATTTTTATGGTCAATTTTTTTTCTTCATTTTTCAGGTAAGTTGGTGAAGCCTTAGGAGGAATTGCAAAGGTCTTTCGCAATTTCAGATTTTTTCTTTATCCCTTTTTCAACTTCTTTAATCGCAGCTATTTTCTCTGACAAAGTTTTTTAACTTCTAGGCTTTGACATCTTAAATCAACAACTCACTGAGCTGCACTGTACACCAGAAATTCAAGGCACAAACAATACAACAGATCTAGGCGCTGACTGAGTTGTAACTGAATAAGAAATGAATATCGGAGGGATGGTGGGAGGGAATTCTAGGATAAAACGACAGGATGGTGTATGTAACTACAACCCCTGGAAGGGAGGAAGCGCGACCCACCACTTTGCAGAACTCCAAGACTTGTCCCGGAACCCCTACATCCGTATCTTACTATCCTTCTTACCCGAGGGCAGAATATTTTTACAAGATTTAAGATCAATCGCCTCTCTGTCCACTTCCCAGCGGAGGCACAGACTCGTAAAAAATTCGAATTATCCAAAATTTTATTCGAATTAACCACGATTTTTTTACATTGTTTATCCCCTAAATTCTAGGGACCGAGAGAAATATTCGAATTAAAGACGATTTTGAAATATCGAAGTTCGAATTATCCATGTTCCACTGTATTGGGGTCTGTTTGCGAAGGCCACATCCAGTTACTAGTGAAGTATCTGTAGCGATTATAACAGTGAGTCGGCGTACGCGTATAACTCATTAGCTTTTCTATTGGCTATTCGTATAGGCAATTCTATTGGTTGTTGCTGGTGGTAAAGTAACCTTTAAGTCAATCCAACTCCCAAAAATTAATAAAATTCTATTAATTTTAGCGAGTTGGCTTGAGAGTTTTGAAATCTTCTTGAGTGCATGTAGCAAGTGGAAACGCAAAGCACGTATGACCAAAATGAAAAGTCAATACAAAATATAAATATGTAAGGAGGCCCCTAAACTTCACAATTACCTTTGATTTTTATAGTATTAACCTTTTTAGCACTTTCCTCGGAAGGATAGGATATGTGTTTGGATTTAAAGGGGATAAACATTTAAGTTATTACACCCTTGATGTATGAACGTATGTTTTTTTTTTTTTTTTTTTTTTTTTTTTTTTTTTTTTTTTTTTTTTTTTTTTTTCTACACATGTAACTATACTAAACTATATGTAAGCTATATCTCTGTTTACAATTAATTCATCTAATCACTTGGGTTTTATGACATCAGGAAATGAAATGAATTTTTTTTAAAATTTATTAAGGTATTTATTTTATTTTTTATTTATTTATTTTATTTTTGTCTTATCGTTTTTTTTTTTAAATTTGACATAGCATGTTTTTTATTTTACGTAGCAGGTTTTTTTTTTAACATACCATTGCAAAAAAGTATAATGATATAGTATCATAATATAAATAAAGAAACTATAATAATGTTATTTATTAATAATAAAGAGATTACATATTTTAACAATACAAATTACATACATATAATTTTATATTACAATTATTTTAGTAAATATTTACATGAGAACTTTCGAGGGTTCTATTTACCCTTATACTGATTCACGGAGTTACTATTACAGAGTTTGGTGCTTTTATATCTTGTTAAGAAGATCAATATCTTTTAATAGAAGGATCATTTTGTCTATAGAATTGGATGAGTCTTGTAGTGCTTGTCTTGTGGATCGGGGTATTTTATAGGTTTCAAATTTTGTTTTGAATTTTCTGCATTCCTCTAAGATGTGTTGGATTTTTTGGGGGGCTTTACAGGCATCACAATTTGGGTTAGGTTGCTTTGTTAAAGGATACCAACCTCGACCCAAGGGAAAGGAGACCTCTTGATTATTGGAAGGTAGAAGCAATGTGTAGGGAGACAGCAACAAGCAATACAACAGGTCTTAAGGCCGTAGTGCGCTGTCTTAACGAGGACAGATCAAGATTAGTGTATTTTTTTGTAATATTTACTATGTACATCTTCATGACAATCTCAATAGCCAACAAACTCTTTTCATTGAATCATATATATATATCGAGAATATTTATATTAAGAATATAAGTGGAGCTTTTCAATTTAAAGTTTTGTTGTTTTATCCTATAAATATAAGAACTTGTAAAAAGAGCACCAAAAACTGATAAAAGGAGGCAAGTCTGCACTATATTAATATACTTACTTAATGTTTGTATTTCACCTAAGGAATCTTGTTGATAGATGTAAGAAATCTTTGCATCTCTTGATGATTTTAAGCATCTCCCCAAGTGGGGAGCAGACAGAAGTATAATGCTAACACTCTATCGAGCGTATACCAGGTCTCTTCTGGACTACGGGAGTGTAGCGTACACATCTGCCAAGCCCAGCACTCTTAAAATTCTAGACTCCATCCAAAATACAGGTCTATTCATTGCTACAGGTGCTTTTAGATCCAGCCCAGCTGTTAGCCTACATGCAGAAGCTTCCATTGGAGTACAGGCGTATGCAGAATTGTCTAAAATATAGTTTGAAAACTAAATATTTAAATAGTGCGTGCGTTCCTCAATCAATCGATGAGGCCATATTACGCAAAGATCAAATGCAGCCATTTAGACAACGCCCACTGTTGGTAAGATGTGCGACATATACTCAAGACACTGACCTAATAGGAGCACAGCTCTTAATCAAACATCCCATCACTTTTATACCATGGACTATAAACAATTTAAAACTAGAGCTGGGACTGACTAAATACAAAAAATCTAATCCGATTTCTACACATACATACAAACACATTTTTAAATCATATCTCAATAAAAATAAAGACACGTTATTCATCTATACTGACAGATCCAAGACGGCGGAAGTTGTAGGCGCAGCTGCTGTAATGGATAAAAATACTCTACAAATGAAACTATCGAACACTGCAAGTATCTATTCAGCAGAACTGCATGCATTATCCCTCGCTTTGGACAATATACAGGACGTGGAACAACATAAAATAGCAATCTGCACGGACTCACTTAGCTAAATATACGGACTACGAGACATATACAATCCTAATCCAATAATTAAAAATATACTTGAACGGATACATCAGACGACTAAAGTAATAACTATATATTGGCTCCCAGGACACGAGGACTTAGGAAAAAACACCAAAGCTGACGTACTTGCACGGACGTCAGCAGGACAAAACAATCACTATATACACAATAATACACTACAAGATTTGCAAGCTGAGGCCACAAGGTTAATTACAGGAAACTGGCAGCACTCTTGGCACATGACGACAGAGAATAAACTCCGAGAAATAAAACAAACAGTTGGTGAATGGCCTTAAAGCAAAAGAAACAATAGGAGAGAAAAAATTGTATTATGTCGCTTAAGAATCGGCCATTCACGGCTGACACACTTACACCTCATGACGAGACAGAGCAGACAAAAATGTGAACATTGTAACTCAACACTGACCATAAAACACCTCCTGACAGAATGTATACTTAGACAAAACTATGACTTACCGTACAATATGACAGACCTACTAGGTGATAGGAGCCAATATATAGGACAAATATTTAACTACCTGCAGAAGACTAACGTACTTGACAAATTATAACATGACCTCTATGACTAAATTGGCAACAAGACATAAGAGAGAAAAGAAAAGAGAAAATATGAGAGAAAAGAGAAATAGAGAAAATAAGAGAAAAGAGAAAATAAGAGAAGATGTTATGTATTTCATTAAAATAAATATATACCACCACTACCAACTAACTACCAACTTACGGCCATTGCACTACCAAATACTAAAACCTTATTGCCAGACGCACAAACCATTGTAACAAAACCAATACTAACACCATACATTCTAGACAAGTTTACACGAAACAAATTTGATATTTTTATATTATTTTATACATGCTCATTTAGTATTTTTTAAAAGTTGAATCGCCTAGCTGCTACTACTTATTAAATAATAAATAAATACATAAATAATGTTTTTATAGAAAAACAAGCTTGTTTACTTGTATATATTATTCAATTCAAAATGTATTAGCAATATACATGTTGGATACAGTGTTTTGGATTCAATTTTCCTGATGAAGCAATGACGATAGATATTGTTTGGTATATTCTTCACAAAATTTGGAAATATGTCTGAAGTCTTTAAATTTAGTCTTCCACACTGGAATTAAAACTGAAAAAAAAAAAAAAAACAACAACAACTACTTGTAAATAAGCCCCTAAGAAATCCTTTTTTTGTAACATCAACTACAATCATAGCTGACTTGCCCCCTTCTTTTCCTGTATTACTCAGACTTAGCCCTTTCTTTTCCTGCAGAGTAAATTTTATTTTTCTTATTTAAAGGGACAAGCCTCGTTTTTACCGTTGCCATTTTTATATAACATTGTATTCCTATCAAGTTTAACTGATTTTTTTTTTTTTTTTTTGACTTAGCCCCTTTTTACCTTACCCTTCATATGTTTTCCATAGTACTTTGGAAAACCTGTTGTCAGTAGTAGGATTATTGGATACCTAAAGGCTAAATTATGAAATATTTGAAATAAGTAAAAGTCGCTTTTGATATAACGATTGTAGAACTTAATAATTGCAATAAGCTCGCTAAAAAAATTTCCTGCTCCACCGTGGGTGCATAGAAGCATGTACGTAGATAGCCAGGCAATAATGGCCATGGTAGCAGCCCTTAAACAAAAATAATAATCCATAAGATTAGTTGTGAAAGGAGATATAAAGCAGTTGAAGCACACTACAAATGCAGGACATCTACAGATTACCAGCCCCTGCGGGTTCAGATACCCAATTCACCTCTTAACACATTTTTTTAAGGCGTATGAACTTTCAAGGTATTAGAGTCAATATATCTTCAGCTTGCCCCCCAGAGTATAATGCCAATGGCATATGCTTCTCTCCAGGCATATAGTTACCGGTCCAAGTACTAACCATATGCAGGATGGCTTACTTGCTTGACGGGAAACAGTGTATTCAACATTGTATGGACGTTATGGAGTTATTACCCAAAAGAGCAATCAACCGATTTGGACTTACGTCATTGAACTATGGGGTAGAGCAAAACCTTCCAACATAAACCGAATCCAAACCTTCCAGTCCAAAGTCCTTCGTCGGATCCTTAATGCTCCCTTTTAGGTCAACAATAAAATATCATCCACCAAGACCTCGAAATTTCTTTTGTCAGTGAATTCGCTAAAAAAGGCTTCTTTGCTTTACATTCGAAGCTATCCTTTCATCGCAATCCCCTTGCTCAATCCCTTTCCACAGATGTGATCCCCTCTGATCCTCCAAGACGTCTGAAAAAAAAGTGGCCAAGAGACCAACTATAACATCTGAATAAATAATCATTAGTGCCCTAGGGAGTGTCTGCCTTCTTCCCTCTGTATTTCCATGTGTATAGCTTAGGAGATATGTATTTACTTATTGTATTATATGTATACGGATTGTAAATATTCAATGGAAAAAAAAAAAATCATATAACACACCCACACACAAAGGGTCAAGCAACAAATTTTATCACTTTCTGAAGTAACATGGCTTTTGAGGACCCAGAATTTTTGAAAAATGACTTGACATCTTCTTTGATGATACGAGACACTAGAAATTGAACTCTGTCCTCTTTACCTGAACTCTTACCAGAAGACTATAATGTTTGTAATCTGCCCTCTTTATTCATCTGCAGTTCTCATATAAATGCCTTAGATGTTATTATGGAAAGTAATAAATTAAAATCAACAAGATATTTATTAACAATATTAATACATGTAACAATATTTTATAAAATAAAAATAAAATAATGCAATGTATATAACAACAAAAACCTAGGCATATTATTTAGATTATAAATTAAAATTAAATAACAAAAGACGGGTTAATACAGAAAAAAAAGATTGATCTGTTTCAATCTCAAGTTGATTTTTATAGAAGAAAATAGTAAAAAGTAAGGCCTATTATAAAATATTTATTTATTTAAATTTTAACGTCCATTATTATTAACTGAGAATTTTAGGACGAGTTCTCTATAGGTTACCACCCTTTTCTAGCCAGGATAGGGCTGATGCCTTTTCTTTTTTCTAAAGAAAAGCTACCACCCCACAGTGGGAATCGAACGCACGACCTTTGGCACGGAGTGTTAAGTGCTCACACCTTAACACTCACGGCCACCGGGCCTCCTATAAAATATTTACATTAGATACATATGACTAGTGACTCCGAATCCTATTCGTTTCGGTTGTGGATAATTTCTATTTTCAACTAACGATGTCTTATTATTTACAACCAGTACATAAACACAGTTTACAGTAGTAAGGCTAAATAAAATACAAGCTTGTTATCCATGAAGTTGGATAATTAAATAAATACCACAACTCTAGCTATTGTTTCCAATTATTAATACTCAATATTATTATTTAACTGTAGGTCTACCGTTACAATTCTGCATCCTTGTGTAGAAATATATTTTTGTTAATTATTCATTTTATTTATAAAAATAATAAATATATTAGAAATACTAGAAATAAGTTAATATTTACAATTAATAAAACATTGAAACTAATTGCCTTGAAACAAGCTGTTAAATTTTTATGTAGATGTTAATCATTGTATGATGTGTAAGAATTGTCATATATCGACTGCTGTCTGTAAGTAATTTGTACAAGTTATGTGGTAAGTATAAATTTTGATGTTGGTAGCATTTTCCTAGTATTTGCTAAACAATTAGTTCTGTTTTGCATGGTCTTTCTGTTTACTGGTGGGACAAGAACAGAAGAGTACCGAACTTTCTTCTTTTCAAATTCTAACACACATTTAATGAGTATTACATTGAGAGGAGGTCATTGCCTGTTCGTGATGCGAAGGTAGGATTTGTCAGGGTTCGGTCGTGGTATCTTGATAAAAATATATTTGTGTAATAAAAAAATGAGTTGCCAACATTTCCACTTTATTTTCTAGCCTTCTTCAGGGCTGGAAAACAAGGAGAACAGAGTTACTAATATACAGGGTGTAACGTAATTAGTGATGAATACTTCAGGAGGTGATAGTAGACACCAAATGGAACACAAATGGTCCTTTGGGCTAAGGGTCAATTCCCAACAGGGAAGGAGGAAATTTAAATTTTGTGTTTTTTTAGGTTAACCACGTTTTTTGTTGAATGGAAAGCAATAACTAAATAAATGTTTAAGATATGTGATTTCCAATTGCAGCGTCGTAAACTAGACAAAATTTGCTTGAAGAACATGTAGACTTTGTCAATTGTAAAACCAATGAAAGGGGCCTAAAACGCAGTTTAAATTTACAACCTTCTTTAGTTTTAACGAAAGCAACTATGTTTTTACAGCTTTTGCAAAACGACCTTCACAAACTGCTTGAAGATATTCCCTTAAGTCGACGGTAAGGTAGTTGGTTCCAGATGGATGGCTGCCCTGTGTACAGTGGCTAAGGAGTAACCACATTCCTCAATAGGCTTTTTGGGGAAAGTGGAGAAGTCCGGACCTCACACCTCTTGATTTTTATGTCTGCGGGAAATTGAAGACAATGGTTTATTCTGAAGCCATTGACACTAGGGACCAGCTGATTAAGAGAATAGTCTTAAAAGTTATTGAAATTAACATTAATGAGGCAGAGGTGCCTGCAGCAGCCGATTCTCTGCTTGTACTGGTGAGAGAATGTCTTGCCTAGGGTAGAGGGCATATTGAAAATTATCGATAACCAACAATTTATTTTATTATTATTGTGTAAAAGAATTTATTTTATTATTTTTGTATAAAAGAAAATATTTTGTTTAATTAAAATTTATTTTCAATTCTGTGTAAATAAAATGTGTATTTTATTGATAAATAGTTCATTTCAGTATACCTATACCAAATAATAAGAGCCCTTTTAATTTATTATGTTCTTAAAGCTTATGAAGAAACTTTTCTAAAAGTGGGGAATCTGCAGTTTACAAGAAATTGACAAAAATAAATGGAAATAACACATAGTTTACCCCCCCCCCAAAAAAAAGAAGTTTGTAAATTTAAACAGCGTTTAAGCCCCCTTTCACTGGTTTTGTAACTGACAAAGTCTACTTGTTCTTCAAGTAAATTTTGTCTAGTTTGCAAAGCTACAATTGGGAATTACATATCTTAAACAGTTATTTAGTTATTGCTTTCTATTCAACAAAAAACTTGGTTGACCTAAAAAAACACAAAATTTAAGTTTCCTCCCTCCCTGATGGGAATTGACCCTCAGCCCAAAGTACCATTTGTGTTCCATTTGGTGACTACTATACATACCCTCCTGAAGGATTTGTCACCACTTTCCTTATACCATGTATATGCAAAAGACATGACAAAAACTGAAAAATATTACCTATACATAGATGAGGGTGAATGATACATTTGGTAAGTGTGTGTTGTAGCTTGATCATAAATTAGAGGTAGATTAATACAGATTTAAAACTTAAATGAGTAACATAGAAACAGATGTAAAATAAATAAGTACATGGGAACAATGCCTACACATCCACGAGGCGTAGTTATCCTTCTTCTCATTGGACAGCCTATTTTCTTACTGTACTTATTAATCTGCTTCTATGCAGAGATGGGCATAATTTTATTTATAAATAAAAATATGAATTTATTCATACTTCATATATTTGTGAATACGAATATAAATAAATTTGTACTTCATATATTTGTGAAAACGAATATAAATAAATTCGTATTCATAAGTGTGAATACGAATTTATGTATATTCACATATATTAAATATAAAAATACAAATAAAATTTTATTCGCAAATTTTTCTGCGAATAAAAATAAATTCACAGAAAAAATTGTAAATAATCACAAAAAATGTGAATATTTACAAAAAATCAAGTGATTACAAAAAAAAATCACATTAAAATATACGAATAAAAATTTATTCACATAATAATTTGTGAATAAAAATTTATTCACAATAAAATTCGCAAATAAATCATGAATTCATTCGTATTAAGTTGATATTACGAAAGTTATTGAAGGTGTTTTTTTTTTTTGTTTTTTTTTTGTTTTTTTTTTTAATAAATAAATAAATTCGTATTTTTATTTATAAATAAAATTATGCCCATCTCTGCTTCTATGTTACCCATTTAAGTGTTAAATCTGTATTAATCTACCACTAATTTAAGCTCTAGGTATAACACAAACTTACAAAATGTATAACTCACCCTCTTCCATGTTCTTGTCATGTTTTTTGTATATATTTTAGTATTAACACTGTCCTGCTTGTTTTGCAGCCCTGATGAAGGCTTGAATTTAAGGCCGAAATGTTGTTAAAAAATAAAATTCATTTTATTATACAAAAAGGAAGTTTTATTAAGATAACACGATCAAAGCCTGACCAATTCTACCTTCTCATAAAATAATTAAGATTGACAAGAATTCAGCCTTAAAGAAGCTGAAACCTTTCATTTCCTAACAATATAACAGGAGTCTGACGTTGTCCTCAATGTTCCACATATTTATACCAAAACTCTAGGAGTTTCAAATCGCTTATATGTTTGTATATATATTTCTTTGTAATATTTACTCCCCAATTTTCGGTAATATCTTTCCAAGATGGAGGTTGTCAGAGTTCGGTCATGAGAGTTAATAGAAATATAGCTTGTATATAAAAATGAGATATATTTGCTAATTTTTTGGCTTGAGTTTCAAGTCTTCAGAAAGAACAGATCGGCATGGGAGTCGCAACATCTCTTTACAGATCAGTTCCTCCCCACCTCATGACAGAGGTTTGAAACTCAAGCCAGAATACTGGCAAATATAAATAATTTAAAAATGTAGTTTTATTAACTCTCTTGTCTGATCCCAAACAATCTTCACCTTTGCAAGCTTGATGGTCAACAATCTCGCAGAATGAAACAAATTACTTAATCTAAAAATAGAGATTTATAATTTTTCAGAGAGTTTGACACACTGAACACTTTAATATTCTAAAATGAAAACGAAGCCAAATTTTAATTTTCTCAAATTTATGGATTCAAACCCAAAGAGTTCCTTTGAAGCTAAGGAAAGTTATTTTGAATGATATTACTACTGAAAAAGTTTGTCTTTTCTTTCATTGGCTTATGAACTGACATTTTTATCGTTCTCCCGATATTTTTTGCTAAAATATGGAGAGTAACTCATGAAAAATATCTATACCCAGTAATTTCATTGGCCATCTAATATGAATTAATAATTTAGAAAAGGATTGAAATACTTTCTGGAAGTACCTAGGCCTCGTGTTAGCTATACCAGATCAAGGGGGAACAAAATAGTCTCAGGCCAGTAACAGGCCATGAGGGGCAGATACTGTAAGAGGTATCTCATTCTTGACTATTCGGCACGCTCAATACGTAATGTGGTCAGTACTATGCTCCGGACGCCTAATTTTCCCCTTTGCAGATAGACATTTATTAAATTAATGAAAGGCTGGTTTAGCCTAGGGACGGTCAGGGTGGTTGAATCTAACCCATGAGTGACGCTCATGAAGCTCGAAGATAAATTCTTTAGTGCGCACAGGATTTGAACTCAGGCCCTCCAGCAATATTAGTACAGTGCTCTCTGACAAGTTAATCTCGTCTCCTTACCAGATCATAGAAGAGTAGAAACTTTAGACATTTAAGTCAGCTCGGTGTGTAAAACTTAAAAGAGCAAAACTTTATATTTATTGTTATGATTACCCCGCTGAGCAGCTCCTTTGGGGCGGTTTGTTTTTTTGTTCTATTAACATGTGAAATCTACCGTCTTGCTGGAGAGGATAGTAGTGAGTACCATTCAAGAAGACCAGATTCCCCAGTCCTGTTTAATGAGATCAGCAGCCTTCTCCCCGATGGCATAAGCAGGGGCCATGGTATGCGGTCCAGGCATTCGTGGCATGATGGAAGCATCAGCCACCCTAAGACCCTTCACTCCATGGACCCTCAATCTGGGATCGACTACCGAAGACCTAGGGTCTGGACCCATCCGACAAGTGCCACTTTGATGATGGAACTGGATGGGGATCGCTCTCACTGCGCAGTCCCAGTATTCGTCCGAGTTGAACTCGAATTTTTGGCAATTAGGAATCGGGACTGAGAAGAGAGTTGTACCTATTTCTCTGAAGGGCTTGGTCTGAGCGAGCTTGATCGCCACCTTGATTCCTTCGACAATAGTCTTGACGTCATGTGGATCAGAGAAGAAGTTGCCGTCAATGATGGGCGGATCTGTGAAATGCTTGCTACGCAGCCTTACAGTTCCTTTGCTTCTTGGGTACATGGCCATCGGGCTGATGGTGAATCCTTCCTTGAAGTTTATCCTTCTCCAGACCTTGTCGTACATTTCATTCGACACACCTAGAGTTCTTCTAAACACTATTCCGCCATCTGCTGCAGGAGAAATAGGAATGAAAATCAATTCGACATCAGGTTTGTTGCTGGTAGAGAGAGGTGTTTGGATATAGCCCAGAGCTTCAGCGCCATTGCTGGAAAACGGTCCACCTCTTCCAGAAAGCCACTGTATGAATGAGACTGGAGAATTCATCAAGACTTTCTGGAAGGTGAAGCTTTCCGAACTGTTTATCAGGAAGTTGACAATGGGACAGCCGAGGTGCTCGTACAAGTTGTCTCCAACAGGTAGGTCATTGACGACTGGTATTTTCAACTCCTCCAAATGATCTCTGTGCCCAATCCCCGACAACATCAACAACTTGGGCGAGTTGAACGATCCAGCAGACAGGATGACTTCGTTCCTGACTCGTACCTGACGCTCCTTCCCTTTCCTTCTGAACGTGACTCCTAAAGCCTTCCTGGTCTTGGGATCTATTATGACCTTCATGACCGAAGTCCCTTTCACCATATGAAGGTTTGTCCTCGACTTGATCGGCATCAAGTAGGCAGAAGCTGCACTCAGTCTTTTCCCTGACTTCATGGACACCTGCGTTCTTGAGAAGCCCACCAATGTCTTTGGGTGGTTGTAGTCTATAATGTTATAACCCAATTCTTTTCCTGCTTTTAGAAATCGTTCCGTCAATCTGGTTGCATAAGGATACTCAATCTGAAGGTTCCCTTTAGTGGAATGATATTTCGAGTCTGCCAAATGAGGAAGAGACATGTTCTCAACCTTGAGGAAGTAAGGCAACATTTCACCATAGGACCATCCGGGGTTTCCCATCTTGGACCAATCGTCGTAGTCGGATGGAAGCCCTCGAGTGTACATCATGCCGTTGATCACCGATCCACCGCCTACCGCTTCTCCAGCAGGCCAATTGCATTGCTGTCTTATGAGGCCTGTGCAGGCGTTCTTAGTCTTCTCTACTTCATAGAACTTGGAGAAGTTCCCCAGAACTGTCATTGGGTTTACGAACGGAATGTCGTTGTATATGTTACCCTCCATGCCGGCTTCTATTAGAAGGACCTTCCACTGTGCCACTTCGGAGAGTCTGTTGGCAACGACGGAACCAGCGGGTCCAGATCCAACCACCACGAAGTCGTACTCCGGTAAAATCGGCAAGTTCTCCAAGAAGGAGTTCTCGCGGAATGGAATTCCTTGCTGTAGATAAAGTTTCTGGATCTCATCAAGGATCGATATTTGCCCGGCCACAATCTTGGCGACGAGCAGCAGCCAAAGCACTCCAAGGAGGTTCATTTCCCTGCAACAAATATAGACTCATCAATACATAAAAAGAGGTTTTGTACTTATATTTAAATGAAAGTAATAGAACAAATAATTAAAAATCGCTAGAACCACAATTTAAAGAGTATACATGTAATGGAGAATAAATGAAATAAATATTTAAAACAAAAAAAAAAAGCAAAAAAAAAAAAACAAAAACTAAACTTTTTTTACTTTTTGGACAAAAGGTTTTATTTATTTTGTGTTTTGGCATTAAAAAAAATACATAACCCTAAATTTTCAACCTTCTACTACCAATCCCTATTTTATAATAACAATATTAGTACTTTTTTTAATCATAAAATTTAGTTATAGTCAAAAGTTTCATGTTTCCAGATGACATCGTTCGGAGCAACGGAAACAGTGAGTCATAATGCTGCAAATGGTCAACAATTTTATTTAACATTCAAAATCAAAGACCAAGTTTAACACAAAGTGGGAACATTGCCATACGAAGCACATCCATTTTACAAATTTACTTTATGGGAGGTGAGGACTCATAAAACTCACTCGCCAATCGCGTGGATGCACGTTGTGTGATTACATTAACCTCAATTCACGGTTTGCCAGACGCATCGTCAGTAAGCTGGACGATATATAGAATGAGCAGAATAAATTGTTCAGATAAATTCAATCACACATGCACAAATTACAAAGTGACTATCACCCTTGATAAAGAACCATCTGGAGAGTAGATTCAATACACCTGTTGCTAGATTCAATACACCTGTTGCTAGATTCATGGTTGGCGACCGTACAGGTATCCTAGAAATCATCTCGACCTAATTAATGCTATCGACCTAACGCTTCGATCGAAATCAGATCGGCTCAATCTTCAGACCTATCGCCCTTGGATTTCTTAGAACGGGGACTCGTTAAAGATTTGGTCTACAGGGACCACATTGGTTCGAGGGAGTACCTCATCCGTAGCATCAGATGGTCTGGGAACAGATTACAGGAGAGCAACGCACAAATGCCGCCTATATGCCGTCCCTACCATGTCAAAATATCGAATATGAAAATCGGAGCATACTAGCCAACAAACTTATGCGATACTTTGACGAATTAATATATTGAAAAATGGTCTTATTCCAAACTTTATTTAAGGCATTAACGGTTATTCTAAACTGGGTGGTTATGGAAATTTTCGACAAGCCGTATCGTCCACAATCCAAGAGCATCGAATCTGAAACACGTGATTTTTCATATTCAATATTTTGACACGGTAGGGACGATATACACAAATACGCAATGTTTATGTTTGTGAAACAAGAATTTACACGGAACAAGTGTTGCGTGTCCTTCACGCCTCCATTCCTAACCTCATCTACCGTGATATGCTAATAGAATTATATCCAAGAATATGTTCTCTATTTCACGTAAACCATCTTGCGGAATAAGTTTCAGGGGGATTTGTTGTCTGAAGAAACATCTCAACAATTATATAACTTTAGATTATAAAAATATGGGTCAGAGCTAAATATGTGTGGAGATATTCTGGAAAAATAATTATCCCGTTAATATGATAGAAAAAGAATGTAGCGGTCGCATTTAAATTTAAAATGACCACATTTCCCTCTCTTCTGTGTCGTGAGATGAAAAAATTAGCGGAAAAATTAGTTTTTACAGGATTACAAACCTGGAAAAAGTGGTACATAGAAAAAAATACCAAGTGAAATTTAGATTAACTCACTCTCTACCACAAGAAATTTCTATCACAGTCATATAAGACAAAAGCTTGATTCCCCCATTGACTTGTCAGAACTCCTAGGAGATTACCGCATGGACACAATATTCAAACATTTAAAAAGCACAGATATTTATAACAACATCTAACGGAAAATATTAGGTAGTGGAGATGGAGATAGTTAGCCGTTGCAGAGATACGAAGACAAGGTATAGTTGGGATTCGGCTAGGAGAAAAACGTCAGACTTTCAGGAAGAGATCTGTATTTGGACGTTTCGGCTGCACTTTGGCAGCCTTCTTCAGCACTAGAGAATGCCTAGGGGGGGGGAGGGAGGAAGACCTCGAAGACAAGGTATGGTTGGGATTCGGCTAGGAGGAAAAAACGTCAGACTTTCAGGAAGAAATCTGTATTTGGACGTTTCGGCTGCACTTTGGCAGCCTTCTTCAACACTAGAGAATGCCTAAAGGGGGGGGGGGGAGGGAGGAAGACCTCGAAGACAAGGTATGGTTGGGATTCGGCTAGGAGGAAAAAACGTCAGACTTTCAGGAAGAAATCTGTATTTGGACGTTTCGGCTGCACTTAGGCAGCCTTCTTCAGCACTAGAGAATGCCTAGGGGGGGGGGAGGGAGGAAGACCTCGAAGACAAGGTATGGTTGGGATTCGGCTAGGAGGACAAAACGTCAGACTTTCAGGAAGAAATCTGTATTTGGACGTTTCGGCTGCACTTTGGCAGCCTTCTTCAGCACTAGAGAATGCCTAGGGGGGGGGAGGGAGGAAGACCTCGAAGACAAGATATGGTTGGGATTCGGCTAGGAGGAAAAAACGTCAGACTTTCAGGAAGAAATCTGTATTGGACGTTTCGGCTGCACTTTGGCAGCCTTCTTCAACACTAGAGAATGCCTAGGGGGGGAGGGGGGAGGGAGGAAGGCTGCCAAAGTGCAGCCGAAACGTCCAAATACAGATTTCTTCCTGAAGGTCTGACGTTTTTTCTCCTAGCCGAATCCCAACCATACCTTGTATTCGAAAATATTAGGTATATACCAAGCCAAAATATTTTGCTGAAAGGTTTAAAACTCTTATTTAAGTTTATGCGCTTCAAACATTTCGGGTAAAATGTCTAAACCTCGCGTATAAATAAATCTACTCTTCTATGAAAATTGTTTAAACAAGTTTTACATTGCACTCTATTGAAAAGTACCGTACAAAAATGCAATTCGCTATGAAACGGTGCATTCAAATGATAAATGATAATGCCTCGTTTTACTGACAAACTTATTTTAGTATTAAACCTAATTAAAGATAAATTGGGACAATAAAACATTCAAAGGGACAAGATCAACACTTCCAGTTAAGATTATCTTATCAAACATTCCTTAAGAACCGTTTTCATAGAGAATTTAGTGAGCTTTCGAATGGTTGCCTTTCACTTACCACGATTTCTTAACCGTTATTGAAATATCTATGTTATTGAAAAATGTTCAGCGTCATTCTGGAGAAACAAAACGAAAATTCTTTAATTTAATCCATTTTTCTCGAAAAAAGGTTATAAATGTGCCCTTTAAAATAGTTTTATTGGATTTTCTACCCCCATTTACCCATAAAAGTGAATATATAAGCCTGTCAACGCAATAACGTAAGCAACAAGACTTGTTATGCGCGAATTGCTCCAAAAAAGCAATGTTCTGGTTGGTGGATTCTGCTGGTTAGTGAAAACATTTTTGTAAATCAGACAAGTATTTAGGCAGTTTTTTTGGCTGCCAACATCATTAAATATGTAACAAGTGGAAATGTACTCTGCCCGATGTTACTGTTATTACCCAGCATGTCATAGGCCTAACTATCTTTTTTGAGGTACTGTTCTTCTGCAGCATTGGGGTCATTGTGGAGCCGGATGATATTAATTTATTCACACCATAATAATGTTCTTATGTTCAAAAATAAAAACACGGTAACTGTTACGATTAAAAAAAAAGTATATTAAAGATACATAAAACAACTCTTAAAAATGTGAAATTTTCAATGTTTTGGCAAATTTTAGGCCCAGCGCAAGATTGAAAGATATCAACTGATCTAAACCTAACTAAAACACAATGTTATTAGGCTCTGTCTGAAGACGTTACAAACTATTATATTACGAAATCACCTATTTAAAAAAATCGCAAAAAGGAAGTTTTTTCATATTTTGTCAAATTCCGAAACCAATGCGCGAACGGAAGATGTCAACCGATTTCGATAATTTTTTCTCCATTTTCTTGACTATATAATTCGCAACTTTTTCGCTAGTAATAGCGTTTCAGTTGGTTAACTATTCCAAGTTGTAGGTTATTAGTATTTCATACCACCCAAATCTCCAAGTGCTCCTAGTCAGCCCCCCCCCGAATTTAGTTCCCAAATACGCCCAGAATTGAGCATTAATCCTTAGTTTGGTGCCATAAGCGGGTTTCCTACTTATTGATTGAGATAGGGAACACGTGGAATTCAACATTCATGATTCCATTATTATGATACTAAAAGAGTTTACGAGTTCCAACTGCTGCAAATAACGAAAACCACATGGGGCATTTATTCATAAATATTTCTACTCGAGGCCTCTCTCCTGTCCGATATAATTCATCTCCTCGTCTTGTTGTTCTCCACAAGGCCTTCGGAGTTATTCTATTTTTGTCTGCAGTAATGATGGAAGGCGTGTTTTGAAGGTCACGGCTGTAGGATTGCTAATGGTATCCTATAGCTTTGGAGTGACTTACAATTTGAATCGTAGAAAGATATCACAATAGGATCTGCGATCCTTTTACCAAAATACTTGGAACTACTTATAAAGTGGGACTAGGCTCTTTATAACAAAAAAGTCCGACTCGCAGGAACTGCCTCATCTTAGCGCGGTTCCGTTCTTATCCCTAGTCTAATTTCGAAAGATTAAAATAGAAGCAGTTATTATTTTGTTGAGAGGAGATCGTTGACCGTTGATGATGCAAGGTAGGGATTGTCCGGGTTCGGTCACTGCTACTTAATAATACATACCCCATATGTGTATGTATGTGGGCATATATATGTACATATGTGTGCGTGTATATGTGTATGTGTATATGCCTATATATAAATATATATATATATATATATATATATATATATATATATATATATATATATATATATGTTAGGTATATTTACATAGATATGTGCATATATTATTGTTAAATATGTCCTACTTGTATTTACAGCCCTGATGAAGGCTTGAAGTTCAAGCCGAAACGTCGGCACAATAATACCATTTTTACGATAAAATGTAGTTTTATTAAGTAGCTGTGACCGAACCCTGACAGTTATATTTTGGTTCCACCAGTCTTGAAAGGTAGGATATACAATCTTACCTGGAAGGGTCGGCAACAATAGAAACCGTCCCGCTAGTTGCAAGGTCTTGGAATCTTGGAAATCTATATTTCTAACAATAAATTGTTTTTGTTATTTTACTTAACCTGTTTTATTTTCGAATACATTATCCAACTATAAGCAATTAAAAAATAACAAGGAATAAAATACAGGCGAAAAGAACACTTTGAATAAGCGAAATCAATTACTTTAAAGCTTTAAGCTCTTATTTCTCCGATTGACATCGCCTAATCAAAACTTTCATTAGAACCTTTTATGTAGAGCATTTAATAAGCTTTCTAATGGTATTCTTCCGTTTACCAAAATTCTCAACAGTTTTCGAGATATTAAAGAAAGTTCCCAAAATTTATATTATTTCTAGCAACAGAAAATTGGCCTCATTTTTCATATCCTGTTTTACACACAAAATTTTCGCAACATAAGAAATTACAAAACTAAAAAGCAATAAAAAACGAAGGGAAAGAGACAAAAATTACAACAAGAACGACAAAAACCCGTTCATAAGAACAAAACAGACGTATTTGAAGTTTTAAGCACTTATTTCTCCGATTGACATAACCTAATCAAAAATAGTTTTAGAATATTTTTTGTAGAGAATTTAGTAAGCTTTCAAATAGTTTCTATCCACTTACCACGATTTCCCAACCGTGTTCGAGATATTAATGAAAGTATACGAACTTCCCAAAACTTTTCATGTCTGTTCATAAAATATTTTATTCTAACCCTTCCTTAACTCCAAACGTAACAAAACTTTCAACATATTAGTTTTAATGAAAGTAGAACATGCAGATAAAGTTTCAACTGAATCCCATGATTCTAAGTACCCAAACCAAAAACGGTATTCAAAAAATATTTTTCCAATTTTCTCAAAAACGGTTAAAGCTATCGCCTTGAAAATGGTTTCATTCGTTTTCCTAGCCCAGGAATCATATAAAACGAGTACTTACAAGCTTATGAACTCAAAAACGTAAGCGTTACGATTTTTTTTGCGCGAATTTCGCCCCAAACGCCATCTTCCGGTAGGCGGATTTCGCTGGTTAACGAACTTGACCTTTCAAATTGGACGACGGATTTTTGTACCAAATTTCATCAAAATCGGACCATTCGTCTTCGAGCTAGAGAGCGAACAGACAAATATATATATATATATATATATATATATATATATATATATATATATATATATATAAATATATACATATATATATATATACAAATTTGAACCACCATCATTTTCGGTCTCTAGGGGTTCTGAAACGCAAAATTTTCTAGTCGGCACTTCCGGATTGTTTCATTGTATCAACCTTATAAGCGGGGTTCCTCCCTATGGGGGAGGGAGGAACCGCGCTAACAAATTTCTTACAACTTGAACCTTAGGAAGTTTTGATTGGACAACCAAAACTGATGAAAGGTCCATCCGAAGATCTAGTTTATCTAAGTTGGCCGAACTTTCGAGGGAGGAACTGTGACTTGGTGCCTCCTGGCGTTCTCTGGAGATGAGCAGCACTTATTTTATTTATTTTAATGCTTACAAGATTAGGATCTTTTAGCATGGGGAGGGGGTTACTACATAATTGTATTAGTTTACTAGTGTTAATTGATATAATCTAGTAACAATAATATCAATAATCTTAAACCTAACACCTAAGATATTTACAAATCTGGAATGGAAATACAATCTTTGTTTATAAATTAACACTATAATGCCGAATTGGTTAAACAAAAGACTAGGGTAATGAAAAGAAAAAGTGTACCAACCAATGCGTATTAGACACGCATTTATCGTAGGATTATTACTACATTTCTACATAACTTAAAATACAAGAAAATCCTTCTAAAATAAATTAAGCCTTATAAGCAAGTTGATATACATTTATTTGAAACAAAAATCTCTTTTAAATAAATTTTATTAAATTAATGTTTGCACATAAAAAAAAATCATTCATATCAATAATAAATTATATATCCCTTAATGACATCATTCTAAATAAGATTCACTCTATATAATATTTCATTAATAACATATTTTCTTTATAATTAAAATTAAATTATTTTTAATTTATTTTATACAATTCCAGTGATATTGCTTAATTTATTTTATACAATTCCAGTGATATTGTTTAATTTTAGCAGCACTTAAAGAGATACCTACAAAATCTTATTCTCAAACTCTTATTATTATTACATAGATTGGCATAGAATTTATATATCCCAATACCCCACTCGATAAAGATATATTATCCAGCTTCCTAAACATTAGGCGTAACCAAACATTTCAATCCAAGGTCTTAAAAACAATAGTCCATACTCCCTTCTACGTTTCCAACCTCAAACTCCATAAAGACCTCAATATCGCACTCGTTAAAGATGTTGTATTATCCAGATTCCAACGTTCCTCGCCAAGCTATCCAGTTATCAAAGTCCTCTCCCTATCCAGCGTCACTCATCCACTTTCTCCACCGAGGTGACTCAGAAGGCAGTGGCCCAGAGATCTGCTGCAGTGACCAAGTGAAGTGTTAGCTTTCTCTTCCTTCAAGTGCGTCACTGTCTGTGGCTCACCGATATCTCTTAGACTCCAGCCACTGATAGGTGCTTGGGTAGGCCCTTTTCAACGTCATCTGTGCGTCTTTCTGGCGTGAATCCAGGATGAAGTTGGGAGACCTTGAGCACAGAACCCTCATATTGTATCATGTATAATATTACCAGATGTATTCATATAAAGAACTAGCAGTTTCCCGGCGTGTCATGCTACACCTACTTTCTACATATAGAAAAGCCTAAATAAATTAGAAACCAAATAAGTATTATTAAAATCAAATAACACGAATCTGTAACTTTTACGAACCCGTGGCCTCCCAACTGGGAGTCCTAGACGACTTTGACCTAACCTATAACACCCCCCCCCCCCGTATCAAGACATACATGTATGCCAAGTTTGGTAAAAATCGGTCTAACAGTGTGGATTTTTATTTAAAAAAAAAAAAAAAGCACATAAAGACAGCAGCTGGTAGACGTTTTTGAACTGGCCTATGACACTCCCCTGATCAAGACCAACCTGTGTGCCCAGTTTGATCAAAATCCATCAAACGGTGTGGGTTTGTATAAAGAACAAACATAAAGACAGACAGATGGTAGCCATTTTGACCTAGCCTATGGCAATCGCCGTATCAAGATTTACCATTATTCCAAGTTTGCTGAAAATCGGACGAACGGTGTGGATTTGTATAAGGGACAAACATACAGACAGACAGCTGGTAGACGTTTTTGACTTAGCCTACGACACTCCTCAGATTAAGATCCACATGTGTACCGAGTTTAGTCAAAATCGGACGAACGGTGTGGATTTGTATAAGGGACAAACATACATACAGACAGCTGGTAGACGTTTTTCACTTAGCCTACGACACTCCTCAGATTAAGATCCACATATGTACCGAGTTTGGTCAAAATCGGTCAAACGGTGTGTATGAATGAATGAATGAATGAAAAGTTTTATTCTTATTCCTGGACAGAATTCCCATAGGAATAATTTTGAAATTATAAAATAATTTTGAATTTTACGTATAAACTTGAAAACTTATAAGTGCTATCAGTATCAATATATAGTGTACAGCTTCAATATAGACTAGGTGTTGGGTAAAACTTGGAGGGATAGAAGGTGGTGGAAGAGTCGGGATTTAAAGGTTTCTAGGTTGGTAGAATGGCGGACAGACAGAGGTAAGGAATTCCATAGCGAGGTAGCACGGGTGACGAATGATTTTTCGAATATTGCTGTTCGGTGGGAAGGAATATAAAGATCGGAAGGACGAGATCGGGTGTTACGGGAGTGAACCTTTGGATTTAAATTTAAAAAGTTGAAAAATATAAGAAGGTCTACGGGATTGAATTACTTGGTAATGGACTGAGCCGAGGAAGTACTGACGACGATAAAGAGGGAATAGCCAATTTAGCTCCTGGTAGAAATGTGATATGTGGGAGTCTCTGGGGATCCCGAGGATAAAACGAATGAAACAGTTCATGAGGCGTTTAAGTTTTGCCTCGAGATCGCCAGAAAGTCCACCGTACACCAAACAACCATAGTCAAACTGGGGGAATAATAGGGAAGTTACGAGGAGTTGACGGGTCTTTGTTGGCAGGAGATGGCGGGAGAGGTTGAGCTGTCTAAGGATAAATATGGACCGACGGGAAATTTGGGAAATATGATTTTTCCAGGAAAGGTTCTGATCAAATATGATCCCAAGATTTTTAACTGATTTACAATATTTTATAGGGATGCTGTTAAGGTAAAGGGCTGGAAAAGGGAAAGTGGAACTTATGAGGGATTGGGAGCCTATAACAATGGCTTTGGATTTGTCTGGATTCAGGGAAAACTTATTAGCTGCGGCCCAAGCATTGATGTTATTAAGATCTACTTGCAGCTTGTCTACAGCATCTCGTAGCAAAGAGGGCTTAAAGGATAGGTAGATTTGTGTATCGTCAGCGTAAAGATGAAACTTGGAATGAACTATGGAAAGAGGAAGATCATTGATGTAAACAGAAAATAGAGTTGGGGATAACGAGGAGCCCTGGGGTACACCACGCGAAAGAGGAAGAGGGCTAGAAGGATTGCTGTCGGGGATGACACGTATTGGGATCGATTGGATAGAAAGGATTGGAACCAGCTAATGGCACTGTTGGAAAAGGAAAGAGAATGGAGTTTGGTGAGGAGGATTTGATGGTCTACGGTATCAAATGCTTTTGAAAAATCTAGGAGAACTAGAATAGTGAGCTGTGAGTGTGGATTTGTATAAGGGACAAACATAAAGACAGACAGCTGGTAGACGTTTTTGACTAAGCCTACGACACTCTCAGATTAAGATCCACATGTGTACCGAGTTTAGTCAAAATCGGACGAACGGTGTGGATTTGTATAAGGGACAAACATACAGACAGACAGCTGGTAGACGTTTTTGACTTAGCCTAGAAGATTTCTCTTATCAAGACCTACCATTATTCCAAGTTTGGTCAAAATCGGTCAAACGGTGTGGATTTGTATAAGGAACAAACAAACAGACAAACAGACAGACACGTGATTTTTATATATATAGATGTAATAACCAATAAAGAAAGAAAAAAAGAATTTATGTAGAATCAGTTTTTAACGGTACATCTGCCGTTAGATCTTATTTAGCCATTTCCTTCCTTATTTAGCCATTTCCTTCCTTATTTAGCCATTTAGATACGTTGTTTATTGTCTGTTTTGTTATCAATTTTTTTTTTTTTTTTCCTCGGCGCTACATCCCACTAGTGAGACATGGCCTCCAAAATCAGCTTCCGCCAGTTGTCACGGTCTTGTGCTGCCACTTTCCAGTTCCGGACTTCGAGTAGGCTGCGTGCATCGGCGGCTACTCCATCTTGCCATCTCAGCTTGGGTCTGCCAACTCGTCTGGTTCCATGAACTCTCTCAGAAAATAGTTTTTGAGGCATGTCTTGGTCTGGCATCCTGGCTAGGTGTCCTGCCCAGCGGAGACGTCCACATTTTATGTGCTTTACTATGTTAGCCTCCCTAAATAGGTTGGCCAATTCTTGGTTTGTCCTACGTCTCCAGTTTCCCTGGTCGAGGACACCCCCATATATGCTCCTCAAGACCCGTCTTTCAAAATAGAGAAGGGATAATTCTTCTCGCTTCGTTATCAATTTAGTCAGAGAATTCCGGTTATAATATGTCAAATACGTTGGTCTTCTTCAACTACTCGAATAATCTTCCTATATATTGGCTCCTATCACCTAGTAGGTCTGTCTTATTGTACGGTAAGTCATAGTTTTGTCTAAGTATAGATTCTGTCAGTAGGTGTTTTATGGTCAGTGTTGAGTCACAATATTGACATTTCGGTCTCGTTTGTTACAGCAGTCTATTCACTAATAATATGCACAACTGAAATGGGTAAAAATGCAGTTTCACGCCCTCCAAACCGATTTCTTTCAAATTTTGTACAATAACGTATTTTGATGCACTAAACACGAATCCGCTAAAAAAAAAAAAAAAAAAAGTTCGCATTCAACTAGGAAAGAAGTTATTAAGCACTAAAGTTCGCTGTTATGCAGGTTATGAGAGGTTAATAGAATTCTATTAATTTAAGCGAGTTGGATTGACTGGGGTTTTGTTAGCGAGCGGAAACGCATAGCACTTATGCCCTAAAGTGACAGGTGAGGATGCCCTTAAAATTAACAATATTTTTGAATAAATGGTTTATGAGAGTTCTCTATTTCCCATTGTTACATATCTGCGCATGCGCGTGTTTACAAATACGCTGATGACGCCTAGTTTTATAACCTTCCTAACTTTAGTGCTTAATATTATATTCTATTAATTTTAGCGAGTTGGATTGACTGGGGTTTTGTTATCTTCTTGAGCGGGCGTAGCGAGCGGAAATGCATAGCATGTATGCCTTAATGTCGTCATTTATGCCTTAAAGTCGTCACAAATTTAGTTGTTTACATTAGCTCTCATAACCTGCATAACAGTGAACTTAAGTGCTTAATAACTTCTTTCCTAGTTCAATGCGAAGGGTTTTTTTTTTTATCGTATTCGTGTTTAGTGCATCAAAATACGTTATTGTATTTTGAAAGAAATCGGTTTGGAGGGCGCGAAACTGCATTTTTACCTTAAAAGGTATTATTGTAAAACGAGAATTGGCAATGTATTGGCTTAGTTACAAGGTAGACTGTTTTTCTAACGGCCCTCCTAATGGCCAATTTTTTTTTAAGCATTTTCATAATAGTTTTTGGCTTAAATATATAGGTAAAATTGAAATTATGAGTACACAGTAAAAGGAAAATATATATCACTATGTATCGTAGTGAGTTATTTACAAGACTTCTATAATTGATTAATTAATTATGGTCAGTGTTGTGTCACAATATGCACATTTTGGTCTCTCTCTTGTCTTGTCATGAGGTGTGAGGTGAATTATTCGTAAACGGCATAATACAACTTCTTCTCTCCTCTTGTTTCTTTTGCTTGAAGGCCATTCCAGCCTGTTAGAAGACTTGAAGAAATCTGAACAAACACCTCTGTTAAAACATAGGCATGCCACAAAGTAAAATTATTCCCATAGAGGCAAAAAAAAAAAAACAACTAAGATACTAAAGACATATTGACTATATCACAAGTCTCTAAAATTATACATGCATAAAGCTCTTATGAAGGGATATCAAGCAGACACAATAAACAAGCTTAAGACAAATCTAAAACACCATGAAATGATGACCACATCAGCCTTCTAATAAAAATAAATAGTAGGGGAAAATAATAATAATAATAATAAAAAAAAAATAAAAAAAAAATAATAAAAATAAATAAAAAAAAGAAAAAAAAATTTAATAGTAATAAAAAAAAAAAACTATGCATGTAAATAGTAGGCAATAATATGTATATAGTAGTATGTAAGGTTGTGTTTAAAATAGCATGTAAGGAAAAAAAAATTGCATGTAAATAATAGGCAATAGTATGTATATAGTAGTATGTAAGGTTTTATATAAAATAGCATAAATTAAAAAAGAAAATAATAATAATATAATAAAAGTTAAATAATAAATAAATGAAAAGCATTAAAACAATCCACCATCACAACATTTTTTTCATAGCACAACACAAATTACACTAACACATAACATAATCTACATGGAAAAAATCGGGCAATGAGAACCACAAAGTTGTTTGCCCTGAAACCCAATCCAAATCCAAATCCAAACATCAGCCTTCTCACCCATACATAGTTAGTGAGAGAAAAGCAGAGATGAACTTGAGCAAGGTTTAATAAACTTGACCTTGACATTCCACATGACCGTCACAACGTACTGACTCAAGGTAGTAGATACATCGACATAATACTAAATCATTTCAAGACAACAAACATATATTGTTCAATATAAAGTTCATATATTATAAAAATTAATCTATATTTTACTTTTAGCGCGGTTCCTCCATAGGAGGAGTCTCCTAAAGAGGTTGACTTTATGACGCAACCCGGAAGTGCCGACGAAAAATTTAATTTTCCCATAGATCAAGAATATAAAGGTAGATCAAATTTGTTTATCTGCAGGCGACGATTAATCGGATCCTGCTACGGTGTAAGACATCAGGGCTGCGCATTTCTGAGGAGAAAACCAAATGCATTTTCTTTAGCCGTCGTCGATCGGAGCCACTATGTCCTCCACTACTGCTGGGAACACATCAGATTCCATTCGTAGAACAAGTCCGTTTCCTTGGGGTGATCTTCGACAGGCGACTGAACTGGGTGCCACACGTAAGCGAACTCAGGGGACGGTGCTTTGACCGGCTGAAAATATTAAAGGTGCTGAGCAAAACATCCTGGGGAGCAGACCGCCTCTCCCTTTTGAAAGTTTACCTAGCAATGGTGGGTAGTAAGATAGACTACGGGAGTATCGTCTACGGCTCAGCCAAGCAACCCGTACTAGAACTAGTAGACACGATTCACTTCAATGGAATCAGGAGTATAAGTGGAGCCTTCCGGAGCACGCCAGTCCTATCGCTGTGTGCAGAAGCAGGAATTCCTCCGCTGATGTTTAGGAGGCATCGGCTTGCCGCCAAGTATATAAGCAAAGTATATGCATCGCCTCAGCATCCCTGTTATCCCTACATATTTTGTCCCAAATATTCTGGATTGTTTCATGCTCATACCTCTGCATCCTTACCTCTTGCTTTCCGCATGAGATCAATAGTAGCCGAACTTGCAGAGTCCCCCTCTTGTCAACAAGATGCGCACATTCCTCCTTGGAAATATATGAAACCTTTGTCACTTCTTGGCCCTACGGAAAAACGACTCAAGTGAGATCGAACTGAGGTGTCGACTCCATGAACTACTGGACAAAATTGGCAACAAGAGAGTGATGTACACCGACGGGTCACACACTGGTGTTTCCTCCGCATGCGCTTTTATAGATGGACAAAATGAGTATAAATTTAGATTACATCGAATCAGCAGTATTTACTCCGCGGAACTGTTTGCTTTATCAGCGGCTGTGTATCATGGGATGACAGTTCCCGAGGCCAACGTAGTGATCTGTACCGACTCCAGAAGCGCTTTGATGAATATCCACGACATGTACAGTGACAATCCAGGGATCATCAAACTGCTGCAATACTCCACCATGCTGCGTGACTTAGGCAAAACTTTGCACCTTGTCTGGACCCCTGGGCATAGAGGATTAAAAGGGAATGAGATGGAAGACAGAGCAGCGCCCTCTGCGCATGACATGCCAATTATAACACCCACCACTCTCACGGCAAGCGAGCTCGCCTCACCGCTGGTAAAGACAATTAAGCAACGGTGGCAGGAAATGTGGAACGAAGCAGGCTTTAACAAGCTTAAGATGGTAAAGAGAGATTGCCTCCCTTGGGCGTCATCGGCCAGATCAAACCGAGGAGAAGAAGTGTTGTTGGCGAGACTCAGGCTTGGTCACACTCGTCTCACGCACTCCTATCTCATGTCCAGAACAAACCCACCTCGATGCGCTACCTGTCGGACACTACTCAGTATACAGCATATCTTTGAAGAATGCCGCAAATATACAATGGTGCTAAGACGGCTTGGAATACCCAGAAAGATGGAGGAGGCACTAGGTAATAATTCAGCAGCAGTTGATAAGGTGCTCAAATTTTTAAAAATAACTGGACTTAATCGTCTTATATAATAACTGTGATTGTTTAGGTATATGTGTTTATTTACTTCAAATCCTTGGATGATAGGTATACATAAGTTCTAGTTATTTATTTTATCATTCTTGGTGTCTTTTTATCTCTATTTATTTGTTTTACTTTTCTACCTATTTATCTATCCTTAGTTTTTTGTTTTGTTTTTTCGGAGAACCAACTGTTTTCTCCTTGTGATACATTTGTTACCTCTTAAATCATTACTGTGATATTTTGTGTTACCTTAGGGTTTTTTTTTTTTTTTTTTTTTTTTTTTTTTTTTTTTTTTTTTTTTTTTTTTTTTTTTTAGCTATTAAGACTTAGTGTATATTTTTAGTTTTAGATTAATTAATTTCCTGTTAACTTACTTTAAGATTAATAAAGCAATAATATGAATGTTCAAGTAGGAAGAGGGGAGAGGAAAAAAAAAAGTGGGAAAAAAGTACCGGGTTTAATGGTTAAAAAAAGGAGTTAAAAATAAATAAATAGAAATAAATGAATAAATAAAAAAAACATAAAGCTAAAAATAGAAAAGGCAAATGGCTGAAAACATAAAATAAGGGAAAGAATTAGGAAATAAAAGAGTACCGGTTGTAAAAAAAAAAAATACTCATGAGCATGCGGTGAGTAATTTGTGTAGCTATCTGCACGGTAGGGCGATGACGACCGTGGGGTTCTTTCGCCCAAAAATGCCACAAACAAAACAAACAAATTTGTTTATATATATATTTTGATGTTTTCCGGTTGTGAAAAAAAATTCAGTCTTCCCACAAATTTTCTTTATTTTGCACTAGGCCTTTCAACACAAATGTGCCATCATCAGGTGCTGGCATGCATGTTCGTTTATGTTGCTACAGCATAATGCTGTTCCGGTAGAAGCTCGACAAGCTGTATTCATTTTTTGATGTGTTGAAAGGCCTAGTGCAAAATAAAGAAAATTTGTGGGAAGACTGAATTTTTTCCACCTTGTGGAATTAAGCAACCCCACTACCGGAAAACATCAAAAAATGAATACAGCTTGTTGAGCTTATGTTGTAACAACATAAACGAACATGCATGCCAGCACCGGATGATGTATTGCATTGGTCCTAATAAAATGGTTTGTTTCAATGTTTGTTTTATACAAGGCATTACAAAAGATTCTCCTCCTTATACACCTTCGCTCTGAAATCCTTCCAGTTACCCTTCCTAGGAGTATTGATACTCCATCTTGGATTGGAATCGCCTTGTCCCCTGGGATATTAGGAGAGCAGTGTATTTCGCCAACCTCCAAGAGCTGCTAGGAGTATTGTGTGTGTTTGCCCTTGATGTATTGTCCTCTGTCGGCCCCTGTATTTCCACATACCTACCCAATCCTACGCTTTCTTAGATTCTATATCCCGCCGAGGCTGTGTATTGTTAACATTTAATCAGCTATTATTGATCTAATCAGCTCCAATGTGGTTGATTAACCATCCATTGTTCTGTTTAGTGTTCGCACGTTGCTAACTAGATTGTTCATTGACGAGTTAAGATGCTGGATGTCTAGTGTCAATGGCCACCAGCTTCTAGGATTATAGGCCGTCCGTAGTCTGCGTCCAATATCATCATCAAAAAAAGTTAATGACCGTAGGCAAGTCCTCTTAACGTGTTTCTTCCATTCACGGATTCTGACGTCGACCTGAAGACGCAATCTGGTAGAGACGAAGAGAAATGTCCACGTTTCAGACCCCTTAGATCGCGAACAGGCAAACATATATATATATATATATATATATATATATATATATATATATATGCTATTTTTCAAGCTACTTCGCTGGGAATTAAATGTGTTGTTTATTCGGCATCTGTCTCCAGCGGTCTTGCTCCTCCTGTCATCGCAATATTTCGCCGGATACCTCTCCGGCTTCTTCAGGCAATCATTCATCCTCATAGGATGAATGATTGCCTGAAGTAGCCGGAGAGGAATCCGGCGAAATATTGCGATGACAGGAGGAGCAAGACCGCTGGAGACAGATGCCGAATAAACAACATATATATATATATATATATATATATATATATATATATATATATATATATATATATTCGTCTGTTCGCGGCCTCAAAAATGACTAATTTTGATGAAATATTCTACAAAAAATATGAGAGGCCAAGTTTGTTAACAAGCACAACTCCTCCACAGGATCGTTGTTTTTCGGAAATAAGCTTCCATTATCAACGTTATACCTGCAACATTTTTTGACAAAAGTACAAAAATGTAAACAGCCGATAAAACTAGAATTTTCGTTTCGGTTACTTGAAACGGATTAGAGGAAAAAGTAAGTCAAATAACTTCATTTTTTTAGATCTTTGTGTTCATTTATTAATACTGTATATATATATATATATATAAGTAAAGATGGAATGGATGGGGTTCGGCTAAAGAAACCTCAATATGATTTTTGTTAAAAAAAAACTATATTTTGGACGTTTCGGCTACTCATTGGTAGCCTTCGTCAGCTAAAATGACAAGAAAATCAGAAATTAATAAAAAAAAAATTATAATTGAGATAAGTAACAGAACTATAAATACACTTAACTTATTATAAAAGAACAATTTGGTCTTAAATTCTTAGAATGAGTAGAATGAAAATCAAAAGAAACATAACAAAAAAAAAGAAGAAAAAAGGCTATTATATTGAAGTTTATATAAGTATATAGGTGCTAATAGTAATGGTACGTAATAGTATGTAATATCTTATTTGTTTGTTATAATTAATTAATGTTACTATTAGCACCTATATACTTATATAAACTTCAATATAATAGCCTTTTTTCTTCTTTTTTTTGTTATGTTTCTTTTGATTTTCATTCTACTCATTCTAAGAATTTAAGACCAAATTGTTCTTTTATAATAAGTTAAGTATTTATAGTTCTGTTACTTATCTCAATTATAATTTTTTTTGTATTAATTTCTGTTTTTCTGGTCATTTTAGCTGACGAAGGCTACCAATGAGTAGCCGAAACGTCCAAAATATAGTTGTTTTTTTTAACAAAAATCATATTGAGGTTTCTTTAGCCGAATCCCAACCATTCCATCTTTACTTATCACCTCGACGGCTAACTATCTAATCATCATTATACATATACATATACATATATATATATATATATATATATATGTGTGTGTGTGTGTGTGTGTGTGTGTGTGTGTGTGTGTGTGTGTGTGTGTGTGTGTGTGTGTGTGTGTTTATATTAAAGGCCATGGACGTCGCGTTCAGTGGATTGGCACAACTAAAACGGTCTTCCTCGGAATCCTAGCATGCTCTTCATTAACACTTCCTAGAGCTAAGGAAGTACCAAGCTGCAATGTATCTTCTTCCCAGAAGTCACACCCACGCCACTCTAATACACACATATGCACAAATATATTGGTGCATCTTCGTCTGGGCCAAAGCCGCTCGCCACCAATAAATTGGTACTTCGTTGAGTAAGGCCGGCCACACACTATGAGGTAGACCGGACAGGTACACCCGTGAGGTGCACCTGTCCGGTCTACCTGTGACCCACACTGTTCAGGTGTACCGGACAGGTTTGTCAGTCTTCAACATGGATCCTCCAGGAGATAATCTACTTTATCTCTCTCTATTTGCAGTAATATTTGAGACACGTAAAAACAAACGAAATAAACGCAAACAATGGTGTAAGGAATGGTTGCAGAGAAGAAATAAATTCACCGATACCAATCTGCTGAACGAATTAAGAGATGAACCAACAGATTATTGCAAATATCTGCGCATGAACGAATCAGTTTACATAGAGTTCTTGTCACTTGTATCTCCTTTTATTAAGAAGAAATATACACAAATGAGGGCCGCTATATCTCCACACGAAAAACTAACAGCTACTTTGAGAATCTTGAGGAGTCAATTTTCCTCTACTCCTTTCGAATATTAGATCGAAAACTATTAATTTTACTTTTAGCCATACTCTCGTTTGCATTTGTATATATTTTCTGCAGTTTGTATACTAATTTGCGATATACAGCATCCCTTTTATTTCTATTGTGAAAATCATCGTCTTTTATTTTCCATAAACATGGTTCATTTTACTCTTTAAACTGAGTCCATAAATAAATAAATAAAAAGGCCACAACGGTAAAACAAATCAACACAAATCAGAGTTGCAGAAAACTGAGACCTCATCAGGTACACCTGACAACCCCCACACACACATGAGGTCTACTCACCTGTCAGGTGGAAATAATCGAATTTTCATCAGGTGTGAGGTCGCTGGAAAGGGTAGAGTGGGGGTAGTAAAGTTCCGCCACAGACTATGAGGTAGACCGGACAGATAGACCGGACGGGTGAACCTGTCCGTTCTTCCTGTCTGGTCTACCTCATATTCTGTGGCGGCCCTAAGAGTTGAAGACACGTAGGCGTGTGTGGAAGGCACGTGTTCAAATGCGTACTTAATTTCCTATAAAAACGGTTCCTAGGCAATTTTGGATTGAGCAATCAAAGTCTGAAAAAAAAAAATGGTTTCGGACTTCGAAGTGAATTTTGTCTGTTTCCTGAGGTTTTAATTGTTTTTATTTTTAAATTGTATTTAGCATTACATGAATTTTTCAATAAAACAGCGTATTTAAATGAGAAACGTGTTTGTAATAGATTTTTCCTGAGGAATGAGGAGGAGTGATTAATTTTCGCTTGTGATTAGCTTCTGTTACCTTTGTTTTGTGGTACCTAAAATATCGCGTTTTTTTCAAGATGTCATTGCAGTAGTTATGTATATTTTTCTCAAATTTTTCTGACACTAGATCAAAGAACGGAAAGGCGTAAAGATGACGCAGTTCCTGCTAGTTTCACGTTTTTTGTTTGATGACGTTACATTTCCTGTAGTTGCTGTACTGGGATGCGATCACTAACAGGAACACGTCGGGTCAATGAAACGACACCAGCTATGGAAAGTGATTTATAGATCCACTTTCACTCCTCATGATGGCCCATTGTCACTTGTCCGTTATCACTGATAAGGTGATAAGATTATCTGTCACATCTTATCACGTGCTTGACAGGAAACGACCACGTGCTTGACAGGAAACGATCACGCTGGAGGGTGCATTGCACTTCTTCTCAGATTGAATAATACGGTTTGAACGTAATAGAATAAT
The DNA here is from genome assembly GCA_946811695.1 of Gonocerus acuteangulatus. Taxonomy (NCBI): domain Eukaryota; kingdom Metazoa; phylum Arthropoda; class Insecta; order Hemiptera; family Coreidae; genus Gonocerus; species Gonocerus acuteangulatus. The sequence continues at coordinate 111,759,730 of OX328125.1, read as the reverse complement.
GCACATCCAGGTGCGTTTTTTTCCTTAGGAGATTCGCTTCATTCATATAAGACAATATCTCGCTACTCCCAAGTAATTGAGACTGATCTTTGTTCAGACCAGCTGTGCCCGCGACTTCGTCCGCGTGGATAGTGACTTTGGGCAGAATTTTTTTCGATATATATTTTGGTTTATTTTGGATTATAAATACCGTCGTTTTGGAATTTTAAAGAAAATCTACTTTACAGTAATGCTTCTCTATATACGACATTAGAGGTATAGCCATCGGGGATCAAGCATACAGGCTGCTGGGATTGCTAACACCTGACAGAGCCACATAAAGCTGACCCATTAGGGATTGTTAACCAATACATATATATTTATCTGCACATGTAAATAAATTTGAACGACAGAAATTTCATGAACGTTGCCATTTCTCACTAACACCCTTCGGCTTGTGTTATCAAGTTAATATCACGAGCAAGTGTTTCTTCTTAGAGAAGGAAAACTGTACAATGACCGTAGCAAACTCAATCCTGAACTACCATGCATAACTAATAAGACAGGGTTTCTTAAAAAAAAAAAAAAAAGTATTTTTTTTACCCGGAAAATATTTATTTTAGTTTTAATCCTTGTTTAAAGAACTTTTAAAGTGTAAACAGGTTTTAGCACTTTCCTCCGAAGGCAAGTAGCTATTGAGGTTGGACTCATGACGGAATTTTTGAAAAATTTCTTGAAATCTTTATCGATCCGACCTAGTAGACAAAAAAAATGACCCCCGTTAAAATTTATATATATATATATATATATATATATATATATATATATATATATATATAGGCATATGTATATATATGTATATATATATATATATATATATATATATATATATATATATAGGCATATGTATATATATATATATATATATATATATATATATATATATATATATATATATATATACATATGCATATAGCAAACGATTGAACGAGTTCGTTAACCACCAAAATCGGTCCACCGGAAGGGGGGGGGGGGTTTAACCCGAACCCAAAACACTAATTTGACCATTTCAGGCGTAATATTTGTTATATTACAACGAAACTTGGTATTAGTAGTGGTAATATAGAGAGAAAAGTGAGATATAAAAATGAACTAAATCGGTTCATAAGGAGGGGGGGTTTACTCCGGACCGACAATACCAATTCGCCACTACCAGCCGTGATTTTAGGTATATTTCGACGAAACTCGGTATTCATAGTGGTAATCTACAGGTAAATATGTGTTGTAAAAATAAACTAAATCGGTTCATTAGGAGGGGGGGGGTTTACTCCGGACCCAAATTACTAATATACTCATACTGGTCGTAATATCTGCTGTATTGTAACGAAACGCGGTATACGTCGTGGGTAACTCATGAGAAAGAAGTGTTATAAAAATGAAGTAAATCGGTCAATCGGAAAGGGGGGTTTACTTTGTAATATATTTCAATAGAAAAGCCAGCAGACATAGGTTCCCAAAGCCGCCGCAAGGAGCGCTTTCTACCACTAGAGTGACTGTATCCTGTTCCTGCGTTAGATCAAAATACGATAATATGAGGTTTTTTTGTATTTATTACGTAGTGTAGTAGGTACCATGTGTAAACATAACTCTGGAAGCAAATTAATAATTTATCAGTTACTCATTACAAAATTAAAAGAGAACTATTCATGTTTTTATTTTATTTATGTAGGATATTTTAAGCAAATTGTTCTGGAAAGCAGTCTACACTACCCCAAATTCTGAGGAAAGTGCTTAGTTATGCAGCTCCTGCGTGACGGACTTTTATTTTAGTGATTAATGCAACTTTGCGCTAGTAAACGAAAAGTGCATGTAAATTTACTAAGTGACAAGTAAGCCCCCCCTCCATGATTCTACTACTCAGTTGTCCCTTGTCACATCTTGTAAACAGCCCAGGAAGTGATAAGTTAATTACTGGACGGACCGTACTGAACGCACAAGTCAACTAAGTATGACATGTGCGTTTTATTTAGAGGATATTTTGAACTTTTTTCTTTACAGAAAATAACAGTATTTCTCAATTATTTCCGTAATTTAGCCGTGAATATATTATATACACGAACAATAAAACAAGAGCAGACATTACTATTCAGATTTTACATTGCGAGAAGGATCTCGCAATTTCCCGTTCACATAACGGTCTTGCATTAGAGGACGTTTCTTGAAGGAGGAGATGATGGCGAAAGACTTGAGGATTCAAACCGAGAGAGTTGATGAATTAGAGCTTGTTGATGGAAGTAGGCAGTCACGAGGAGTTGAGGACAGCTGTGGGTTAGATAGTGAAGCTGGGGTGGTAGAGTGGTGAGCGATGGAGACTTGTGTAGTGGTTGTCACTTTTGGGGGGAAATCTTCTCAAGTGATAGCGTTTACGAGTGAGATAACAGAACGCACTGATAAGAGAGATGAGGACAGTTGAAAATTAGATAGTGAAGCTGGGGTGGTAGAGTGGTGAGAGATGGAGACTTGTGTAGTGGTTGTCACTTTTGGCGGGAAACCTTCCCAAGTGATAGGGGAAGAGGGCGTAGCGTTGTTGAAGTTGTCGAGTATGATAACAGAACGCAGATAAGGAAGAATATTCTTTTTGGAGAAATAGAATATGCTCCTTGGAGGTAAGCAGAGAGCAATCGAACACAGCTTGGAAGAACAAGGTTCCGAAAATCGGCATAGAAAATAAAAGAGGTAATGAACCATGGGCGTATATAGACAATTATTTCGGGGGGGGGGGGAGAGGCTGAGAGTTTTTCGGGGGTATAGAATACTAACAATCTAGAGCTTGGAATGGTTAACCAACTAAAACGCTATTACACCCAAAAATGCTTATTTCTTCTGAACAAGCTGATCTTATTCAATTTATTTTTTAGGTTTTTATGACATATTTTTACCGATGAAATCGAATTTCGAAGGGGGGGGGGGCGGCAGCCCCCTCAGCCCTCCCCCTTAGAATATAAGGGTATAGTATAGAATGTAACCGTGTAATAGACTTTCAGTAGAAAAGCGAAGCTATCATGGTCCCAGGCGTAGCTGTAACCTATAGGAGGGAAAGAAGACACAAGGCAAAGCTTATAGTGGATGAGGTTGGGGTGTATGTACTAAAGTGGACTTATTTAAATAGACGCGCTATACGAAATACTCACAGTTCCCGGCATAGCTAGAGCAGCAATTGATTAGGCAGACAAGAGATCTCAGAAGTTCGGGGAAGGTTCAATTTTCAGGCAGAGAATCCCCTGATAAGAGAGGCACAGTCCTGAGGATTAAGTTGGAGGCTAAGGCCCTTCATACAGATAATCCCCTGATAAGAGAGGCACAGTCCTGAGGATTAAGGTGGAGGCTAAGGCCCTTCATACAGAGAATCCCCTGATAAGAGAGGCACAGTCCTGAGGATTAAGTTGGAGGCTAAGGCCTTTCATACAGAGAATCCCCTGAAAAGAGAGGCACAGTCCTGAGGATTAAGTTGGAGGCTAAGGTCCTTCGTGGAGAGAATCCCCTGATAAGACAGGCACAGTCCTGAGGAGTGAGTTGGAGGCTAAGGTCCTTCGTGGATAGAATCACCTGATAAGAGAGACACAGTCCTCAGGAGTAAGTAGGAGGCTACGGTCCTCCATGCAGAGAATCCCCTGATAAGAGAGACACAGTCCTCAGGAGTAAGTTGGAGGCTACGGTCCTCCATGCAAAGAATCCCCTGATAAGAGAGGCATAGACGTCAGGAGTAAGTTGGAGGCTAAGGTCCTCCATGCAGAGAATCCCCTGATAAGAGAGGCACAGACGTCAGGAGTAAGTTGGAGGCTCCGGTCCTCCATGCATACAATCCCCTGATAAGAGAGACACAGTCCTCAGGATTAAGTTGGAGGCTAAGGTCCTTCATACAGAGAATCCCCTGATAAGAGAGGCATAGACGTCAGGAGTAAGTTGGAGGCTAAGGCCCTTAATACAGAGAATCCCCTGATAAGAGAGGCACAGTCATCAGAAATGAGGTGGAGGCTGAAGCAGACAGTCGACTGATAAGGGAGTCAGTGGCGATTTTGATAAATGAGGCAGAGATTCCACTGATAAGAGAGACACAGTCCTCAGAAGTAAGTTGGAGGCTAAGGCCCTTAATACAGAGAATCCCCTGATAAGAGAGGCACAGTCATCAGAAATGAGGCTGAAGCAGACAGTCGACTGATAAGGGAGTCAGTGGCGATTTTGATAAATGAGGCAGAGATTCCACTGATAAGAGAGACACAGTCCTCAGAAGTAAGTTGGAGGCTAAGGCCCTTAATACAGAGAATCCCCTGATAAGAGAGGCACAGTCATCAGAAATGAGGCTGAAGCAGACAGTCGACTGATAAGGGAGTCAGTGGCGATTTTGATAAATGAGGCAGAGATTCCACTGATAACAGAGCCATAACCCGGAGCTGTAGTTGAAGTTGACAAATAGACCCGAGATTCTACTGATAAGAGTCGTAGGTCGTAGATTAGGCGATAAAGACAATTTCGGCTAGGTAATACACAGATAAATAAATTAGGCAAAGTATTTTTGTATTAACTTTCATTAAAATCGCATATATATATATATATATATATATATATATATATATATATATATATGACTAGCGAAACGTTACACAGTGGTCAAAAAGCGCTCAAAACTCAATAACTTTTGATGTTGTTGAGTTAGAAACCTGAAATTGTGCACACTTACCAGCCTTATAACCACAATAAAGGTATTGATAAGTCACTCACATGAATCTTTTTGTGGTCAGCCACCGCCCCTGACCTGCACTCGGCTGGGCTCGCTCAGGCGAAGGTGGAGCCAATTAAAAAAAATAAAACACTCATCGAGGCAAAACCGAATTTTTGTTAAAAAAAAATACATCTGTTCCTATCTTAGCCTACTTTTTTTTAATTTAATTTCAGCACAACCGTTTGAGATAATTTCCTTACGAAAGAATAACGAAATATGCTCATCGGCTATTGGAAATTGATCTGTCAAATAGTAATATACCGAAAGCACACTTTTGTCGTTTAAATTCAACAATATTTCAACTAGGACGCGATTTTTCACTGGGATCACCTCAGAAATCAAGTCCGTCTTCGATTTGATTCCAATGTTTGCATAGAGATAACGCACGTCTGTCTGTTAGTCATTTACCGAGTTCGTTCACCTCTAGCACCGAAGTAGCCAGACTTATGCACCTAATTTCAGTCTGGGGTATTTGTATACTTGTCCTCGGAAAATTTAAGACCGAAATCCGAGAGACGCAAAGGTATATGACAAAAGGAAATCTGATACGTGTAATTTTGTTACTTTTTCAGTATCCCCGTCCATAATGAGGATTCAAATAATGAAAAAAAAAAAGAAGTTTTTTTTTTGTGCTCCGAACATCCCACTGAAATAAAGCTGAAGAAACAATATTGGTACATGAAGATTTTGGAAATTTTCTTCGTTTCTAGTACTTCAATGATTAACCACCGTCCTGCAATTAACGGTGAAAACCTAAAACTGAAGAAATGGCACTCTCACAAGGAATTTAACATATATTTAAGGTCAAAGTGTTCGGAGACAATACTTCAAAAAATCCACTTTTTTTTTCGGCAACATCCATGGTGAAGCGATGAATTTTCCCAACGAGCCGTGGGATGAGAAAATTCCTGACGCTGGTGGGGATCGAACCCACCATCTCCCTCTTATGAATCTAAGGCGCTAGCCAGTAGACAACGGGAGCCCCGTTTGAGCGTTTTCAAACGATTTTTGAGCACTGTGCGTCAGCGAGTAAGATAGTGACACGGTGAATACCCCAGGAGCATAAAGTAGTTCCCTGATGCCAATATCCTGATAATTCACTACCCCTGAATACTGCCCGGCGGATGTATACATTCTCCTCACCTTGTAGAAGGCGGAAGTAACTGTATCTAGGCCAGATATCGGACCTTCAACTACCATCTCGGACATGGTTTATTGAAGTCTCCAGGAAGCAGCAGAATAGTTCCGGTATGAATATCATACTTGTATATGTTTATATATATTTCGAGGTTACACTTTTTAATAAATACGATCTGAATGTACATGAACAATTAGTTCGCATAGAAAAGGCAGTTTAAAAAAACAACAAAAACATAATTATGTCACGCTCAAGGGCTGCATAGCTATGCAAATTTCTCAGAAGGTGGGTACTGTAGACAGCATTTCTGAATAATTTCCTTAAAAAAAAAACAAACAAACCTTTTAGTTGGATTTTCGCAAGACATCTTTCTCTTGAGAAAAATTTCGGCCGGTTGGAAAAATAAATTATTTAAATTCACTTTTATGGCGAAAAAACAAAATCTCTCGCGTATTTTACATCGCAATTTAAGTCCATATATATATATATATATATATATATATATATATATATATATATATATATATATATAGGGGGGGGGTCGACCCCCTGCCAGAAAAAGAAACAAGAAAAAGTGGAAAATATATATCGGGCCATCTTTCACAAGAATTTATATATATATATATATATATATATATATATATATATATATATATATACTCGTATATATATATATATATATATATATATATATATATATATCTGTGGCTTGGTTCTAAAAGGGCCAATGTCAATTTTTCCATATTTTGTTTTGTTTATTTACTTCGCTTGTAATACTTGCATAAATCCAAATCTATATCAATACTATATAATATATATTATATTATATTTTTATAATATACAAATAGATGTATAAATATACATCTATATTTGTTTTTTTGCAAGTATTTTAAGGGAAGTAGAAAGAAAACACAAAATATGAAAAAATTGACGTTGGCCCTTTTAGAACCAAGCCACAGATATATATATATATATATATATATATATATATATATATATATATATATATATATATATATATACATTTGGAAAGAACTAAAAAAGCTCGTCACGCAGGAGCTGTATAGGACATAAGCTATAATGCACTTTGGCTATATTGGGAGCAAAGAATATTCCTATGTAAGGTGGTTAATTTTCTCCCCATTTTTCAAGAATGTCTCTAAACTTTCACGGCAGGTAAGTAGTTATTTTATTGCGTTAAATAATGTATCATTAAATTGAACACTACTATATCATTTTGTGGAGTTTATTATAGCACGGTTCCCGGGATACTATATGTTATTCATCAATTGATAACTAATCAAAGTATAATTTGACTGGGCATGCTGATGGGTGAGGAGGCTGTGCAAGGGTTCGGGATATTATTACCTCGGATGGACCATCACCAGGTATAGTGTAAACTCTATGAGGGACAAAATCACAGTTTACTTCTAGTAATTCAAGGTCTGCCATTATAGTTGAAATGAACCGCAAATAAAATTATTTTATGAAATAGATACAGTACGGTAGCAGCTGACCTCTTATCGTCCAAGCAACGCATGCTGCCTAGGCTTGCATGCTTAAAAATTTGAATATCAAAAAACCTTTCTTAGCGAGCGTACATCCTAAAGGTGATTATAGGTCAATGAGTGAGTATTTGACAAATATATAGTAGATTAAATAAAATATTTAGGCCATAGTCTTGTTAACAGGCAAACATACACATGTGTGTGTGTGTGTGTATTGTTAATATGAAGACTTTCTTGAAAAATTCCTTCATGAGTGCAGCCTTAAGGTACGTTTCCATTATGACAAGTTGCGGCAACATGTCGCGCGACATGTCGCTGCAACTAGTTGCACAGTTTTGTTGCAAAGGCTCGGCGACATGTCGCAGGGGCCACTCTCTGCGACATGTTGCAGGGAAAAAGTCGCTGCGACATGTCGCAGAAGTATTTGAAGGAGGAGCGAGGTTAACATATGTTAATAATATGTGAAGATTAGACACGTTTTAGGTTAGGTTCTGTAGACACTAGACAGCAGTCAGAGCAAAAATCATTCAGAATAATGAATAATATATAATTCCGTTATTTCATTCTGAATAATGAATACTTTTTCATTAATTATTCTGTCACTATTCATTCAATGACGATGAAAATTTTTATTGAATACAGTTATTTATTCGAGTGAAAAAATTTTTGAATGAAATTGATTTATTTGGCTGCAATTTTTGGTTAAATTTAAGAGATTTTCTTCACTTTTTTCTGAAAAAAATACTAAGTTCATTGAAATTTTTCTTACTTTTAATTAAAATTCTTTATTCAAATGATATTGTTTCTTGAACTTAAAGAATCTGAGTTTGTTGTTACATGAACCGTATTATTTAAGGCATCAGCCCTATCCTGGCTAGAAGAGGGTAGTAACCAATAGATAACCCGTCCTAAAATTTGTAGTTAACAATAAATGGACGTTAAAATTTAAATAAATAGATGAACCATATTATTTTAAATGTATAAAAATAATGAATGAAGAATGCAAAATAATTAATTATTCATTAAATTTAAAAAAAAATCAGTCAATGAATAACTAAATAAATTCTTATTAAATAAAATTTTATTTGAATGATTATTGAATAAAAAATGTATTGAATAATTCCCTACTCCGCTAGACAGGGTTGAATGTGTAAACGGTCTTTTGCGCATGCGTGTGGTCGTGGCACAAGATGCGGGCTGATTCCATTACCACATAGCCCAGTCAAACGGTGGTTTCAAGCAGAAAGTTTTGGTGTAATTCTTTTGATTGGCTTATTCTATGTTTTGGGGGTGCTGAACACAAATCAGAAGTTTTCCGCCAAAAATGTGCTCGGCAGATATGAAAAATCATCAAGAAATCACCAAAAATAATGTTTTTAGTTGTTTTCAGCTTATAACTTGCAAAGGAAGTTATTTACGCAAAAATTAAATCGGAAGTAAAATAAACACAATTGCCTACAATTTATGGCCCCAAACATATTTACGTACGTCGCGAAGTTTCCACGCAAAAGAGCGATGAAAGATGGGAGAACACTGTAATTTTTATAAAAAAAAAACAAAAAAAAAAAAACTTAGTAAATGAATCAATGCAACTTACTCTTTTAGTGAATGAATTAATCTTCAGCGCCTGGATGTTTAGCGTATTTATTTAAGTCCGGGTCTCCAGATTTGTGGAGGTAGGCGCCAACCGCAAGTCTTCTAGGCGCTTAACGGTTCTCCTCAGTTACACAGTTCGTTAACTGCTACTGTCGTAGTTTTCGAGTGTTTTCACAATGTCCAGTGACAAGTGCTTTATTTTTTAAAAAGATTTGAGTGAGAATCTCGTGAAAGGGGCCAAGGAAAAAGTAGCACAAACTTTAGATGATACTATTAAAATAAACCTGTCGCACAGGAGCTGCATAACTAAGCAATTTCCTCTGATTTTGGGTAGTGTAGACTGCATTCCTGAATATTATGTTTTAAATAACCAACATAAATAAAACAATTACATGAATAGTTCTGCTCTATTGCATTTTGATCTGACGCAGGAATGGGATACAGTCCCCCTAGTGGTAGGAAGAGCTCCTAGCGGCAGCTTTGCGAACGTACGTCTGCGGGCTAATCCTATAGAAACATTGTACAAAGTAAACCCTCCTTTCGATAGACCAATTTAGTTCATTTTTACAACACTTATTCCTCATCAGATTACACGTTTCGTTACAAAACAGCAGAAATTACCACAGGTATGAGTACATTAGTAGTTTGGGTCCAGAGTAACCCCCCCCCTCCTAATGAACCAATTTAGTCTATTGTTAAATCCAATTTTTCTCTTTAGATTACCTCTACGAGTACTGAGTTTTGTTGAAATATAACCAAAATTACGGCTAGTAGTGGCGAATTGGCAATGTAAGTCCGGAGTACCCGTCCGATATCTACTTGCTCATACGGAGAATTGTAGTGTTTGTCATTAAACCAAATGCAACATAAGCAAACTCTACTGAGTTTTTTACATTTTTGGTTTCAGATTTGCCCATAACTTCGATTAGAGACCGAGGATTTTATTCTTTCTCCCACCCTATCTACTACACGTTTGTTTTGAGCTGTAGTAAAATATTTCCGCTAAAACTTTTTGTGAAATTTTTCTGAAAGTATGTAAAGCAATCTTGACATATATTTATTAGCACTTTCCTCCGAAGGAAAGTAGCTATTGAGGTTGCACTCATGACGGAATGTTTGAAAAATTTCTTCGAATCTTTATCGATCCTACATAGTAGACACCAAAAATGACCCCAGTTAAAATTTATATCTATCTATCTATCTATCTATCTATCTATCTATCTATCTATCTATCTATCTATATATATATATATATATATATATATATATATATATATATATATATATATATACACACTGGACGACATTGACGGAACACGCAATAAATAATAAACATAATTTTAGTTATACAGACGTTGATATTTTTAGTAGAGAAAGGAACACGTTAAAAAGGAAGATCAAAGAAAACCTTTCCATAATTAAAAACAGCAATAATTAAAAAAAATACGATTTGAAAAATGTCCATCAACATAGAATTAAGGCAATCACAACAATTACACAAACTTTTCACTTCGACCCCTTTTTGAGTGCCGTTTGACTGGGCTAGTAGGCAAAAAGTCGCGGAGACATGTTTTGTTGCACCGGCCGGCCGGTGCGACATTTTTGTCGCAGCGACATGTGCTGCGACTTGTTGCAAAGTGTTTCCATTCTGCGACATGTTGCGGCGACATGTCGTGCGACATGTTGCAAGGAGATTTGTAGTAATGGAAACGGAGCTTTAAGAACGAGTCTCTGCAACATGTATTCTTGCACGGTCGACTGCGACATTTTTGTCGCAGTGACATGTTGCAAAGTGTTTCCATTCTGCGACTTGTTGCAGCGACATGTCGTGTGACATGTCGCAGGGCAGTTTTGTAGTAATGGAAACGGAGCTTTAGTAATTAGTTAGTCATTCAAAAACAGACAACGTTTTACATATATTACTCGGAGCCCCGATGGGCACGAATGTTCATATGCCTAGGGTTATTGGTTCGATTCCGGCGACGGGTGGTTGCTTTTTTTTTCCAATAATAAAAAAAATACCAACACTAACCTGGCTGGAGTCTCTCCAAGGGCCTAGAACGCCTGATTCTCACGAGGGAGATGTGGGTTCCCACCTTCAGCGTATTGAATTTTTCCAGCGATGGGCTTTCTGAAGAAAAAATCCCTGCTATACCAAAGGTGTTTAAAAAGGGTCACAACCTGTAAATAACCCGGTGGTAATGGCTTAGAAAAAAAATTACAGGCTAGAAAAAAGTGTCATTTACACTTTCTGAGGAATAATCTGAGTTTGTAAAGTACTGGGCGTTCTTTTTAACACTTTGATGATCGGTGGCATTAAAAACTATGACTGGATAGGCTGTCTGCGCTAATTACCCAGAAGTCGGGGTGCCTTTAAAAAAAATCTAATTACCTTTAATTGTTAATTCAAGTCAACAAGGAAACTCTATGCGAAAAACCTTTGAAAATTATTAATTTATGAAAATTGTATTATTATGGGATATAGGGTCTTCCCGAGGTCTAGAGGCATTAGTGCATTAGTTTCACAAGTGGGAGATCGTGGGTTCGAGTCCCACCGGCGGCAGGAATTTTCTCATCTCACGGCTCTTTGGCAAATTGCTTTTGTGAAAGGCTTATTTTTTTTCAACGTTAGTTTTTTGTTTTGGTACATATATATATATATATATATATATATATATATATATATATATACCTGCATGCACGTAATTAACCTATTCTAATATATTTATTAATTATGGTAAAGACAACTCTTTCTTGATATTGTTGAATTTTGGAAAATGTATGTAGAATTTGTACATTATTTTTGTAGTAGCCTTATAACTTTTTCCGAAATTCATAAATATTTATAATTTTTTTACTATAACTGCCAGTGGTTTCTCCCGCTAAAATTTGGATAAGAGCGAATCGCTACATTTGCGAGCTCTGTAGTCAATATAAATAAATAAACGACCAAATAAAAAGATCTGTTCCATTGATGAGTAAAACATATTTGTACGTACTTGTATAGGTCGAAGCTACCTCAGCCCTGTTGTTGGTGTAGACTGCTCGGCGTATCCTACACAACTGTAAACTCCCTCCAAACACCAGCTGTCTGGTAGAGGGGGTTGTATGGTCCTCTGGGTGTTCTCCGGCTAGCAGTGGGCTAACAGCGAGGACACGCAAGATTTCTTGGTTGATTGTTGGTTGATTCGTATCGGAGGAGACCCGGGTTGGAGTACGGCTTGTTGTATGTTGAATTTCTCGCCGGAAAAAAATCCCTGCTTCCTTGTAGATATTCAGGAAGGGTGGCAATCTATGGATAACGCGTCTCTATGGGCATAGATGGAGTCTCGCCATAAAATAAAAAATATTTAGGACGTTTCGGCTACTCATTGGTAGCCTTCGTCAGCAATGAAAGTGCCGGGAGGCAGAGGAGGACCAAAGTTGACAGTTCCATCTTTACTTTCAGGAAAGGTCTTATTTACGATCTTACCAGGATGGGTTGGCCAACCCGCCCTAGGAAGGACCCCGCTAGGCAGTTGAAAAGCTAAATCTTGGAAATCCATATCTCTAACATTAAATTGTTTTTCTTATTTTTCTTAACCTGATTTATTATCAAATACATTATCCAACTATAAGCAATTAAAAAATAACGAGGAATGAAAACAGACAAAAAGAACAGTTCGAATAAGCGAAATCAATTACTTTAAAGTTTTAAGCACTTATTTCTCCGATTGACATCGCCTAATCAAAACTTTCATCGGAACCTTTTTTGTAGAGCATTTAGTAAGCTTTCTAATGGTATTCTTCCGTTCACCAAGATTATCAACCTTTTTCGAGATATTAAGGAAAGTATACAAAGTTACCAAAACTTTTTATGTCTGTTAATAAAATATTTTATTCTAACCCTTCCTTAACTCCAAACGTAACACAAATTTCAACATATTAGTTTAAATGAAAGTAGAACATGCAGAAAATGTTTCAACTGAATCCCATGATTCTAAGTACCCAAAACAAAAAAAGTCCGACTCGCAGGAACTGCCTCATCTTAGCGCGGTTCCGTTCTTATCCCTAGTCTAATTTCGAAAGATTAAAATAGAAGCAGTTATTATTTTGTTGAGAGGAGATCGTTGACCGTTGATGATGCAAGGTAGGGATTGTACGGGTTAGGTCACTGCTACTTAATAATACATACCCCATATGTGTAGGTATGTGGGCATATATATGTACATATGTGTGCGTGTATATGTGTATGTGTATATGCATATATATAAATATATATATATTATATATGTATATATATATATATATATATATATATATATATTTACATAGATATGTGCATATATTAGTGTTAAATATGTCCTACTTGTATTTACAGCCCTGATGAAGGCTTGAAGTTCAAGCCGAAACGTCGGCACAATAAAACCATTTTTACGATAAAATGTAGTTTTATTAAGTAGCAGTGACCGAACCCTGACAGTTATATTTTGGTTCCACCAGTCTTGAAAGGTAGGATTTACAATCTGACCTGGAAGGGTCGGCAACACTAGAAACCGTCCCGCTAGTTACAAGGTCTTGGAATCTAGGAAATCTATATTTCTAACAATAAATTGTTTTTGTTATTTTACTTAACCTGTTTTATTTTCGAATACATTATCCAACTATAAGCAATTAAAAAATAACAAGGAACAAAATACAGGCAAAAAGAACACTTCGAATAAGCGAAATCAATTACTTTAAAGCTTTTAGCTCTTATTTCTCCGATTGACATCGCCTAATCAAAACTTTCATTGGAACCTTTTATGTAGAGCATTTAATAAGCTTTCTAATGGTATTCTTCCGTTTCCCAAAATTCTCAACAGTTTTCGAGATATTAAAGAAAGTTCCCAAAATTTATATTATTTCTAGCAACAGATAATTGGCCTCATTTTTCATATCCTGTTTTACACACAAAATTTTCGCAACATAAGAAATTACAAAAATAAAAAGCAATAAAAAACGAAGGGAAAGAGACAAAAATTACAACAAGAACGACAAAAGTCCGACTCGCAGGAACTGCAGCATCTTAGCGCGGTTCCGTTCATGTCCCTAGTGCCATTTGATAAGCTTAGAAAAGAAATAAACTTATTTTTTTTTATATATCTCGTGAAAATTGTCAAAATCCTCTCGAACATCTCGAATAAAAGTGATATTAAGGCGTCAGGGACACCGACAGTAGCTAACTTTTACACAGAAGCGGAAATTACAGAATCTGGCTCTCATTCTAAAGCAAAGCTCTATAAATCAATACAAAATATGCCTAATAAAGCCTTTCTAGAGGATACAGAAGCATGGGCGTATATGAGGGGGGGGGGCTCAGGGGGCTGCAGCCCCTCCCGAAATTTTGAATTGATGATAAAAACTTCTCGTAAAACCCTTAAAAATAAATTAAATAAGATCACTTAGTTCATAAAACATATTTTATTTTACGTGCAATAGCGTTTTAGTTGCGTAAAACTATTCCAAGCTCTAAATATTTAGTATTCCATACCCTGGAAATGGTCTCAGCCCCCCCCCCCCCCCGAAATTGTTTTATATACGCCCATGTACAGAAGGATCAAGAAGAAGTACACAAGATTGAGTAGAATACCCTGCCTAATATAGCCTATATAGAATAATATGCCGAATAAAACGTATCTAGTAAATACACAAGGACAAATAAAAGTCTTGACGAATAACAAGTCAAAAAAAAAACTTTATTCAACAAAATAAAACAAAGTTTAGTTGCCCAACTACAATAGAATAATATACCTAATTAAGTCTACGGAGTAGACACAAATGGACCAAAAACAAGTCTTGTGGAATATTGATTTTTTTCTAATTAAATACTTTTTATCAATATTTAGTATATAACCTTTGTTGAAAATTATTGATTGCTAATTGATGAATCGGTTTACAACTAAGTAGTCTTTATGAATATTTAGTGTATAACCTACACGTATTTTTGGATCTGTGTTTTTGGGGTGCTCTCCGCCTAGGCTTTGTATTTGTGTCGGCAGATACCTGGGGTATATTTACAGCTCTTGAGGATTAACTCTTAGCAGGTAAATTTCCTGCGGCCCCATTGTGTTCTACGGGCATTGAACCGCCATATACGCTCATAGTATCTAACCGTTGTGAAGTTTATTTTTTGGATTTAGGACTTAATATACATATGTAGACTAAATCATAGCAAGAAGTAATCCTCCGTCGTCGGTTCTTAATTATGTAGACTCGCTAATGTTATCCAATCTTAGATACATCGTATTTAAAATCCACAGCAAAAACACGACATTTCATCAGAATCCCCTGCTGAATAAAACTTATATAGAATAATATGCAAAATAAAGCCTATCTAGTGGATAAAAATAGAGGAAAAAACCGTTCGTGGTGGTAGAAAATCTTAAAAGTATTTCGCTCAGAAATCTCCGAAATATTGTCACTAATTTTACGTATCCTGTTTTATAGCCAAATAGATTTATATTCTATAATCAATAAGAAAAACCTACTAACAATAAAAAACTATGGGTAACAGATGAAAATAGGGAATACCAAGAATAATTCTAAAGAACGAAATCAACACCAATACTGTAATCTAGATATTCATACGGCATCTTCGAATTCTAACAAACAAAATATTGATTCTAATTATACGTATCCTGTTTTATTGACAAATACATTTGACTACTATAAGCAATTAAAAACACTAGGGAATATGCCAAAGAACTCAGAGTAGGAGCCTCGACAGTTTCAAGACATTTGAAGGAAATCGACAAATCCAAAGCTGACATTACTTCGCTTATTCAAAACTTTCTTTAGAACCTTTTTTGTAGACCATTTAGTAAGCTTTCGAATGGTAACCTTTCGCTTCCCAAGATTTTCAACCGTTTTCGAGATATTAAGAAATTATACGAAGTTCCCAAAACTTTTCATTATTTCTGACAACAGAAAATTGGTCTCATTTTACCTATCCTGTTTTACACACAAATACATTTCCCTTACAAATACAACATAAGAAATTAAAGAAGTAAAAAGCAATAAAAAACCAAGGGAAAGAGACAAAAATTACAAAAAGAACGACAAAAACCCGTTTATAAGAACAAAACAGACGTATTTGAAGTTTTAAGCATTTATTTCTCCGATTGACATAACCTAATCAAAAATAGTTTTAGGATCATTTGTGTAGAGAATTTAGTAAGCTTTCAAATAGTTTCAATCCACTTACCACGATTTCCCAACCGTGTTCGAGATATTAATGAAAGTATACGAAGTTTCCAAAACTTTTCATATCTGTTCATAAAATATTTTATTCTAACCCTTCCTTAACTCCAAACGTAACATAACTTTCAACATATTAGTTTTAATGAATGTAGAACAAGCAGATAATGTTTCAACTGAATCCCGTTATTCTAAGTACCCAAACCAAAAACGGTATTCAAAAACTATTTTTCCAATTTTCTCGACAACGGTTAAAGCTATCGCCTTGAAAATGGTTTCATTCGTTTTTCTAGCCCAAGAAGCCTATAAAACGAGTACTTACAAGCTTATGAACTCAAAAACGTAAGCGTTACGATTTTTTCTGCGCGAATTTCGCCCCAAACGCCATCTTCCAGTGGTCGGATTTTGCTGGTTAACGAACTCGACCTTTCAAATTGGACGACAGATTTTTGTACCAAATTTCATCAAAATCGGACCATTCGTCTTCTATTTAGAGAGCGAACAGACAAATATATATATATATATATATATATATATATATATATATATATATATATATAAATAAATATATACATATATATATATATATACAAATTTGAACCACCGTTATTTTCGGTTTCTAGGGGTTCTGAAACGCAAAATTTTCTAGTCGGCACTTCCGGATTGTTTCATTGTATCAACCTTATAAGCGGGGTTCCTCCCTATGGTGGAGGGAGGAACCGCGCTAAAAACCCGTTCATAAGAACAAAACAGACGTATTTGAAGTTTTAAGCACTTATTTCTCCGATTGACATAACCTAATCAAAAATAGTTTTAGAATCTTTTTTGTAGAGAATTTAGTAAGCTTTCAAATAGTTTCTATCCACTTACCATGATTTCCCAACCGTGTTCGAGATATTAATGAAAGTATACGAACTTCCCAAAACTTTTCATGTCTGTTCATAAAATATTTTATTCTAACCCTTCCTTAACTCCAAACGTAACAAAACTTTCAACATATTAGTTTTAATGAAAGTAGAACATGCAGATAAAGTTTCAACTGAATCCCATGATTATAAGTACCCAAACCAAAAACGGTATTCAAAAAATATTTTTCCAATTTTCTCAAAAACGGTTAAAGCTATCGCCTTGAAAATGGTTCCATTCGTTTTCCTAGCCCAGGAATCATATAAAACGAGTACTTACAAGCATATGAACTCAAAAACGTAAGCGTTACGATTTTTTTTGCGCGAATTTCGTCCCAAACGCCATCTTCCAGTAAGAGGATTTTGCTGGTTAACGAACTTGACCTTTCAAATTGGACGACGGACTTTTGTACCAAATTTCATCAAAATCGGACCATTCGTCTTCAACCTAGAGAGCGAACAGACAAATATATATATATATATATATATATATATATATATATATATATATATATATATATATATATATATACAAATTTGAACCACCATCATTTTTGGTCTCTAGGGGTTCTGAAACGCAAAATGTTCTAGTCGGCACTTCTAGATTGCGTCATGAGATCAACCTTATAAGCGGGGTTCCTCCCTATGGGAGGGGGAGGAACCGCGCTAAAAGGTCCGACTCGCAGGACCTAGAAACAGTTATAATTTTGTTTAGAGATTTCATGAAATAATTTATGACCCCAAATAGGTCACGGTTGTAAGGGTACATACCTCTACCTGACAGAAAATGACTCCCTGGCCCTGACTAGGTCGCTCTAAAAAGACACTGCTTGTTGTTTCTTATTTTCGTTTACCATAATACTAATTTTACAGATAAATGCAATTTAATAAAAAAAAAAAAATCAATTAAAACGTGAATTAACCAAAGACAAAAAAACCCCTATGCTTATGGAGGGAGGGAGGAACCGCGCTAAAAATTAAAAAATTAATTAAAATTAAATTCTTATTCCGGTAGACATGTCCCTTAGGGATAATTTTGAATAACAAAAAAGTGAAGATAATTTAATTTATAATATTAAATAATACGCCTTGTATATGACGGGGTGAGAAGCCGAGGTGTACAAGTGACATTTTAAAAAAAAATAGTGCAGTTCTGGATAGTTAATACATACGAAATGTTGGTGGCAAAGGGGTATAAGGGACACTTGTATCCCTTGTGCACCAAACTTTGGAATTAAATGAAAATTTTTATTCTTATTCCGGGACACAAGTCCAATAGGAATAATCTTGAAATTACAAAATAATAAAGAATTTAATACATAAACTTATAAATACTACCAGTATATAAGGCACAGCTTCTATATAGACTAGGGATTGGGTAAAACTTGCAGGGATAAGAAGTGTTGGAAGAGTCTGGATTTAAAGGTTTCTAGGTTGGTAGAATGGCGGACAGTCAGAGGTAAGGAATTCCATAGCGAGGTGGCACGGGTGACGAATGATTTTTCGAATATTGCTGTTCGGTGGGAAGGAATATAAAGATCGGAAGGACGAGATCGGGTGTTACGGGAGTGAACAGTGGATTTAAATTTAAGAAGTTGAAAGATATAAGAAGGTCTACGGGATTGAATTACTTGGTAAAGGACTGAGCCGAGGAAGTACTGTCGACGATAAAGATGGAATTTCCAGTTTAGCTCCTGGTAGAAATGTGATATGTGGAAGTCTCTGGGGATCCAGAGGATAAAACCAATGAAACAGTTCATGAGGCGTTTGAGTTTTGCCTCGAGAGCGCCAGAAAGTCCACCGTACACCTAACAACCATAGTCAAACTGGAAGAATAAGGCTTCGGGGGACTTCGTTCGATACGAGCGATAAGCGACAGAACGATAAAGCGAAAGAGCGTTTAGCAGAAGAGCGGCACTGGCTACGATACAGAGCGGCTGGGCGGTAATTTCCTTTAGTCTCTGTCTTCGTATACTCAAATATACGTTTTTTAAATTAAAATATTAATTAAAAAAAAAAATATATATTTTAAATGTTTAGTTGATAAAAATATCTTACCTTACAAGTTTAATGCGTTTCCAACCTCTTCTCATAGTTTCTTGGTTATGATTTTATTTTTAAAATCACTGTGTCTGTCATTCCATACTTTGTACTTCCGAAATTAAAAGCTCACATTCACTATCATCCAATTCACTCTTTTATTAGTATTCATATTTTAAAATTATTTATAAGAAAGGTAGCTAAAAGGTTATAAAGAAGGGTATAAACATCGGAAGGTTATAAATATTGGATGGTTATAAACATCTTTCCACGTAATTTAATAGACAAGGGAAACAAAAAACAAAAATGTGAATTGACAAAATTGTTCTAAATTTTATTGGCTTTCATTAAAAAAAAACGCATTGAAATCGGTTGAGATTTAGAGTTATATAATGTCTGGGGCGAGCGACGAGGGAAATTGTAATGTCTGGGCTAAGCGATGAGCGACAGGGTGGAACCTGCATGCCAGGTCGCCCTGTCGCTCATGCCTATTGTATCCAGTCTTCCATCATACCTATTGCACTCCAGCTTAACATTGATATGAGCGACGTTGCTCTGAAGCTTTTCGCTTATCGCTCTTCGCTCGTATCGTACACGAGACCTAAGAGTGTGATTACAAGGAGTTTGAATATGGTAAAACCCCACATTTTTGGCATTTTTGAAGTGAGAAGGAAATGACCCGGAAGTGGATTTAAAGAACTAACAGGAGATGAACAGGAAGCGAAAAGGATTTAACCAGGAAGTTTCGAGGGTTTAACAAAAAACCTGCTACTTTGAGGTCGCAGGTACACTGGTAAAACGTTCGCGGACAGTTAGGTCACGGCTAAAGCATATTCCACGATTAAATGAATAAATATTGCATACATTTAGCCTTAAATGGCTCATAAGGCCCCTGCTCTCCGAAGGATTTCCGTCCTATCTCCCTTCTATCCAATCTTTCCAAACCTTTAGAGCGCCTGGTCCAATCTCAAGTATCCAACCACCTTGAACAAAATAATCTCCTTAACCCTCTCCAGTCTGGCTTCCGTCCGTCATACTCCACTCAATCAGCGCTCATAAAAATCACCCATGACATTCAAACTGCCATAGATAACCAACAACTCACTATTCTAGTTCTCCTAGATTTTTCAAAAGCATTTGATACCGTAGACCATCAAATCCTCCTCACCAAACTCCAATCTCTTTCCTTTTCCAACAATGCCATTAGCTGGTTTCAATCCTTTCTATCCAACTAGGAAAGAAGTTATTAAGCACTTAAGTTCACTGTCATGCAGGTTATGAGAGCTAATGTAAACAACTAAATTTGTGACGACTTTAAGGCATAAATTACGACATTAAGGCATACATGCTATGCATTTCCGCTCGCTACACCCGCTCAAGAAGATAACAAAACCCCAGTCAATCCAACTCGCTAAAATTAATAGAATATAATATTAAGCACTAAAGTTAGGCAGGTTATAAAACTAGGCGTCATCAGCGTATTTGTAAACACGCGCATGCGCAGATATGTAGCAATGGGAAACAGAGAACTCTCAGAAACCATTTATTCAAAAATATTGTTAATTTTAAGGGCATCCTCACCTGTCGCTTTAGGGCATACGTGCTATGCGTTTCCGCTCGCTAACAAAACCCCAGTCAATCCAACTCGCTTAAATTAATAGAATTCTATTAACCTCTCATAACCTGCATAACAGCGAACTTTAGTGCTTAGTTATCCCCAACTCTATTTTCTGTTTACATCAATGATCTTCCTCTTTCCATAGTTCATTCCAAGTTCCATCTTTACGCTGACGATACCCAAATCTACCTATCCTTTAAGCCCTCTTTGCTACGAGATGCTGTAGACAAGCTGCAAGTAGATCTTAATAACATCAATGCTTGGGCCGCAGCTAATAAGCTTTCCCTGAATCCAGACAAATCCAAAGCCATTGTTATAGGCTCCCAATCCCTCATAGGTTCTACTTCCCCTTTTCCAGTCCTTTACCTTAACAGCATCCCTATAAAATATTGTAAATCAGTTAAAAATCTTGGGATCATATTTGATCAGAACCTTTCCTGGAAAAATCATATTTCCCAAATTTCCCGTCGGTCCATATTTATCCTGAGACAGCTCAACCTCTCCCGCCATCTCCTGCCAACAAAGACCCGTCAACTCCTCATAACCTTCCTATTATTCCCCCAGTTTGACTATGGTTTTTAGGTGTACGGTGGACTTTCTGGCGCTCTCGAGGCAAAACTCAAACGCCTCATGAACTGTTTCATTCGTTTTATCCTCGGGATCCCCAGAGACTCCCACATATCACATTTCTACCAGGAGCTAAATTGGCTATTCCCTCTTTATCGTCGACAGTACTTCCTCAGCTCAGTCCTTTACCAAGTAATTCAATCCCGTAGACCTTCTTATATTTTTCAACTTCTTAAATTTAAATCCTCGGTTCACTCCCGTAACACCCGATCTCGTCCTTCCGATCTTTATATTCCTTCCCACCGAACAGCAATATTCGAAAAATCATTCGTCACCCGTGCCACCTCGCTATGGAATTCCTTGCCTTCGTTTGTCCGCCATTCTACCAACCTAGAAACCTTTAAATCCCGACTCTTCCACCACCTTCTATCCCTCCAAGTTTTACCCAACACCTTGTCTATAACACACTATCTATTGATACTGATAGCATTTATAAGTATTTAAGTTTATATATAAAATTATTCCTATGGGACTTGTGTCCCGGAATAAGAATAAAACTTTTCATTCATTTATTCATATCACAGGACTTCGACCCCATTCCATTGGTAGTTGATGACAGGAGAAATGTTTGTGGAGAGATTTGGCGGAGAGAAAGCGAAATAGAGTTTTGATTAATAGCAGAGAAAGGTGCAAAGGACTCGACCATTTGTTGTCTCCATTCAGGCCACAGGTCGTCGGCTGTATTCCTGCAGAAGGAATGTTGCACGGTCGAAGGACATCTTGGGAACCGATTCTTATTGGCCGATGTTTCGATGTTATTGCATGCTTTCATCAGGTATTATTATTTTTTTATTGTGAGTTAAACGACGCACAATGGCGCCAACGCCCGATTTCGGGGGTAAAAAAACCGTTAGGTACTTAAAACGTTCTGATTTTGGGGTCATTTATGAAGTATTTTTTTTGTGCCGAGTCGAATGATACCACTACCTATTCGATAGACTAATTATTTTGGAAGATAAACGGGTTTTATATTACGAAAACCGTGAAAAACAGCAAGTATTCAATTGAAAAAACGCATATTTTACTCAATTTGTAGAAATATGCACAATTCCAAATATATTTTTGAGTGCTTAGTTGAATAAATTAACAACCAATGTAGTACTGGTAACTGTTCTCGACGTATTCAACTTCAGTACAATTTTCGCTTATAACGGATAAATATTGACAGTTTCGCGCGAGCTATTAGTTTTATCTCACTGTTAAGTTACTTGCTATCACAAACTGTTTAACTACTCTCTTCAAAAAATTAATAATGGTAAAATCGTTTTTCGTGAAATAAAGCATCAATTCATTTTATTAGGATGTGCACACATACGGCCGAGTATGGCGATGAAATTTATAGGACAGCAACTTCAAAACATGCACTTTTAGGTAAAACTATTCGGACAGGCTCTCTCAAGGATGTCACCGAAGCATTTCTCGCTCTGGTTGGCCCTGCGAGGAAACTTGGCCTTGAAGAGAACACAGAAAAGACGAAGTACCTGGTTACAGAGGAGGATCCTAGGCCGGGAGAAGTTGTACAGGTGGGGCAATATAGCTTCTCGAAAGTGGCTGAATTCACCTATCTTGGGTCGCATGTGACAAGTCAGAATAAACCAGATATGGAAATAAAGCAAAGGATATTAGTAGCCAACCGGTGCTATTTCAGCGTACGGAAACAGTTTTCGAGCCATGCCCTATCCAGAAAGACTAAGCTCCACTTATACAAAACTCTAATACGGCCAGTCCTTCTGTATCGCTCTGAGTCTTGGACAACCTCTCAATCCTGTGAGCACGAGCTCATGGTGTTTGAAAGAAAGATTCTGAGGAGGCTATATGGAGGCAGACAAGTAGCTGGAGAATGGAGGCGTCGAACTAACCAAGAGCTCTATGGACTGTTCGGGGAGCCAGACATAGTCCAGTTAATGAAAATGGGTAGACTAAGATGGGCTGGACATTTAGCAAGAATGGTCGAGGGGGACATTCCGAAGAAACTCCTCACTGAACCTCTCTATGGGAGCCGAAGAAGAGGAAGACCAAGACTGAGATGGTCTGACCGTGTGGCAGAGGATGCTAGGTCTATCCTGGGGGTCAGAAATTGGATGGCTTCAGCACAGGATAGAGACAATTGGAGGAAGCTGTTGGAGGAGGCCAAGACTCGACATCGGGTTGTAGCGCCGTAGGATGATGATGATGATATTCGGACAGGATAGCTAAGTACCGCTTTTTTTTCTATACCAAAAAACCTAAGGATAACTTAGTTTCAATATAGATATCTTCACAACCTAAAGCACCAAATTCATGGTGCATTTCGTCAGAAAAGAAAATTGTTTTAAAAGCTACATATACACATGAAAATTCATAGGTAATACCATTTTTTTAGGAATAATGTAAGTGGTATAAAATATTGCTTTAGTTATCAGTAAAAACTGTGAGATTTTTACTCGCTGAGAAACCGTCAACAAAAAAGAGTTTTGTGGTCAGAATTATTAATAAAATGGAAATGCAATATTAGAGCAGTATTTTACAACTAATTAGCTATAAACCAATGTTTGGTAATACGAGATTGAACAAATTTGGTGTTGAGTGTTCTTGCCACTCTGCACCACTGTGCGGCGTGCCAATATTTGGACTATTAGCGCCGGGCTATCTATAGGTTGCCGCCCTTTTATAATGCCAAGAGCACGCGTTCGGTCACCCATTCAGGTACTGGCCACGCCCGACGTTGCTTAACTTCCGTGACCATTGAGGACCGGTGAATTCAACGTGGCTATGGCCGTCGGCCATCAGGTAATGTTTTATCATTTCCCTCATGAGTGGATTGAAAATCATATCAATCCAGACCGCATCGGCAATAAAATTTGCTTACTGGTTCCAAATCTAGGTTCATATCGTGCCCAACTAATGAAAATCAGCTAAGATGGATACCGTCGGGGTTCCTTCCCGGAGAGTAAATTTTATCGCGGTTCACGAGTTTTGAAACGTGGGAATATTCCATTGGAAACATTATATTGCGTCATAGGCTCGTTTCCTCTCCATGCAGGTAGGGAGGAACCACGCTAAAAGTGGAATATCTTCTGTTATTTATTATGAAGTGGAGTATGCTGTTACTCCATTATTTCCAGTAGAATTAATTTGATTTAAATGAGCTATTGTCTGTTATATTTTTTTCTTTTTGTTCTTTCTGCAAGGTAGATTTCATCCGAGGTCATTGTCTGCGGATAATATGCTAATCCATTCCAACAATTCATCTTCATCCAATCTTTTTATAATATTTTACTTTATATTTCATAGTTTAATATAAAGAAGTACCTCAAGGCTGCAAAACTTCTAGACCGAGAGCCGGCAACGCACTTTTCATGAAGTGTTTTATGCACCCTGAAATTTTGCTATAATGTACCTCTTAGGTAGATAAGAAGGTAAATATGTTGTTCTATATAAGAAGGTATATGTTTCCTGGACATACCTTGGTGCACCAGGTACTGCGCATAGGGGAAAGGTGCAAAACAGTATTGCCCAAAAGTACAGTTTTATTCAGAAGCCAACTATTAATAATGAAAAGTCCGACTCGCAGGAACTGCGTCATCTTAGCGCGGTTACATATCGAAGAGGTGGAATAGATTAGCATCACAAATCACAGGAAACTGACAGTATCCAACTTACACAGAACCGGATAATTCTTAATCTGTATAAGTCAATACAATTATGTACTGAAAACGTACTTACACTTTGACTACTGCTGAAAAGACTCTATTCTAAACAACCAAAAATTCGATGTCATTTTAAGTATCTTGTTTTATTAGCAAATTCGTTTTACTTTTTTACGGCGCATCTACTTCTAGGTCATTAGCGCCGAAATCCAAGGTGCGGCGAGGAATTTTCCCAGCGAGCCTTGAGATGAGAAAATTCCTGCCGGAGGTGGGAATCGAACCCACCATCTCCCGCTTATGAATCCAGCGCGCTAGCCACTAGACTACGGGAGACCCCTCGTTTTACTGTTAACACCAACTGTAAATATGTGCTTCATGGCGAATAAAATTCCATTCTGTCGTGGGTTAAATCTTTCTATAAAATAAGAAATAACGATAACTTCAGTTGGAGGCTATAAGGAAGGTTATAAGACAGGAGAATTCAAAACAAACTACGTCATCATGATTAGCCACAGCCATCTTGATTACCACAGCCACTCCAGACTTATTATTACCAATACCTTTCACCGTTTCTTAGCTTATTTTACTACTATACTAATTTTACTGATAAATGCAATTTAAAACAAGAAACAACCATTTAAAAAGTGAGATAAACAAAGGGAAAAACCCTTTCAAAACAACAAAACAAACACTTTTTAAGTTTTAAGCGCTTATATCTCTGATTTACGTTGCCCCATCGAATATTGCTTCAGAACCTTTTTAGTAGAGAATTTAGTAAGCATTCGAATGATCACCTTCCACTTAACACGATTTCCCAACCGTTATCGAGATATTTACGAAAAATGTATGAAGATACGAAAACTTTTCATGTCTATTAATAAAATAATTTTTTTCGCATACTTCCTTAACTTCAAATATAACCAAAATTTAAACATATTAGTTGGGATTAATTTCCAAGTTGTAGAAAATATTTCAATTGAATCCCGATATTTTAAGTACTCACAAAAATATAATGACTTACAAAAACCTTGATTCCACTTTTCTCAGAAACGGTTACAGATATCGCCTTAAAAATGGTTTCATTCGTTTTCTTATGTCAAGAAACGTATAAAACAAGTACCTGCAAGCTTATAAACTCAAAAACGTAAGCGTTACGATTTTTTTTGCGCGAATTTCGCCCCAAACACTATCTTCTAGTGGGCGGATTCTGCTGGTTAACGAACTTGACCTTTCAAATTAGACGACAGATTTTTATCCCAAATTTCGTTAAAATCGGACCATTTTTGAGCTTGCTAGAGAGCGAACAGACAAGCAAATATATAAATATATATATATATATATATATATATATATATATATATATATATATATAGATATACAAATTTGGGCCACCTATATTTTCGTGATCTATAGGGTCTGAAACGTGAAAGTTTCTAGTCGGCACTTCCGGATTGCGTCATGAGGTCAACCTGATAAGCGGGTTCTCCCTATGGAGATAGGGAGTAACCGCGCTAAAAAAATGGCAAATTAAGGCAATTTTCAAATTAATAATAAATAAGGAAGGCACTTTTAAGGGGGTTAAAATGATAATAATAAAAAAAAAAAGTACCTAGTGTTTATTTTTAATATTAAATGAAGTGCTTTATTCACGCTGCGATTTAAACTATTCAATAATATCTCTCGGACCATTCAATAGTATCGCACTAGTATTTCTAAAGTGACACAACTCAAAAATTAATTCAATCAATAATTTTTCATTTCTGACTATGAAATACATGGTAAATATCTCTTTATCAACCATCAAAACTTTCTGCACCTAGCTTCAGAGCTTGTACATCAGAGGGAACTTGTGAAGGCACTTCCTGTTTTAATCCTATTCCCCCTACATAGGGAAGAGTGACACACACGCGGCTAGGCGATTCAACTTTTAAAAAATATTCAATGAACATATTTGTGTCACTTTAGAAACACTAGTACGATATGTTAAAGTAGCCTTTATAGATAAAAGTCCGTCACGCAGGATCAGCATAACTAAGCACTTTCCTCAAAATTTGGGTAGTGTAAACTGCTTTCCAGAACAATTTGCTTAAAAAATCCTACTACACTACTTAATAAATACAAAAAACCTCATATTTCGTCTTTTGATCTGACGCAGGAACATGATACAGTCCCTCTAGTGGTAGAAAGCGCTCCTTGCGGCGGCCTTGCGAACCTACATCTGGCAAGCTAATTCTATTGAAATATATTACAAATTAAACCCCCCTTTCCGATTGACCGATTTAGCTCATTCTTACAACACTTCTTTCTCATGAGTTACCCACAACGTATACCGCGTTTCGTTACAATACAGCAGAAATTACGACCGGTATGAGTATATTAGTAATTTAGGTCCGGAGTAACCCCCCCCCCTCCTAATGACCCGATGTAGTTTATTTTTACAACACATATTTACCTGTAGATTACCACTACGAATACCGAGTTTCGTCGAAATATAACAAAAATCACGGCTGGTAGTGGCGAATTAGTATTGTGGGTCCGAAGTAAACCCCCCCTCCTAATGAACCGATTTACTTTATTTTTACATCTCACTTTTTTCTCTATATTTCCACTACGAATACCAAGTTTCGTTGAAATATAACAAATATTACGGTTGACATGGTCAAATTAGGGTTTTGGGTTCGGTGTAAACCCCCCCTTCCGGTGGACCGATTTTGGTGGTTAACGAACTCGTTCAATCGTTTGCTATATACGAAATTTCGTGACGAAAAAACAAAAACTCTGGCCGCTATCGTGTTAACAGACACACATATATATATGCATATATATATATATATATATATATATATATATATATATATATGCATATATATATATATATATATATCTATATATATATATATATATACATATATATAAATTTTAACGGGGGTCATTTTCGGTGTCTACTAGGTAGGATCGATAAAGATTTGAAGAAATTTTTCAAAAATTCCGTCATGAGTCCAACCTCAATAGCTACTTTCCTTCGGAGGAAAGTGCTAAAAGTGCGTAAAGTGCCAAAGTGCCTACGATGAAAAATTCATAATTTTGTAAGTATTTTGTAGTGTATACAATATCAGATGATTGAAAACAGTAGAGTTGTAATATTTCTTTGAAGTTTGAAGAATTAATTTCTATCAGACCCGCCTAATAGATACAAGTCTGTTACTAATTTGTGTCTGATTTGCAACTTGGTTAGTAATTCACGGCTTTGCAGTTTAATGACCGTCCGTGGTTTAATATTCCGCATTATTTGTCTTGATTTACTGTCTGTTCGTGTACAACATACTTCCCGGTACGTGTCTTTTCAACCGATATGCTAGACTAGTTTAATATTCTTTTGCCTTTGCAAATTGACTAGCACATCCTTGTATTTTTTTTTCCTTTTAGTTCGGTTCCTCCCTCTCTCCTTAGGGAGGAAACACGCTTATGACCTCATTACGCAATCCGGAACTGCCGACTAGAAAATTTGTATGTGTATATATATATATATATATATATATATATATATATATATATATATATATTCCACTTTTTCTTGTTCGTTTTTCTGGCAGGGGGTCGATAAAGCAGTATACTCTTTGTTCACATTAACTGCTTTATTTGTTATGTTTCGCCCGACATGTTTCGTGCCTTTTCGCACCTCTTCAGGGGCTTACCTATGTAACAATATTTTTTTGTAAATCCTAAACTTTAAATTGCTTCCACTAATACACATATCCTGGCCCTAAACAATTTACATCTCAACATATAATATTTTAACTTAATCTTAATCCTCCTTAAAAGAGAGGACTTCTTGATAAGGTAGGATTAAGATTAAGTTAAAATATTATATGTTAAGATGTAAATTGTTTAGGGACAGGATATGTGTATTAGTGTAAGCAATTTAAAGTTTAGGATTTACAAAAAAAATATTGTTACATAGGAAAGCCCCTGAAGATGTGCGAAAAGGCACGAAACATGTCGGGCGAAACATAACAAATAAAGCAGTTAATGTGAACAAAGAGTGTACTGCTTTATCGACCCCCTGCCAGAAAAACAAACAAGAAAAAGTGGAAAATATATATCGGGTCATCTTTCACAAGAATTAATATATATATATATATATATATATATATATATATATATATATATATATATATATATATAGAGAGAGAGAGAGAGAGAGAGACTAGCTGGCTCGGCAAAGGTTGTTTAGCCATATAAATTATTTCTAGTGAATATATTGGAAGTCAAATAAAGAATAACAAAGACTGCCTAGAAAAATGACACCAAACATCCATTTTTTTAATTCATTGTAATTTATTATCATAACGAATATATTTAATATTATATCTCTATCTCTAATTATGACCATACATAAATATCAATATCCGAGTGTAATGGAGTGTATGGTATTTTTGGTTAGTCTATCTTTAGTCAGTAAAAATAAACTGGATGATTTACCCACCCGAGAACTTGCCATGTACGAGGTAAGGTCCATAAGTTTCCGGCCTGTCCTGCTTCCCCTCCTTCAAACGTGCCGGGACCTGCACGCCTATGCAGGTCCATGCCTGCTCACTCCATACCCATCGCCCGCACTTCCTCAGTCTTGTCAGTCAGTGTCCAGCCTTGAAGGAAACTTCCCATATTTACAATGTTCAAACTCGAGTAACGTGCGGTAATTAAATTCTTTTGTAAGGAGGGTCTTACTCTTGCGCAAATTAAAGAGCGCTTGAATTGTGTATACGGGCAGTCCTCCCGCTCGTATTCCACAGTGAAAGAATGGGCAAAATTATTTAAGTAAGGGAGAGAAAGTCTAGAAGATGGCCCACGTCCCGGTCGCCCATTGGAAGCTGTCACTTCTGAAACAATCCAACTTGTGGGATCTTAATTGCTGTCTGACCGGCGACTAAAAACCAAGGAAATAGCAGCGAGGTTAGGGCTTTCAAAAACAAGTGTTTTGAGGAACATCAAAGAACATTTGCATATGAACAAGGTTAGTGCAAGATGGGTTCCAAAAATTCTTTCAGCTGCTCAAAAACAGGAACGAGTTCAATGCTGCAATGAAATTTACCCGAGTATAATGCCGACCCAAAGAATTTTTTGGACTCAATTGTAACTGTGGATGAGACAATGGTTCTATATTATGACCCACTCAGCAAAAGAGAGTCCATGGAATGGAGAAGACCAGGAGAAGCGCTTCCTTTAAAGGCAAAAGTCACGCAGTCAACAAAAAAGGTAATGGCCACAATTTTTTGGGACTACTACTGATAGATTTTAAAGAAAGGAATACCACAATGAATGGTGAGTATTATGCAGCCCTACTTCACCGGTTACGAGACGCAATTAAAGAGAAGAGGCGAGGGAAGTTAATCAGAGGTGTCCGCCTCCTTCACGACAATGCCTCTGTCCACACAGCATTGATTTCCAAGGCCGCTGTGAAGGACTGTGGATTCCAAGAAATCTCTCATCCACCCTACAGCCCAGACTTAGCCCTTAGCGATTTCTACCTTTTCTCAAAGTTAAAATCTGACCTTCGTGGAAGGCGATTTAACACCGACGAAGAGCTCCAAGCAGCAGTGGAAGAACATTTTTTTAACAAAGAAGAAAATTATTTTTTTCATGGTATAGAAATGTTGCCAAAGCGTTGTATTAAGTGTGTTGAACTTAGAGGAGAATATATTGAAAAACAGTAAAACCAGTTTTAGCACTTTCCTCCGAAGGAAAGTAGCTATTGAGGTTGCACTCATGACGGAATTTTTGAAAAATTTCTTCAAATCTCCATCGATCCTACCTAGTAGACACCGAAAATGACCCCCTTTAAAATATATATATATATATATATATATATATATATATATATATATATATATATATATATGTCTGTTAACACGATAGCGGCCAGAGTTTTTGTTTTTTCTTCACGAAACGTGGTATATAGCTTTCAATTAGCAAACGATTGAACGAGTTCGTTAACCATCAAAATCGGTCCACCGGGAGGGGGGGTTAACCCTGGACCCAAAACACTAATTTGACCATGCCAGCCGTAGTTTTTGTTATATTTCAACGAAACTCGGTATTCGTTATGTTGATCTAAAGAGAGAAATACCTTGTAAAAATAAACTAAATCGGTTCATTAGGAGGAGGGGTTTACTCCGGACCCACATTACCAATTTGCCACTGCCAGCCGTAATTTTTGTTACATTTCAACGAAACTCGGTATTCGTGGTGGTAATAAACAGAGAAAAATGGGTTGTAAAAATAAACTAAATCGGGTTATTTGGAGGGGGGGTTTACTCTAGACCTAAAGTACTAATATACTCATACCGGTCGTAATTTCTGCTATATTGTAACAAAACGCGGTATACGTCGTGGGTATCTCACGAGAAAGAAGTGTTCTAAAAATGAAGTAAATCGGTCTATTGAAAAGGAGGGTTTACTTTAAACTCTGTTTTATGGCCAGACGTAGGTTCCCTAAGGCGCCGCGAGGAGCGCTATCTCCCACAAGGGGGACTGTATCCTGTTCCTGCGTCAGATCAAAAAGTCCGTCAAGCAGGAGCTGCATAACTAAGCACTTTCCTCAGAATTTGGGTAGTGTAGATTGCTTTCCAGAACAATTTGCTTAAAATATCCTACATAAATAAAATAAAAACATGAATAGTTCTCTTTTAAATTTGTAATGAGTAACTGATCAATTAATAATTTGCTTCCAGAGTTATGTTTACACATGGTACCTATTACACTTCGTAATAAATACAAAAAACCTCATATTATCGTATTTTGATCTAACGCAGGAACAGGATACAGTCACTCTAGTGGTAGAAAGCGCTCCTTGCGGCGGCTTTGTGAACCTACGTCTGACGGGCTTTTCTATTGAAATATATTACAAATTAAACCCCCGCTTTCCGATTGACCGATTCAGCTCATTTCTACAACACTTCTTTCTCATGAGTTACCCACGACGTATACCGCGTTTCGTTACAATACAGCAGAAATTACGACCGGTATGAGTATATTAAGAATTTGGGTCAGGAGTAAACCCCCCTTCTAATGAACCGATTTAGTTTATTTTTACAACACATATTTACCTGTAGATTACCACTACGAATACCGAGTTTCGTCGAAATATACCAAAAATCACTGCTGGTAGTGGCGAATTGGTATTGTGGGTCCGGAGTAAACCCCCCCTCCTAATGAACCGATTTAGTTTATTTTTACAACAGTTATTTACCTGTGGATTACCACTACGAATACCGAGTTCCGTTGAAATATACCAAAAATCACGGCTGGTAGTGGCGAATTGGTATTGTGGGTCCGGAGTAAACCCCCCCCTTCTAATGAACCGATTTAGTTCATTTTTATATCTCACTTTTCTCTCTATATTACCACTACGAATACCAAGTTTCGTTGAAATATAACAAATATTACGGCTGACATAGTCAAATTAGTGTTTTGGGTTCGGGGTAAACCCCCCCTTCCGGTGGACCGACTTTGGTGGTTAACGAACTCGTTCAATCGTTTGCTAATTGAATGCTATATACCAAGTTTCGTGACGAAAAAACAAAAACTCTGGCCGCTATCGTGTTAACAGACATATATATATATATATATATATATATATATATATATATATATATATATATATATATATATATAGATATATATAAATTTTAACGGGGGTCATTTTCGGTGTCTACTAGGTAGGATCGATAAAGATTTGAAGAAATGTTTCAAAAATTCCGTCATGAGTCCAACCTCAATAGCTACTTTCCTTCGGAGGAAAGTGCTAAAGACGGAAAATGAAGATTTTGTGTATTTATTAAGTAGTACAGTATCATGTATAAACATAACTCTGGAAGCAAATTATTTACAAAATTAATAATTGAACAGTTCTCATAAGAAATGTAAATGAGCAGAACGATTCACGTTTTTATTTTATTTATATCTAGGCGGTGGGTAGATGGCCAGGCCAAGTTCCGGCCTAAGCATACTGTGTGTATATTACAGGAGGTCTTAGAGCCGATTTTTACCCTCTCATAACTTTCAACCAGGTAAAGATAAAGTTATGAAATTTTACACAGGTATTATACTACTAGATGTGAGTAAAACTGGAAATTTTCATAATTCTACATCGAATAGTTTCTGAGATATAAGCGATCGAAAATCGGGATTTATAGGACTCACTCACTGACTCATCAAAATTATTAGGCACTTCCCATGATGCTAGAGACTTTAAATTTTGCATGATGATAGATATGAAGACGTTATTAAAGGAAAAAATCGAAAAATCGCGAAAAGTTGTGCCTGACTCCGCTTCCGGGGCGGGGGCGTGCCAGTTTTGTACTTCCTTCGGAAACCCATCATTCCGTCCGAAACCCATGATGTGGGGTATCAAATGAATTGTCTCGTTATGAAGAACCTATATTTGATGTTTTAAGAAACAATTAGACGCATATAGGCTCGGTAAAAATCTTATACCAGCTGTCTGTCTGTATGTTTGTTCCTTATACAAATAAACACCGTATGACCGATTTTGACAAAAATTGACACACATGTCGGTCTTTATCCGGGTAGTGTAATAGGCTAGTCAAAATCGTCTATCAGCTGTCTGTCTGCATGTTTGTTCCTTACACAAATTCACACCATTTGACCGATTTTGACCAAACTTGGCACACAGGTAGGCCTTGGTCCGGGGAATGCACTAGGCTAGGTAAAAAAGGTCTTTCATCTGTCTGTCTGTATGTTTGTTCCTTATACAAATTCACATCTTTGGCCTATTTTGACCAAACTTGGCACGCAGGTAGGTCTTGATACGGGAGTGTCATATTACCTATGACGTTTTCTATTTTTTTTTCCATCAGAAAGCCATCATTCCTTCTGAAACCCATCATGTGGGGTATCAAATGAATCGTCTTGGTAAGGAGAACCTATATTAGATTTTTTTAAAAACATTTCGACGCATCTTAACAAAAACAGTTGTGACTTCTTTCTTAAATGTAGTAAATAAAGTCGAAGGGGTTCACTGCATAATATACTTCAAAGCAGATACTAAGTTTTTTAAAGTCGAGCCATCTAAATTACAAAGTTTAGGATCACAAACCCAAAATGTATCGTCTTTGTTCTTATATTTTTCTTGAAGGCCTTCTGCACTTTCCCTATTGTGATCTTTATCCTCGGGATAAGATTCCTGTTTTTTACAGTGTAATAGTTTAGTTAAGAGAGCAATCAATTTGTCCTCTAGAGTAATGTCATCTGGAAGAGCTTCTAACATTTCTATTCTAGTGATTAGATGTATGTAGGTTGATTATTGGTATCAAATATCTAGCAGTAAGATGAACTTCATGCAGAATCCAAAGACCCTGGTTTTATAAGAAGTACAAAAGCCAGTAGGTATGCGGCAACTAAATTCTATTTAATACTTAGAAAAAAGTAATGAGATCCCCAAAAAAAAACATAAATGTGAAATAGAGGCCAAGTTCCTGCCCCCACAAAGAAACACTCCCTTCCTCAAAAATATCCCCTCCTAAAACCCCCCCAAAACGCCTTACCATTCTACACTCGAAAAAAAGTAGTATGAGTTGGTGTATTAATTCAACCAAAAATATTTTCCAATACAAGAGATGATACAAGAAAGAAATGTCCAAGTTCATTACTTGGAAGACCTCATAGTTACTTACTAAGAACAGTAAAGACACTTCAACTGACCTTTAAAAACAACAATAAAAATACTTATATCCAGTTACTAAAATATCATTTTCCTCAACCAGGTATATTCTTAAACTTGGCAATGTTTAGTTTTTCTCTAAAGATAATTTCGGCACAAAAAAACATTGCCAAGTTTAAGAATATACCTGGTTGAGGAAAATGATATTTTAGTAACTGGATATAAGTATTTTTATTGTTGTTTTAAAAGGTCAGTTGAAGTGTCTTTACTGTTCTTAGTAAGTAACTATGAGGTCTTCCAAGTAATGAACTTGGACATTTCTTTCTTGTATCATCTCTTGTATTGGAAAATATTTTTGGTTGAATTAATACACCAACTCATACTACTTTTTTGGAGTGTAGAATGGTAAGGCGTTTTTGGGGGGTTTTAGGAGGGGATATTTTTGAGGAAGGGAGTGTTTCTTTATGGGGGCAGGAACTTGGCCTCTATTTCACATTTATGTTTTTTTTGGGGATGGGTTATTTACAGCAAATTATTCAGTAATGTAGTCTACACTACAAAAATTCTGAGGAAAGTGCTTAGTTATGCAGCTCCTGCGTGACGGACTTTTTTTTTCTTTCACCTTTCCTTCTATCCCAGGCCGGAAACTTATGAGCC
The DNA here is from genome assembly GCA_946811695.1 of Gonocerus acuteangulatus. Taxonomy (NCBI): domain Eukaryota; kingdom Metazoa; phylum Arthropoda; class Insecta; order Hemiptera; family Coreidae; genus Gonocerus; species Gonocerus acuteangulatus. Next base: position 111,724,353 of record OX328125.1, on the reverse strand, counting down.
TTACTACGTATAATTGTCTGTGTGAAAAACACGGCACACAGTGTGGCCCAAATGACATTTTGTGTTTAAAAAAGGCACCCGCCTCTAAATCTTAACCAATTTCAATGCATTTTTTTAAAGGTAACAGCTAACAAAATTTAGAAAAATGTTGTCTAACCATATTTTTGTTTTTTGTTTCTCCTGTTTATTAAAATACGAGAAAAAATCAAAGAGAAAAACAAGATGATGATATTAAATAAAACCAAAATAAAATATTACTTATAGTTATACGTTTGAATATAAGTGTGCTGTTTTTAAGTGTGTAAGGAGTATATGGATGTACGGGCTAACTTCATAGTAAGTCGTGTAAGTTGTAAGGAATTGTCAAGTTGCTGCGTTGTCTACAGTCTGTCAGTATATGTTTAACAGTTAGAGTTCTGTTACACTGTCTACACGTTGGTCTTTCTTTTCTCTCCAGGAAGTATGAGAGAGAAGTCGAGTGCTACGTTCAAGCAACTTTTAATTGCCTGTAGCATAGAATTGGCCACACTATCTCCCTAGTAGAAGAATCTGATAAATCTAAGGTATGTGCCCTTTAGGGCCCTCGCGGCGTGTCGAGACTTTTTTTTTCAGTAACATCCTTTTTGCCTGGTTAGATGTGAAGAACAAGTCCTAATAATTTGGCTTCCACTTGATAAAAATTCATTTTACTGTCAAAAACCTAACACTCCTCAGGAAGGAAACCCGCTAAAAAGCTATTACGATTCAAGTGATAACGTCAGCCTTGGTTTACTTTGCCTACCTATTGATAATTCGGAAGACTACGTCCAGATGATATTGAAATGACAACAAATGACTAATCCTGTCGAAATGATATTTCTAAAGATCACGACAGAATCTCCATACAATAGCATCTTATCTGAGCGGTGTTCTTCTATGAATCGATGATCGGCGATTTCGACACGCTCGCATTTTCCATTCTACTATCGATCTTCGCTCGATAATTTCTTGCTACTGTAGCCTATATTTACTGTAAATTACATAACTCCATCATCATTCCGACTCATGTTATTTTGAGAACACTTCTAGCGAAATTAATATTTAGTACATTACGAAAAAAGGGGGTCTCCCGAGGTCTAGTGGCTAGCGCGCTAGATTCATAAGCGGGAGATGGTGGGTTCGATCCCCACCGGCGACAGGATGTTTCTCATCTCAGGGCTCGCTGAGAGAATTCCTGACTGCACCCTGGATGTCGGAGCTAATGGCCAAGGTTTGTCGATGCGCCATAAAAAAAAAAAAAAAAAAATACGAAAAAAGTAGCTATTGCAATTGGAGTTGTAAAGTAATTTTGTCAGAATTCATACAGAAAAAATCATAGGCAATCGGACGTGAAAAATTGAATGAAACAATTTTTAATGCCGTATCTAGACTCATAGAAGAAACTAGAATGTCTTTTTCAGCGCTATTTATCCTTAGGGAGGAAACCCGCTTATGAGGTTGACCTCATGACACAATCCGGAAGTGACGACTAGAACATTTCTCGTTTCAGACCCCATAGATCACGAAAATTATTGTGAACAACGAAGCCGGTCTCCTGTTAGCACTTTCCTCCGAAGGAAAGTAGCTATTGACGTAGCACTCATGACGGAATTTTTCAAAAATGTCTTCAAATCTTTATCGATCCTACCTAGTAGACATCCCCTAGATACCTAGATGACCCCCGTTAATATATATATATATATATATATATATATATATATATATATATATGGGATATTCTTAAGGAAGATAAAAAAAAAATATGGTTGCTCTGGTGAGCTCGGATAGAAGCAAAGGACAAAATATGATGAAATATTGGTACAACCCAAACATATTGTAAAAATAATAATTAGGGCATCCACCTCCAGGTATACGGCATTGAAAGGCAAGAAGAAAGGAAGCAGGGTTTAGGAAGAGAATTGAGGGAATTATCGAAGTATCTCACCATTCGCCGGGTAGGTAGGAGTCCAGAAAGGTCCAATATAACATACATGGGCCGGCTATAGGAATAAGAATGCCAAGAACAACTTATAACTACTTATAACGGCGTTAATAGCCATAATGTTGATACGCCGTTAAACACACAAAAAAAAAACAAAACAACTTATAACGCCAAGGGAAGCGAAAAAGAAACCATTAAAAGCCACTGGCATACACTCACATAACAAGAGTTGCTTGCGCATGGGCCGGCTATAGGAATAATAATGCCAAGAACAACTTATAAAGCCAAGGGAAGCGAAAAAGAAACCATTAAAAGCCACTGGCATACGCTCACATAACAAGAGTTGCTTGCGCATGGGCCGGCTATAGGAATAATAATGCCAAGAACAACTTATAAAGCCAAGGGAAGCGGAAAATAAACCATTAAAAGCCACTGGCATACACTCACATAACAAGAGTTGCTTGCGCATGGGCCGGCTATAGGAATAAGAATGCCAAGAACAACTTATAACTACTTATAACGGCGTTAATAGCCCTAATGTTGATACGCCGTTAAACACAAAAAAAAAAACAACAACAACTTATAACGCCAAGGGAAGCGAAAAAGAAACAATTAAAAGCCACTGGCATACACTCACATAACAAGAGTTGCTTGCGCATGGGCCGGCTATAGGAATAATAATGCCAAGAACAACTTATAACGCCAAGGGATGCGAAAAAGAAACCATTAAAAGCCACTGGCATACGCTCACATAACAAGAGTTGCTTGCGCATGGGCCGGCTATAGGAATAATAATGCCAAGAACAACTTATAACGCCAAGGGAAGCGAAAAAAAAAACATTAAAAGCCACTGGCATACACTCACATTAGAAGAGTTGCTTGCGCATGGGCCGGCTATAGGAATAATAATGCCAAGAACAACTTATAACGCCAAGGGAAGCGGAAAATAAACCATTAAAAGCCACTGGCATACACGCACATAACAAGAGTTGCTTGCGCATGGGCCGGCTATAGGAATAAAAATGCCAAGAACAACTTATAACGCCAAGGGAAGCGAAAAATAAACCATTAAAAGCCACTGGCATACACTCACATGAGAAGAGTTGCTTGCGCATGGGCCGGCTATAGGAATAATAATGCCAAGAACAACTTATAACGCCAAGGGAAGTGAAAAATAAACCATTAAAAGCCACTGGCATACACTCACATGAGAAGAGTTGCTTGCGCATGGGCCGGCTATAGGAATAATAATGCCAAGAACAACTTATAACGCCAAGGGAAGCGAAAAAGAAACCATTAAAAGCCACTGGCATACACTCACATTAGAAGAGTTGCTTGCGCATGGGCCGGCTACAGGAATAATAATGCCAAGAACAACTTATAACGCCAAGGGAAGCGAAAAAGAAACCATTAAAAGCCACTGGCATACACTCACATTAGAAGAGTTGCTTGCGCATGGGCCGGCTATAGGAATAATAATGCCAAGAACAACTTATAACGCCAAGGGAAGCGAAAAAGAAACCATTAAAAGCCACTGGCATACACTCACATTAGAAGAGTTGCTTGCGCATGGGCCGGCTATAGGAATAATAATGCCAAGAACAACTTATAACGCCAAGGGAAGCGAAAAATAAACCATTAAAAGCCACTGGCATACACTCACATTAGAAGAGTTGCTTGCGCATGGGCCGGCTATAGGGATTAGAATAATGACGGACCAGGCTCTCTTGCCTCGGCCAGTGGTACCTACATCACATACTCGCGATTCGTATAATATGTGTCGCGAAACATAAAAATATTTGAATGCCTCTCACAATTGATTGTAATTCTAACAATAATTAAACTTAATAATAATAAATTTTAATAATAATGAAACCTGTTTGCTTTATTGTTTCCCGCTTTTATTAAATTACGAGTGAATAATTCATGAACTTTAACAATTGAGCATAAAATAATGTTTTATTTTTTGTCTAACTATAGATCAGCAGTGATATCGTTGAAATTAAACATTCAAATCCTGAATTAACATGGAAAAAATTAGACTGACATCTTCAAAACGTAAGTTGATCCTTATTTAACGATGATAGTAATTGAAATACCACATCACACAAACAAATCACGCTTTTTACAGACTCATTAAGTTCTTTGTTCTCCCTCTCAGACATGTACAGTACTCACCCAATTGTTGTTCCCTTACAGACATGTACAGTACTCACCCAATTGTTGTTCCCTCACAGACATGTACAGTACTCACCCAATTGTTGTTCCCTCACAGACATGTACAGTACTCACCCAATTGTAACAGACATTTTTGAACAAATACATACACTTCAAAATCACAAAATTGACATTATTATGTTGTGGCTACCAGGACATTTTAACTTATTGACATCACAACATTGACATTATTATGTTGTGGCTACCAGGACATTTTAACTTATTGACATCACAACATTGACATTATTATGCTGTGGCTACCAGGACATTTTAGCGCGGTTCCTCCCTCCCCCATAGGGAGGAACCCCGCTTATAGGGTTGATACAATGAAACAATCCGGAAGTGCCGACTAGAAAATTTCGCGTTTCAGAACCCCTAGAGACCGAAAATAACGGTGGTCCAAATTTGTATATATATATATATATATATATATATATATATATGTATATATTTATATATATATATATATATATATATATATATATATATTTGTCTGTTCGCTCACTAAATAGAAGACGAATGGTCCGATTTTGATGAAATTTGGTAAAAAAATCGTTCGTCCAATTTGAAAGGTCAAGTTCGTTAACCAGCAAAATCCGCCTACTGGAAGATGGCGTTTGGGGCGAAATTCGTGCAAAAAAAATCGTAACGCTTACGTTTTTGAGTTCATAAGCTTCTAAGTACTCGTTTTATATGACTCCTGGGCTAGGAAAACGAATGACACCATTTTCAAGGCGATAGCTTTAACCGTTTTCGAGAAAATTGGAAAAATATTTTTTGAATACCGTTTTTGGTTTGGGTACTTAGAATCATGGGATTCAGTTGAAACATTTTTTGCATGTTCTACTTTCATCAAAACTAATATGTTGAAATTTTGGTTACGTTTGGAGTTAAGGAAGGGTTAGAATAAAATATTTTATTAACAGACATAAAAAGTTTTAGTAACTTTGTTTACTTTCCTTAATATCTCGAAAAAGGTTGAGAATCTTGTGAAACGGAAGAATACCATTAGAAAGCTTATTAAATGCTCTAAAAAAAAGGTTCTAATGAAAGTTTTGATTAGGCGATGTCAATCGGAGAAATAAGAGCTTAAAACTTTAAAGTAATTGATTTCGCTTATTCGAACTGTTCTTTTTGTCTGTTTTTTATTCCTTGTTATTTTTTAATTGCTTATTGTTGGATAATGTATTTGAAAATAAAACAGGTTAAGAAAAATTAGAAAAACAATTTAATGTTAGAAATATGGATTTCCAAGATATATAGCTTTTCAACTGCCTAGCGTCCTTCCTAGGGAGGGTTCTTTGTCTTTGATTTTGGTACTTAGAATTATGGGATGCAGTTGAAACATTTTCTGCATGTTCGAGTTTCATCAACACTAATATGTTGAAATTTTTGTTACGTTTAGAGTAAAGGAAGGGTTAGAATAAAATATTTTATTAACAGACAAAAAAAGTTTTGGTAACTTTGTATAATTTCGTTAGTATCTCGAAAACCGTTGACAATCTTGTGAAGCGGAAGATTACCATTCGGAAGCTTACTAAATGCTCTACAAAAAAGGTTCTGAAGAAAGTTTTAATTAGGCGATGTCAATCGGAGAAAAAAGTGCTTAAAGCTTTAAATTAATTGATTTCGTTTATTTCAATGGTTCTTTTTGTCTGTTTTATTTCTTGTTATTTTTTAATTGCTTATAGTTGGATAATGTATTTGACAATAAAACTGGTTAAGTAAAATAACAAAAACAATTTATTGTTAGAAATATAGATTCCCAAGATTCCAAGACCTTGTCACTAGCGGGTCTGTTTCTAGTGTAGCGGACCCTTCCAGGTAAGATTGTAAATCATGTATGTCACCTTTCAAGACTTTACTGCTCACAGGAATGGCGTTAGTGACCTTAAGGGTTGACACGCCTTAAGGGTTATAATAATTAATTTAAAAAAAAAGACTGGTGGAACCAAAATAATAACTGCTTCTATTTTAATCTTTCCAAATTAGACTAGGGATATGAACGGAACCGCGCTAAGATGATGCAGTCCTGCGAGACGGACTTTTGTTAACTTATTGACATCACAACATTGACATTATTATGTTGTGGCTACCAGGACATTTTAACTTATTGACATCACAACATTGACATTATTATGTTGTGGCTACCAGGACATTTTAACTTATTGACATCACAACATTGACATTATTATGTTGTGGCTACCAGGACATTTTAACTTATTGACATCACAACATTGACATTATTATGTTGTGGCTACCAGGACATTTTAACTTATTGAAATCAACTGACGTCGACCTTCTGGCAAAATCACAACATTGACATTATTATGTTGTGGTTACCAGGACATTTTAACATATTGAAATCAACTGACGTGGACCTTCTGGCAAAATTAGCCACCAGACAATGCACCGAAGACTTTTCACAAATTACAGAACCCGACATGAAACAGGTTGTAAGGACTCACGTACTCAATAAATGGCAGGCCGAATGGTTATCTTTGAATGAAAACAAGCTTCGGGAGATAAAGCCATTCATAGCAAAATGGAACTCCAGGAATAGAACTCGCCGGAGAGAAGAAGTAGTCCTTACAAGACTTAGAATTGGACATACACTACTAACTCACTCTTACTTAATGACAAAACAAGACATACCACTATGTACAGAATGCAATAAGACATTAACAGTAAAACACTTACTAACAGACTGCAGGAAACGTGAAAACATCAACATGCCACATGATATGTACGAACTTTTGACAGATGGTAGCCCGCACATATCTATTATTTTACATTTTTTAAAACAGATAAACATGTACGAGCGAATTTAGAAAACCTTATTCTAATATCTTTCACCATTTATTAAATTTTGTTTGTACAAAATAGACCGAAAAGATCGAATTTTAGTTTATTGAAAATAATTTATTAAATTTACCACCTTTTTGTTTATAAATTTATAAAAAAAAAATCAGTCCCGTAACAGGCCACAAGGGCCCAGAGGGGCAGATACTGTAGAGGTATCTGATTCTTGACCATACGGCACACTAGGGAGATAGCGTGGTCAATAATATGCTCCGGCCGCCTGATTTTCCACTTGGCTGCTTCAACTGCTAGAGTCATTAGCACCCAAGGTACCCATTATTAATTAAAGGCTGGGTGAGCCTAGGGACGATCTGGGACCCCAAATCCAACCCTCGAACGGCAGCACTAGAAGAAAAAATCTTTAGTGCGCGCTCGGGTTTTGAACCTGGTAATCCAGTTCATTAGTCGAGTGCTCTACCACTGAGCTAACCTCGCCCCTTTTATAAATTTATAGCTGACGTTTTATGTTTTACACACACACACACACCCACATATATATATATATATATATATATATATATATATATATATATATATATATATTCTTTTTGCCTTTCTTTTTAATGTTTCAAAATTTGGATTATTAGATCTTTTAATTTGTGTGCACCCTAGGTGTTTATAGAGCAAATCGCCCTGTTGCTAGCTCTTAAATCATATAAATAAATAAATAAATTAATTAATTGAAATATATTTTGATTTTTTCCATGTCTAATATGGATTTGAATATTTAATTTCATCGATATCAGTATTGATATTAAGTTCGATGAAAAATAAAATATTATTTTATGTTCAATTGTAAAAGTTGGTGAATTATTTACCTTGATTTGTTATTCTTAAGGTACTAGAATGCCCTAGAATGAAAAGCCATTTTACACTCTTGAGTACTGGAGTTCTCCAAATGTTAGTACTCGTTCTTCGTCTTGAGTCCATAAGATCCAGAACTGTAGACCACGGTTCGCTGGATAAACCTAGACTACTAACCCACTGCTCGGGTTGTATAATTTACCGGAACATGCTTCTTCTTCCTTCTAACAGCTCTGATTATAGTCTTGACACTTACGTTGTAAACAAGGAGTTCCTTGTTTCATAGGAGGACTACGAGGTTTAGATATCTTCAGGATGTAGAAGTGGTTGAAAATCCGACTAGCAGGAACTCCGTCATCTTAGCGCGTTTTGGTCTTTCGTGAAAAATTTAAAGTGAAATCTCAAAGATAAGCAACATTTTAGGAGCCACAGCGAAACGTCGCACAGTGGGGCAAATGACCGATTTAGGAGAGCAAAAGTAAAAAAAATAAATGTTACATTTAGAGATGAATACTATTAGCAATGTAAACACAAGTGTCTTGGGGTTCAAAAACAGTACGCTCACTGTTGACAAGCAAAGAGGTCAGTGTCCACATTTTTCACAACACATAAGTCCAGTTTATTAATGAGCTTCTAAACTTCTATGTTTGTGCGATAGTGAAGGGCTACAAGGTAATCTCCAAGCATGAGCATCGATTTAAATAGTAAGTGTTAATATTATTTTTACTACTTAAGTAATAATTAAGAATTTATAGATATGAAAATAGTACATACCTTGCACGCGCCAAATTTAAAAGAATAGATGTGTACATAATTTGCAAGATTAGGCTGGATTAAGTACGAATTCAAACAAAACATGTTCTCTGGAATAATGGGAGTTAATGCATAGTTATTTTGTAAACAACCTTATCCAACTTTTAAAGAACATAAATTTATTAGATACATGCGTGATTCCACGAAAAGAGGTGTTGGACGTTTGGCGGACAGAACTTAATTTGTCTGACAAAAACCCCGGCGTTTTGCAATACGGTTTTAACAAATTGACTGTGGATGGTGAAGCTGGAGATGATTTGACCAAATTGCAAAAATTAAAGCTAAGGTTAAAGCTTTGCTCGTCTAAATTCATTCTTTGATGGCTCTATATGTTCACTACTTATCTCTTTTAGCGCGGTTCCTCCCTCCCCCATAGGGAGGAACCCCGCTTATAAGGTTGATACAATGAAACAATCCGGAAGTGCCGACAAGAAAATTTCGCGTTTCAGAACCCCTAGAGACCGAAAATAACGGTGGTTCAAATTTGTATATATATATATATATATATATATATATATATATATATGTATATATTTATATATATATATATATATATATATATATATATATTTGTCTGTTCGCTCATTTCTGACTTCCCTGATGGTCCGATTTTGATGAAATTTGGTACAAAAATCTGTCGTCCAATTTGAAAGGTCAAGTTCGTTAATCAGCAAAATCCGCCCACTGGAAGATGGCGTTTGGGGCGAAATTCGCGCAAATAAAATCGCAACGCTTACGTTTTTGAGTTCATAAGCTTGTAAGTACTCTTTTTATAGGCTTCTTGGGCTAGGAAAACGAATGGAACCATTTTCAAGGCGATAGCTTTAACCGTTTTCGAGAAAACTGAAAAAATAATTTTTGAATGCCGTTTTTGGTTTGGGTACTTAGAATCATGGGATTCAGTTGAAAAATTTACTGCATGTTCTACTTTCATTAAAACTAATATGTTGAAATTTTGGTTGCGTTTGAAGTTAAGGAAGGGTTAGAATAAAATATTTTATTAACAGACATAAAAAAGTTTTGGTAACTTTGTATACTTTCCTTAATATCTCGAAAAAGGTTGAGAATTTGGGAAACGAAAGAATACCATTAGAAAGCTTACTAAATGCTCTACAAAAAAGGTTCTAATGAAAGTTTTGATTAGGCGATGTCAATCGGAGAAATAAGTGCTTAAAACGTTAAAGTAATTGATTTCGCTTATTCGAACTGTTCTTTTTGTCTGTTTTTTATTCCTTGCATGTTTTAATTTCATCAACACTAATATGTTAAAATTTTGGTTACGTTTGGAGCTAAGGAAGGATTAGAATAAAATATTTTATTAACAGACATGAAATGTTTTGGGAACTTCGTATACATTCCCTAATATCTCGAAGACGGTTAGGAATATTGGTAAACGGAGGGTTACCATGCGAAAGCTTACTAAATGTTCTACAAAAAAGATTCTGAAACAATTTTTGATTAAGCTATGTCAATCGGAGAAATAAGTGCTTAAACTTTGATGTAATTGATTTCGTTTATTCGAACGGTTCTTTTTGTTTGTTTTTATTCCTTGTTATATTTTAATTGCTTAAAGTTGGATAATGTATTTGACAATAAAACAGATTAATTAAAATAAGAAAAACAATTCATTGTTAAAAATATATCAGGCTGTACCGTATGAAATGTCAGTTTTGGATTTGTCGATTTCCTTCAAATGTCTTGAAACTGTCGAGGCTCCTACTCCGAGTTCTGTGGCATATTCCCTAGTGTTTTTAATTGCTTATAGTAGTCAAATGTATTTGTCAATGAAACAGGATACGTATAATTAGAATCAATATTTTGTTTGTTAGAATTCGAAGATGCCGTATGAATATCTAGATTACAGTACTGGTGTTGATTTCGTTCTTTAGAATTATTCTTGGTATTCCCTATTTTCATCTGTTACGCATAGTTTTTTATTGTTAGTAGGTTTTTCTTATTGATTATAGAATATAAATCTATTTGGCTATAAAACAGGATACGTAAAATTAGTTTTTTTTTTTTTTTTTTTTTTTTTTTTTTTTTTTTTTTTTTTTTTTTTTTTTTACGGCGCATCTACATCTAGGTCATTAGCGCCGACATCCAGGGTGCAGCGAGGAATTTTACCAGCGAGCCGTGGGATGATAAAATTCCTGCCGGAGGTTGGGAATCGAACCCACCATCTCCCGTTTATGAATCCAAGGCGCTAGCCATTAGACCACGGGAGACCCCCCGTAAAATTAGTGACAATATTTCGGAGATTTCTGAGCGAAATACTTTTAAGATTTTCTACCAACACGAACGGCTTTTTTCCTCTATTTTTATCCACTAGATAGGCTTTATTTTGCATATTATTCTATATAAGTTTTATTCAGCAGGGGATTCTGATGAAATGTCGTGTTTTTGCTGTGGATTTTAAATACGATGTATCTAAGATTGGATAACATTAGCGAGTCTACATAGTTAAGAACTGACGACGGAGGATTACTTCTTGCTATGATTTAGTCTACATAAGTATATTAAGTCCTAAATCCAAAAAATAAACTTCACAACGGTTAGATACTATGAGCGAATATGGCGGTTCAATGCCCGTAGAAGCAGAAGGTCCGCAGGAAATTTACCTGCTAAGAGTTAATCCTCAAGAGCTGTAAATATACCCCAGGTATCTGCCGACACAAATACAAAGCCTAGGCGGAGAGCACCCCAAAAACACAGATCCAAACATAGGTTATATACTAAATATTCATAAAGACTACTTAGTTGTAAACCGATTCATCAATTAGCAATCAATAGTTTTCAACAAATGTTATATACTAAATATTCATAAAAAGTATTTAATTACACAAAAAAAAAACAACATTCCACAAGACTTGTTTTTGGTCCATTTGTGTCTACTCCATAGACTTAATTAGGTATATTATTCTATTGTAGTTGGGCAACTAAACTTTGTTTTATTTTGTTAAATAAAGTTTTTTTTCTTGACTTGTTATTCGTCAAGACTTTTATTTATATAGGCTATATTAGGCAGGGTATTCTACTCAATCTTGTGTACTTCTTCTTGATCCTTCTGTACATGGGCGTATATAAAAACAATTTCGGGGGGGGGGGCTGAGACCATTTCTTCTAAATATTTAGAGCTTGGAATAGTTTTAGGCAACTAAAACGATATTAAACGTAAAATAAAATATGTTTTATGAACTAAGTGATCTTATTTAATTTATTTTTAAGGGTTTTACGAGAAGTTTTTATCATCAATTCAAAATTTCGAGAGGGGGTGCAGCCCCCTCAGCCCCCCCCCCCTCATATACGCCCAAGCTTCTGTATCCTCTAGAAAGGCTTTATTAGGCATATTTTGTATTGATTTATAGAACTTTACTTTAGAATGAGAGCCAGATTCTGTAATTTCTGCTTCTGTGTAAAAGTTAGCTACTGTCGGTGTCCCTGACGCCTTAATATCACTTTTATTCGAGATGTTCGAGAGGATTTTGACAATTTTCACGAGATATATAAAAAAAAAATAAGTTTATTTCTTTTCTAAGCTTATCAAATGACACTAGGGACTAGAACGGAACCGCGCTAAGATGCTGCAGTTCCTGCGAGTCGGACTTTTTTAGTGTTTCATTCGATTATAAAAGTGACTATGAGTGTTCGGAATTTTGCTCTCCTAAATCGGTCATTTGCCCGACTGTGCCCCGCCTTCTCAACTTTCGCTCTTGGAAACACTACAGCCGATACGTTTATCGTTTTCTTACCTTGTTTTACTAAAATCCTCATTTTCCTGCTAAATGCAATAAATAAAAAAAGTCCGACTCGCAGGAACTGCATCATCTTAGCACGGTTCCGTTCATATCCCTTGTGTCATTTGTAAAGAAATAGAAGCAGTTATTGGTAGGGTTTGATCTTTCCTTAAGCATATACAATCTCAAAGAGAAAGAAGTTTAAGGGCCACAAAAGGAAACTGATACTATCCTTAGCAGAATTACTCCCCTGCCATTTCAACGTTCAGTCTAGGAAAACACTATCACTAATAACTTTCTCATTTTCGTGCCTTCTTTTACTAATATATATATATATATATATATATATATATATATATATATATATATATATATATAAAATTGAGAAACAAATGACAACTTTTTATAGGAAAGGAGTGGAGTTTTGTGGGTCCGTTTTGTTCAACTGCCTGCCTCAGGATTAAGAAACATCCAGCCAAGCAAGACTTATACTGAAACTGAAAGGCCATCTTACACAGCTGAAGAATTTTTTGAAATAGATTTAGTATCCAGACAGGCACCCTGACTTAAATCTGTAAATGTATTATTATTTGATGTGTCAATATCTCGATAACCAGTTTTTGGAAATAAAGATTATTCTATTTTATTATATATATATATATATATATATATATATATATATATACCAGGTCATTCAAAAAGTCCTGTCGTTTTTTTTGGGGAAATTATAAATAAATAAATATTTTCAAATAATCACCTTTATTCATCAAAATATCCACCGTTACAGTCGGTAACCTTCTCCCAACGAGATGGTAAAGCCCAAATTCCTTCCTTAAAAAACTGTTGATTTTTACTGCAAAAATAAGTGGTCAGTTCGTGAATTAGGTTGTCACGGTCTTGAAAACATTTCTGTCTCAGATTGTTGTCGAGATCTCTGAATAGGTGATAATCAGTGGGTGACAGGTCAGGGGAATATGGTGGGTGAGGCAAAACTTCCCAGCCTATTTCTGTCAATTTTTGACAGAAATTTGAAAAATTGACAGAAATTTGAAAAATTGACAGAAATAGGCTGGGAAGTTTTGCCTCACCCACCATATTCCCCTGACCTGTCACCCACTGATTATCACCTATTCAGAGATCTCGACAACAATCTGAGACAGAAATGTTTTCAAGACCGTGACAACCTAATTCACGAACTGACCACTTATTTTTGCAGTAAAAATCAACAGTTTTTTAAGGAAGGAATTTGGGCTTTACCATCTCGTTGGGAGAAGGTTACCGACTGTAACGGTGGATATTTTGATGAATAAAGGTGATTATTTGAAAATATTTATTTATTTATAATTTCCCCCAAAAAAACGACAGGACTTTTTGAATGACCTGGTATATATATATATATATATATATATATATATATATATATATATATATATATATATACACACACGATTATAGCAATATTTGTATGTTTGATGATGGTGTTATTATGATAAACAAGGAATAATATATGAGAAATTGCCTCCTTTGTGGTTGTTGGGATAATCTTGTGAAAGATGGATTAAGGAAAAAAAATGTTATGAAACAACAAAACAAGTAATAAATAAAACCATCAACAGCTTTATATCTGCAGGCCGTAAAACTTAAATCCGATTATCTTTCAGAATGGCGGTGACCACAGAACACTCATAGGCCCGTTGAAGATAATAAACTACAACCTCGTAAAAAAAAATATATTTAAACATGAAGATTGAAAATTCTTTTATAGCTGGTGAGGTTAGACTCTTGATGGAAGTTTCTTAGAATCTTTATCGAACCTACCTAGTACATACCGAAAATGACCCCCGTTAAAATTTGGTTATATATACATATATATATATATACAGGGTGTCCCGTAAATGTCTAGTCATATTGTGAGAGGTGATAGAGGACCCTTAGGGGAACAAAAAATGTTCTATGACAATTTTCCGAATTCTCGCCCATAAGGGAGAAAACGTCCTTTTATTGTTTTATCTAGACAAACGTGGTTTTTAGAAGAATAATCGTTGTAGCTCCGCCCCAGGTGGTTCTACTTGAAAGGAAGTGAAACCAATCGAAAGCTGAGTAAATTTACCATAAGACTAGTTGGGAGTAAACGTAAAAATGAATGAATGTAAGTATGTCTATCATACCAAAACAAAGCTATTCTAAATTTCCTGACATTTTCTTGGTATTTCTTTCCAGCGTTACTCATCAATGGGCAGGATCTGAGATTTCCGGGTTTCAGAAAAACTTTCTCATTTAACCAGATTTCCATTCATGTATCACAGCCCTGTGTTACTGTAGTATGTGAACGATTTAAGAACAAAAGTTTAAAAAAAAACTTGGATCTGTGAAAAGAAAATTATATTTTTTTCTTCAGTTTATTCAAAAAGCTGAAGAGAAATATTTATTTACTCAGTTTAAATTTACTCAGTTTTTCGATTGGTTTCATTTCCTTTCTAGTAGAACCACCTGCGGCGGAGCTACAACGATTATTCTTCTAAAAACCCAGTTTGTCTCGAAAAAACAATAAAACAACATTTTCTCCCTTGTGGGCGAGAATTCGGAAAATTTTTGCTGTTTATTTTGGGGACACCCTGTATATATATATATATATATATATATATATATATATATATATATATATATATATATATATATATATATACAGGGTGTCCCCAAAATAAACAGCAAAACTTCGGGAATTGATGTAGGATGAAAAGAGTCCTTAGGCATTTTTCTCGTTTTTGCTTTGTTTCCGAGAAAAACACAAAAAAATAAAACAAAATTGTGAAAAGGCATTCTTACATAATGCCTATATAAAAATCGTTAAAAGTATATGTTTCATCCCCCCCTCCCAGCCCTTCCTCATTTTGTGTGGAATAATGAAATAATAGGTCTCCATTTTTTGACCCTCGACTTGAGGCAGAGTCTTTCCATACATTCCTAGAAAATAAACTATCGGTGTTCTTGGAGGAGGTCCTTATGGCACAAAGATTGGGAAGCTGGGTCTTAGTCCAGCCCACTATAGGAGAGCCGTCCAAAATTAGTTGGGGAGTAACCATCCATGGCATTGGATAGGACGTGGTGGGCCGGTATTTTGGCCGGCTCAAATTTCAGACCTCAAGCTCTTGGATTTCTTCACATGGGGACACATTAATGATTTGGTCTACAGGGAGCCCATTGACTGAAGGAAGCACCTCATCCGTCGCATCAGATGGGCCTGGGAACAGATTACAGCAGAGCAATGCACAGAAGCCAACCTGTCTGTCAATGTGCGATGTGATGCCTGTATTGCTGCAAGGGGCAAAACCTTTGAACAGTTTTTAATTTGATTGTTAAGAATTATTGGAAGAAGAAATTATTATTTTATATTTATGTATGCGTCCAGTGTCCAATGTTAAACCGTTTTAAGAATTGTATTTATTTTATTAAAAATTGAAAGTTTTTTGTTTTGTGTTTCATGATGTTTTTTTTGGGGTGTGGGGGGGGGGAAGATAGGAGGGTAGAGTGGGTAGAAGATAAAACATATGCTTTTAATAATGTTTATATAGACATTATGCAAGAATGCCTTTTCTCAATTGTGTTGTCGTTTTTGTGTTTTTCTCGGAAACGAAGCAAAAACGAGAAAAATGCCAAAGGACTTTTTTTCTTTCTTTTTTCATCCTGCATTGTTCCTCGAAGTTTTGCCGTTTATTTTGGGGACACCCTGTATATTTATCTCACTTCATTTTCAAAAAATTTCAATTTTCAATATATAAATATATAATAATCAATAAAGCTTTATTTACACAATTTACATATCATACATACACTGGGCAAAAAAAGTCTGGAAACATTTACCAATATTTTAGATTTATACTCCTCTTGTCTAGAATATTTTATATTCCATAGTGAAACTATTCTTATTTTACTAAGCATACTTTAAACTTTTATTTTATAATAATATATCATTGAATGCATATCAACAAAAGTATTTAGAAAACTTTGAAATAAAAAAGATACACACCTAATGCAAAAAAAGTCTGGAAACACTTGGGTAAATAAAGCTTTCAAAGCATTTCAACACTAAAAACTGATTATACTCGCTACAGGCTTTAAAGACAAAGGTCAGAAACAGTCTTATGAATAGAAATCGTTTCCGCCTGTGTTTAGCTTTCATGATGAAAGTGGCAAAAGCCATTTGCGAGTTAATTGTTTTCTTACAAAATTAAGGAAAAGATGTGAAGGAATTTGGAAAACTGTTAATGAAAGTGCAGGTAAAGTTTGTACAAGTATAAAAATATATAAAGAATTAGGCTCTGCATCCAGCAGATTACGTAGTGGGCCTCCACCAAAAATACATTAGTTTCAAACGTGAAATTATAAAGACTGTTCTTGACAAACACGCACCAAATCTCCCAAAATTGCTACGAACTTGTATGGTAACTTTGATTTAACAGTTAATCCCCAAACTGTAAGGAACAAGTTACTGGAAAGTGGTTTTTGAGGCCAAATTCCCAGGAAGAAACCATTCATTAGCAAATTAAATTGTAATCGGCTCCTTGAGTTTGCAAAAAAGTATGTACAAAAGCCTCAATCTTTCTGCAAATCTGATATTTTCTCAGAAGAATGTCAATTTTATATTTTTGGTTCAGATGGTTAACAAAAAGTGTGGGGAAAAGTGAAAAAAGTGTTGGAAAAAAACCTGAGGCCGGCATTGAAACATGTAGGCGGTGGTATTATAGTCTGGTGCAGTATAAGTGCGAAAGGAGTTAGTATCTTACATGTTATAAATGGCATTAAGGACCAACATGTCTAAGTTGAGGTTATAAAAAATGATTTGCAACAGAAGTGCCTATAAATTGGGTCTAGATCGTTAATTTGTCTTCCTGCAAGAAAATGACTCGAAGCACACTGCTATGAAAAAAAGGAATGTCTGTTATACAATGCACACCGGCAACTGAAGACACTTCCTAAGTCTCCAGACCTTAATCCCATCGATGAGATGAAATCAACAGACGAGGACGGCCCAAACGGGTATAAACACATAAGGCCAAAAACAGCTTTTCTGGAATAATGGGAGAAACTTCCAGCACGCCCAATCTGGTAGGATCAATGAAATTGTGTGTAAGAAGTTTCTGGAATTAAAAAAATAAAAACGCAAAAGTTTCTAACAGCTATAAAACGTGTTCTTTATAATATTTATATTTATAAGTTAGTACTGTTTCCAGACTTTTTTTGGATGAGTTTTTGTTTATTTCGTTTACTATTGACTAATCATGCCATGAATGAATATTATATTTTGGTAAAATGAAAGGTTAATTTTTTTTGTGTAATGTAAGTGTAGTTTCAGTATGGGAAATATCCTATTTTAGAAAGGAGGAGCATAAGTGTAAAACTTCGGCAGGTGTTTCCAGACTTTTTTCCCCAGTGTAAGTGTTTATAACAAGTACAGTAATCATAAACATGTTCTGCTAAATTATAGGAATTTATTTGATTTTAATAATTTTGCAATTTTGGGAAAAATTAAAAAAAAAAAAAAACACAACATTTATTATATATAATTTTAATCAACATTTAATACACTAACAAATATTTTTTATCACACCTTTCTACCTCATTTTGTTTGGGATTTATGGTCAAGTGTCTGTCAAAACATGTGTTTTTTTTTGTTTTTTTTAAATGTTTTATAAATCAAGAGCTAATAAAGATAAATTTCTAAAAATCTGGATTTTTAATTTCATATGGGGTATTATTGATGATATTTCAAAAAATGTGAGGGAAAAATGTTGAATCACTTGCAGTGATGTGAAATACCCGGATATTTATTCTTCAGGGTATATACCCAGAGTAAATACCCAATGTCATAAATAGACGGGTATTTAAGGTATTTAACTTAACCGCGACTCGAAGTACTCAAATATTGTAAATTGTGATGGATCTCGCCAGTTTCGAGCTATTGTAACACTGAGAAACTATTAAAACAATAATGAATTACAAAATAAGACCACAGAGAGGTTAATAAGTAATAAATGATTAATTGAATGTCTGCTAAGACAGGTTTTTTAAGGGAAGATTCTGGGATTTGATTTTTTGTTGAAGAGTTTTCTTGAGATTCTTAAATGTTTTATGAACTGTGTGGATCAAAGGGGCATTTAATTGAATGTCAGTGATAAGTTCAACAATTGGATCAAGGATGTTAACTAGTTTCCAAACTCGGATTCAAAACACTCCGTTATCAAGAAGCTACCTTTTCATTTCTGTAGAGATTTCCACTTCCTGTTTTGTTGTTATTACTGTTTGAGCATAATTTCAAATAATATTAATAAGAATCACAAACCACTTAAAACGGTTTTAAACTTTTATAGTAAATAAAAATGTTTTTGACACCTTATAAGTGTTTCTTTTTACAAGGTACAATTGTTTCAATTTAAATAAGTCTTTAATACTTTACTAGGCTTCATTAAAACTTTATTAAAATGAATTAACCTTCTCGAATGTAAAAGTAATCATGAAAATTCATAGATATACATTAAGTTGTAAATACCCATAAATACCCGGGCCGACTTTTGACTTTATTTAAAATATTACTGGGTAAGTTAATTACTGGGAATTAATGTTTATTTAGTTTTTGTGATCAAATGGGTAGGTTTCAAACAAGGGTTTGCACCATAAAATATACAAAGAAAATGTATCAAGCTCAAAAACTGAAATTGCCCACTTTTTGGGTATTTACCTTCCCTGTGGGTAAATACACGGGTATATACCCAATTTGTATTTATCTACCCACTGGATATTTACCCGGCCCACATTACTGATCGCTTGATATGGAATGACCTCTCTTATGAATGATAACCTTATATTTGTTAGGTGGTTTAGATTTGATGTAGCTCCATATTTTAAGGATACAAACAAGCTGCTGGAACCATTGTTTAATGTCGATTGTAGCTTTCCACAACGTTTTAAAGACATTGTTAGGAAACAAAATATAAGAAGAGGGTGCTGGTAAACTAAGCAGTTGGTGCAACAGGAAAAAGTAACCATGGAAGAAATTGCTCAGAAGGTACATATGTTTTGAAACCATTTTAGTTGTAAGATTGCTCATTAAATTCCTAGAGACGACACTGGAAAACTAAAAGCCAAGGACACTTCCCAGTAAGCAAGGGTGTGTGATTATGTAGATGCAATCCCATAGGAGTTTAGATCCAGCACATTTTTCATTGCTGGATGTCTCATTGTTTCTTTATTAATTTATACTATTTACTAGCTTGTTTTCATTCTATCTGTATTTTGAGAGGGAAAGAAAATGAAAAATATACCTGTAGATTCTCTGAGGAGTCTAGATTCGGATGGCAGGGAAAAAACCTGATGTTGAGTTCACCCTTGTATCCGCAACGCTCTGGAATTGCTTTTAGCCTTAATGACAATTGCCCATTTAGGCACATAGGGTGGCCTAAAAAGAAATTTCTTTTCTTGACCAAGACTATTTATTTTAAAGGATAACTCCACACTTTTCTCAAGATGTGCAGTGAGCTGGTGGTCTGAATTGGCACGTTTGTAATAATGCTGTAAACTATGAGTTTTCTCATCATCCAGAGTCGTACTGAATTTGCATGTTGGCTGTGATTAGACACAAATAGATCTTGTATTCCACTCCGTTCTTATCGGCACAAGAAATTAGACAAACTCTCTGAACTGTATTGGTGGGTCCCTTATGTGATTAAAATTTCAGAATATACTTATTTTTTTTAATGTCAAACTGTTGAGGAATGGCCATCCAGTCATCGTGACAATAAACACGATGAAATAGTTCTCGCTTGATTAAGGATTGGCCGTACTAGACTAACACATGAATTCCTCGTGACAAGATATCACAGACAAATAAGAGATATATGTAACGCAGAACTTACGATCAAACATTTACTGACAGACTGCTAAAGGCGAAGCATTTATAACATCCTGATTGATATGCTAGAACTCCTTGCCAGTAATAGCCAGTACATCAACACTTTACTGACTTACCTCAAGAACACAGGACTATACAACCTTATTTGATGAATGTCTGCAATGTTGGCTTAAAAAATATTATATTTACTTAGATACTAAGCACTATTTATTTGTGAACATTTCATCTAAAAAAATACATAATTACACACACTTACATATGACTACAATAATCATGCTGATTTCCTAGAATAACTAAGTTCAGAGGATACTGTTCTTTGTGTGCCATTGAAGCAGAACATTCATACAATAAATAAATTTATTTAATTTATCCAAAGCCCTTTGGTGGCCTTTGAGCCATTTGGTGCCGAGCCTCCCAGTACCGCGTCTTGAAGTCAGGAAGATGGACGAGACAAGAAATAAATGAGGAGTTGAATTTCAAAAGGTCTCTTGTCCATTTTGAAAAACGGTTGGAAAATCATAAAAATGTCACGGTGGTCTAGAAATGCTAACAATCTTTCCAATTTTTTTTTTAATAATTTTGTTGAATTCTAGAAATGCTAACAATCTTTCCAAGTTTTTTCTTTTAAATAATTTTGTTGAATTCTAGAATGTTATAATATCGAAAAATAATGATAACACTATATATTTTTAAAGTTATTACACGTTTTAGTTTGGACAAGAGATGATTGGAAACTCAAAGCTGGACAGGAGACGTTTTGACTGAAAAAATTGAAAATAAGAGACATTTTAGTTCTTCAAAATGTTGGGAATTTATAGTTTGGTAGATTATAGTTTTTCCAATTTCGATTAATTTTTAAATTTTCTTTTTAGCAAATTACATTAATAAATTTTTATGAGCCTTATGGGTCTCCTATTACACTAATGAAAACATATGGGCCATATATTCGTCAGAATGCAGTTAACGTAAATTGCTAAATTTTTCGCCTCACAACCAACGTGTTAATGAAAGTTGGCATCCTAGGCTATTGGACAAACTAAAAGCTATCTTGTAAATGGCAGTCAAATGTGTAAAAACGTTGAGTGTCCAAGACTCGCCAGTCGTGTCCTTCATTTTAAATTACCCAGGTGCCCACAACTCGCTTAGTGTGTCCAAGCTCCTATTGCCTAAAGAAATGCTGGAAACAGGGGTTAGATTTTGATATTTACTAAAGGGGTGAATACGTTAACTGCCTCCAATCTTATTACTGCCTTGGCTGTAGCTTATGAGGAACTTGTTGTAATCATGGATCCCTCGATCAGAACAGACGTCTTGTTGCTTTCCTAAGTGTTGCTCTAAGAACTATGGAAATCCATGAAATAGGAGCTATTTGAGAAAAAATGTTTTCTATTCATTTTGAGTAAAGTTTTACTTTGATTTGTAATGTACACCTCCTTATGAAAACACTTCCTTCACATTAAATAAAGCAGGTATTTGACGAATTAATTTAGCATTAAATTATGTTGAAAAATTATTTCTTTATTTTGATCTAGTTAAATGTCTTAAATCTAGAACAAAACATAAGACTTTATTGAAAAGTCTATTTATACAAACTCAACATGAAATAAAACATTCTTACGATAGAAAATAATAAAAATAATTTTTTGTCTTATTTAATTATTAAATCTACTTAAAGATTTTATCTTTTTGCAAGAAGAAAGTTAGTCTTTATTCCCAAAAGTGCAGCATACAGAGTTTGCTACAACAAGTCTACATCAAAATAAATTTTCTAAAATAAACCACTTTTTTTCAAGACTATTATTTTTTATTTCTACACATTTAAATGTTATATGCACCATTCATTATTCATTTTGGTGTTTCTCTAAATGTAGATTACGATATGTATGTTTATATATTTATATATATAGGAAAGATATGCAACAAAAAAAATATATTATTAATCAATAAATAGAGTGCCAAAATACACAAATTTAATAGTTATAATTAAAATACACTCGAAGATATTATTCTATTTAAACTGACTATCGAGAGAAGGAAAACAGAGAGGATTTGTAAGATATTGTGTGTCAGGCCGCTATCTAGATCTCATCTCGATTTCTGTTTCCCTTCGCTCCAAGTTGATATGTCTTTAATGATATGCATTAATCTAACATTTAAATAGATTCAATATTGATCCCTTGAGCTAAGTCATAATTCTTCTTCAACTTACACTAAAATACATTATTTTCACATGTAATATATTAGTCGACATCCAAAGCTTATGTAGTCTATATGCAAAGATTAAGCATATAATTAAGCGTCACACACAAATGTAGCAAGTAGAATTAGATATTCCCTTTTTACTTCATACAAAATTTGTTAAGAATATAATTTTTAAAAGTTCTGTTTGGACTCTATCCATAATATACAATATTTTTACAAATTGACGATTTAATTATGTAAATCCGAAAAACTGCCAGAAAAGCAATAATTATTTGACGATAATGGAGTTTTGATGACAGATTGAGTTACGTGGTTTGAAGCTTCGAAACGCATCTCCTATCTCACTATTCATTAAGACCACAGCCTGTTTCAATCGTTTCTTATAAAATAATATTTCGAATAAAAATATAATTTGTAGTCTACTGTGCCTCTACACTTGGTAAGCTACGCGACTAGTTCGACTCTAACAACGGAAAGTGGAATATACAAATTTATACGATAAATCCGCTGGAACATACTGAAATTGAAGTAACTAGCGGGAGTTGCTCTTCAAAATTGTTTTACCAATAAATTATAATTACGATGTTTCAAATCTGTTTATGTTCATCTTCAGGTATCTAGAATGTAAAATTAAAAAAAAATGGATAAGGAGGAAACTGTGTCTATGTCACTATACTAAACAAATACAATAATACAATATATACAGGGGTACGGGTAAGTCGACCAACATCCTTCATGAGGTGACAGTTTTGGTCAGAGCAAACAATTTTAAACCTATATTGCCTTATCCAAAAGTTACCCGTTTCAAAGATATTTAACAGTTTAGGTTTTTTTTTTAAAAAAAAGTCACTGTTGCTTCGGTTTTGGGTATTTTTTTTTTAATTTCTAACATTTGAGCCAAAGTTTTAATTGTTTTTGTATTAAAGACATTCAGAATAAACTATTAAGTACAATTTTTACGAGACAACGACTGATACGACCCAATAACTAAAATTTACATTATTTTCCTAAATCCTGTAACTTCAACTCTAAACTCTCTTTAAAAAAATATATTAGTAGCTATTCCTACAAGTTATACTAAAAACATCTCTGTTTGTTGAGCTACACAAAAAAGGATAATAGTCAGGTAAAATGTTTATAATTCTTAGTAGTGACGCTAAACAAAAGTGCGTTAAGTGCAACGTAAATTAACTCACATTTATCTGTTTTCACACTTTCTTCCTAAGAATTATAAACATTTTACGTAACTATTGTACATTTTTTTGTGGCTTAATTAACAGAGATGTTTTTAATATAACTTTCAGATTATATTATAGCTACTACTATTGTTTTTTTTAAGAGAGATAGAGTTGAAGTTACAGGTTTTAGGAAAAGAATGATGTAACTTTTAGTTATTGGGTCGTACCATCCGTTGTCTTGTAAACATTTGGTAGCTTTATTTAATTAATAGTTTATTCTGAATGTCTTAAATACAAAAACAATAAAAACTTTCTGCTCTAATGCTAGAAAAAAAAAATACCCAAAACCGAAGCAACAGTAAAAAATATCCCAAAATATTAAATATCTTGAAAATGGGTAACTTTTGGATAAGGCCATATGGACTTAGAATTGTTTGTTTTGACCAAAACTATTACCTCATGAAGGATGTGGGTCGACTTACCAGTAACCCTATATAAGATATATAATACTAAATCATTATATAAGGAACCTTATATATTGTATTTCTGTATTTGTATTGGTATAGTGACATAGGAGTAGTTTTCTCCTTATTCTTGTTTTTATTTTGCATTCTAGATCCCAGAAGATGAAACTAAAAAGGTTCAAAATGTCGCAATTATAAGCTAATTTAAACAATTTTGGTGAGCAACTCCTGCCAGTTATTTCAAGAATCCATTAATTCTTCCCCACCCTCACCTTCAACTTGCTTACTCAATTTGTTTTCTTAACATTTTATCTTCTTCTGTAAATTTAACGGAAGCGAGAAACAAAGAGATGGAATCACGAGATAACTCGACGGCTCGAATGTCGTGTAATGAACAATAAGATAAATAGTGTCTGGTAATAATCCATTAAGAATTATCTCGATATTATGAAATCTATCAAACGATTTTTCATGACTTGAGGACGGAGAATTGTTCCACATTTAATGTTTATTAGTTCACTTTATTACAGCTAGAAATCTGCAAGTTAATAGCTGATTTGGAAAATAAAGTGTAAATACGGCTCCTAATTTCATCGCCTACTTTATTTTTCTTCAACAATGTTTATTGAACTACGGAGACAATAGATTTTGAAAGGGACGTTTCAATGAGGGACACCTAAGAATAAGAAGAAGCTGAAACGATATTGATCTGAACTACAACAAGAAGCATAATTCACAATACTACGTTAACCTAGTGACTAAACCTAGCTCATGGGATCTCGTTCTAAAATACATGAAAGAACCTTGAGGACAATCACCTGTTTGATATGTGTTGTTACATTGATATGTTAGAGATACATTGATATGATTCTTTGATAAATACATATATCACTTAGGAGTTCTTAAAACACAATCTAAGATACTACGTCGAAATAAGTTTAACATAACATCAAGATGAACAATTAGATAAAAGATCCATGCGTTTATCTTTTCATTTTAACTCACTCTTTCTTAAAGGATATATTTGCTTTTTCTTTGGAAGAAGTTTT
The DNA here is from genome assembly GCA_946811695.1 of Gonocerus acuteangulatus. NCBI lineage: Eukaryota > Metazoa > Arthropoda > Insecta > Hemiptera > Coreidae > Gonocerus > Gonocerus acuteangulatus. The sequence continues at coordinate 111,699,164 of OX328125.1, read as the reverse complement.
GTAAGGGACTAAAGAGAGGGGAAAAAGGTAAGTATTTACAACTTTTGTGTCGATTGGCAAAACAATTGAAGTAACCAGAAATCGTTGTCGATAAGGAGGTGGTCTGGAACGATTTGAAGATCTAGTCTAGAAATCCAGTGTTGACGAGCTTCTCGAGGAAAAACTTCACATCACCCAACTCGGAGTCCTTGATACCCAAGCTCTTCAGCATTCCAAGATCTCCGTTCTCGACTGCCATGAATACAGAGCGGAGGTGCTCGAGGTCGGAACGCATCAGATGCAGAGCAGCTCCAAAATCCTCTATTGTCTGAGATTCTGAAAGCATAAAAGAAATGAGTTAAGATAAATTACACTTTTTTAAATATATTTTTTTAAAAATTTGAAATGAAATGTGTTTAACTCAAACAGCCTTTTTCCTATGAAATTTCTGTAACTTATTATTTAAATAGATTATTCTTTTTTTCGTTTTCGGTATGTTAACCGGCGTATCAACAATTGGGCTATTAACGCAAGGGTATCTACAGGTTGCCACCCTTTTATAATGCCAACAGCACCCGGTTGGTCACCCATGCAGGTACTGGCCAGGCCTCACACTGCTTAACATCAGTGATCAATGGGAACCGGTGCATTTAACGTGGCTATGGCCGTTGGCTTAAATATATTGTTATTTTAAAAGTAATAATTAGTCATTCTATAACTCATCTCTGGAAAAAAAACTTTAATAAAACAAATATTAGTATTATTATTATTTAATTTAATGATGCTTCATCACTCGAGGAGTGAATTGCAACAAATCACTCATTTTTTTTGTTTTTGCTTTTTACTGGTTTATGAAATTTTGTAAACCAATAAAATGAAATGCAAAAAATAATAATATTAAAATATAATAAATAATAATAATAATAAAGCCTTTTCTGAGAGCGACTGATGTGCTGAGTTGCTCGGGGCTTTACAACCCTCCCTTCCCGAGTAACACTAGACCGCACAAAAAAACATACAAGTCCACTAAACAATTATACTGACACAAGGTCACTGATAGTACACACCCCAGGACCACCCTGGGTAGGTACCCTACCTGGCAGTAGCTATGAAATGCACTACCCAAACAAACTGGTGAAATGAAAGCCCATTCTAGGCATGTAGGAGTCTGGAGTGAGGTCTGCTCCAGAGGGAACAATTTCCAGACCTTGACATCGGAAGCAGTGCGAACGGTGCTCCTACGCCATACTAGCCCGTAAGATAATGGACATTTAAGGTATGCAATGAAGCTCTGGCTTAAGCTTGGGGGAGAGTGATCCTTCTCCTGTCAGAAATCGGCCAAGAAACACACAAAAACGCATGAAATAGTAAAAATCTGTTTAGACCTACTTTCATCTTAGAAACTATTTGTAGCACAGAGTTATCATCTGTTATTATTACTCATTTTTTATTTATAATTTTTTTCTTACATCTATATTATTATTATTATCTACTCTGTCCATCTCGATATACAGCTCTGATTGAGATTCAAAACACAGGTCGGAAAATTGGCAGTTATAACTCATTATTATGCAGAATGTCCCACATTGAGGAGTCATAACTTTAAAGGATTATTCTACAAGTCATTTGTTGTTCAGTGATGCAGAAATGAGCGTTCTATCTCAACATTAAGCAGAGCCACACAAACTTTTGTCTATTTTCAAAACTATAGGTTTTTCTTATGAAAAACTATGTTTTAGGGATTTCTGGTTAATGTATCATAAGTAACGACCACATTTTTAGAATCTATATTAAATTTCCAATAAGAAACACCCGTTATTGAAATATTACAATGTAAATAAACAGCTATATTAAAAGTCTTATACATTTTTATATTAGTCTATTGATATTAGTGCTAACTTAAATTATTCAAGCTTATCCTATTCAGCTATTTGTTGACTTAGAGGTTTGCCTCTGCCTCAAAAGTTGCATTATTTAATAAGCTTTAAAATGCTACCATGGTTGTTTGAGAAGAAAAAATTATTTTAGTCTAAATTTTTTTCATTTTTAAGTCAAAACCAATAAATTGTGCTTTAGTGTAAAGGAGCCATTCTGAAGACATTCTTTAATTTCACACGATAATAGTGATGTCCGATTCTTCCTACACTACGTACACTTGTTGCTCTGATTAAGGGTGGAGAGAAACTTCGAAATCAAGGGAGATGACAGAAGAACTTATTGGAAATAATTTAATGTAAATTCAAAAAATGTTGTTGTTATTTATGATTCATTAATCAGGAATCATTAAAACATAGTTTTTCATAAGAAAAACCAATAGTTTTGAAAATAGACAAAAGTTTGATTAGCTCTACTTCATGTTGAGATAGAACGCTCATTTTTGCGACACTGAACAAAAAATGACTTGCAGAATAAACCCCTAAAGTTATGACATCTCAATGCGGGACACCCTGTATACACCATGATATGCAGAATAAACCCCTAAAGTTATGACATCTCAATGCGGGGCACCCTGTATACACCATGATATGCAGAATAAACCCCTAAAGTTATGACATCTCAATGCGGGGCACCCTGTATACACCATGATATGCAGAATAAACCCCTAAAGTTATGACATCTCAATGCGGGGCACCCTGTATACACCATGATATGCAGAATAAACCACTAAAGTTATGACATCTCAGTGCGGGGCACCCTCTATACACCATGATATGCAGAATAAACCCCTAAAGTTATGACATCTCAATGCGGGGCACCCTGTATACACCATGATATGCAGAATAAACCCCTAAAGTTATGACATCTCAATGCGGGGCACCCTGTATACACCATGATATGCAGAATAAACCCCTAAAGTTATGACATCTCAATGCGGGGCACCCTGTACACAAAGTGTAGATTAACAAACACTTACGAACAAAGCAAGACATTCTCGATCTTCCCATCCCATTGAGTGTTATGGTAAAAGTGACAAGAATTTATTTATTTGTTAAATTTTCACTATTATATAGTGAAATAATTATGGAATTAACTCCATTAAGTGTTTGTTATGATGGTTTAAGTTTGTGTTTAAATTATAATGTGCTTTATGCTGCTGAAACCCTACATCTGTGCTATGAAGGTTATGTGAAAAACTTAGAAATTGTAAATTATTAATTAATTATTTAAATGTGAGATTTTATTAATTTCAAATGATAAACTCTATACCAAATTGGAAAGAATTTCTGACACAAAGTAAAAAAAAAAAAATAATTAAAGGGAAATGATTTTATCCAGTCCAAGAGGATCTAAAATAAAATAAAATAACTAAAGATATTTGATGAAATTTAAAAAGAGAGATATTAAATAATGAATCTAAAGGGAATATTAAAAAAAGGTAAGGGTATATGAAAATAAAAGGTTCCACAAAGCAGCAAAGAAGTGCTTGGAAGAGGAAGAGTTTGGATCAAACTCTCCAAACAACACAGGATGGAATTATCAGAAAGAATGATAAAGTACTGGTCTGATAGAAAAGCACTCAGCATCTGCAAATAAATAATCGATTCAACGACTTCCTATGTGAACAGGGCAAAAAAAAAAAAATAATTAAGAAATAACAATCATATTTCTTTTTATTATCTGTGTTTGTGATTATCAAAATCAAAAAGATGTAGGGTAGGAATGATATATTCTACGCATACGTTTGTGGTATATTTTAACAAATAAGTTTGTCTTGTTCAGATTGTTGAATATATTTACTCCATTGTCTGAGGAACTCATTCATTTTGTAAGATTCCCGCCATGAGACATAAGTGTGTTGGCTGGGAATAGCCAATTCATAAGCAGAAAAATATAACTTGTTTCATCTACCAAAGCTTCTGCTTGGGAGCTATTCACCCACAGTGCAAGAACTCACGAAGGGGATGATAGAATAATATAGCAGTCTCTATAGCATGCATTATTTACCTGATAGAGTAATGGCGACCTTGTCAACTCCTCCTAGTGGTGCCAGAGCGTCCCTGGCCTTGCTTCCAAACAGCTTCTCGAGGTAGTTAGGACCATGGCTAGCAAGGAGAGACTGCAGGAACGAAGACGTCTCTTCGACTGGTGGTCTCTTAGCTGTGGACAAACTCCTCTAGTCACTCCTCCTCATCCCCTCTCATACACTCCTCCTCATCCCCTCGCATACACTCCTCCTCATCCCCTCGCATACACTCCTCCACATCCCCTCTCATACACTCCTCCTCATCCCCTCTCATACACTCCTCCTCACCTCTTCTCATACACTCCTCCTCATCTCTTCTCATACACTCCTCCTCATCCCGTCGCATACACTCTTCTAGTCACTCCTCCTCATCCCATCGCATACACTCCTCCACATCCCCTCTTATACACTCCTCCTCATCCCCTCTCATACACTCCTCCTCATCTCTTCTCATACACTCCTCCTCATCCCCTCGCATACACTCTTCTAGTCACTCCCCCTCATCCCCTCACATACACTCCTCTAGTCACTCCTCCTCATCCCCTCACATACACTTTTCTAGTCACTCCTCCTCATCCCCTCGCATACACTCCTCTAGTCACTCCTCCTCATCCCCTCGTATACACTTCTCCTCATCGCCTTCATACACTTCTTCACTCTTCCTTATCCCCTTTCATGTACTCAGCTTTTCATACCTCCAAATACCCTCGCATACACTTTTCTGGTCACTCCATCTCATTACCTCACAAGAATCATTGTAATCATTCCCTAACATGCGCATTAAGAAGCAGATTTATGAAAATCCACAATAATATATAGTTACAATATACACTAGAATTTGATATTTTAAAATCAATATTATAGTAAAGTATATATTTTTATATTATTATTATGTTGTAGTTAACAACTGCTGTAAATCATCTGAAAATAATGTATTTATATCCATGTCCAGAACTATTATTATAAATTATCTATATGCAAATTGTACTTGTAAACCTATGATAAATATACATTTCTTGAAATGATTATATTTAACATGCATATCCATTATAGTGTGTTATATCAATAGACTATTAGGAACAAGAAATTATCAGCAGTATCTGAGGGTAATGTTGATAATTGCTTCTCCCTGAGAGCAAGGATATAATTTAACTAACTTAATAACTAACATCACATAGTAAAGACAGTCTTATATAAAGACATTGATATTTATTACTGGCACTATCCAGTTAGTTGCATTTTTGAGCAGTAATTTTATGGCTTTTGTAAAAAAAAAGAATAAGTAGAATTATAGGGTTTATAGTCTATTGAAGTTCATTGACATTATGAAGCTAGATTCATCAAAATAATATGTAGAATGCGTAATAAAAAAATGCATCCTTCTGCAAATAAACACACTTATACACAAATTCACACATACTTATGCATACATGCTTGAGTATAATGGTATCATTTCGTCGTTTGTTGGTACGGATTAATGAACTTGGTGGGCTTAAAGCATGGTCTGGGACCCCAATCCCCTCCATTGAACGGTAACGCTAGAAGGTGAAATTTTAGTGCAGACCCGAGCTACAAAATTAAGTGTTGTAAGACTTGAGCCAGGCCTATCTCAGGAAATTTATATACTAGATATAGATTTCTTTATTTTTTATTAAATTCTGTATACAAATACATCTAGTAATACGATATTAAAGGCCTCCCAACTTTGTTTGTTTCGAACTAATGTCATTGCCTAAATTATTTGTTTTTTAGAAGAACTATTTTTAATAGTTCCAGGTACCTAAGAAGAGCAAACAACCAAAACTAAAAAATTGATTATTGAAATGTGACATATTAAATTTACATATTCGCTTATCTGGCGGAAGATCAACAAATATACAAATATCAACCCCTGAATTAATAACTCTTTATACTATTTAGTAATGTCTCGTCAGGAGGATTTACTGAAGGTATTTATATCATGATTGGCAAATATACCTTTTACTATCACAGTCATGACATGGCCCTGGTAGGGTAAGGCTGACTTGCCTAATGTGGCTGTAATTAACTTTATAACGTAACACCGCGAAACTGGTTGAGGGGGATAAAAAAATCATTTATGGATTCAGGTTTTTTAATTTTTTACCTTCCACCTGATAAGTGAATAAGTAACAAAATATAATGTAGTATAAACGAATACCAAGAAGATGATGAGTTTGTTATGTAGTCAGCAACACACAACGGGTCTGAATCTACGTAAGGTAATTCCTATAAGGTTTAAGACCAGACTAGGTAAATCTCGCCAGGAACCACGAGCTAGAGCAGAGGTGGGGTAAAGTGTTTATAAGGGTTGGCGTACTTCCGACGGGTCTGAATCTACGTAAGGTAATTCCCATAAGGTATAAGACCAGACAAGGTAAATCTCGCCAGGAACCACGAACTAGAGCAGAGGTGGGGTAAAGTGTTTATAAGGGCTGGCTTACTTCCAACGGGTCTGAATCTACGTAAGGTAATTCCCATAAGGTCTAAGACCAGACAAGGTAAATCTCGCCAGGAACCACGAGCTAGAGCAGAGGTGGGGTGAAGAGTTAATAAGGACTGGCTTACCTCCGACGGGTCTTAATCTACGTAAGGTAATTCCCATAAGGTCTAAGACCAGACGAGGTAAATCTCGCCAGAAGCTACCAGCTAGAGCAGAGGTGGGGTGAAGGATTTATAAGGGCTGGCTTACCTCCGACGGGTCTGAATCTATGTAAGGTAATTCCCGTAAGGTATAAGACCAGACAAAGTAAATCTCGTTTGGAACCACGAGCTAGAGCAGAAGTGGGGTGAAGGGTTTATAAGGGCTGGCTTGCCTCCGACGGGTCTGAATCTACGTAAGGTATAAGACCAGACAAGGTAAATCTCGCCAGAAGCCACGAACTAGAGCAGAAGTGGGGTGAAGGGATTATAAGGGCTGGCTTACCTCCGACGGGTCTGAATCTACGTAAGGTAATTCCTATAAGGTCTAAGACCAGACTAGGTAAATCTCGTCAGAAGCCACGAACTAGAGCAGAGCTGGGGTGAAGGGATTATAAGGGCTGGCTTACCTCCGACGGGTCTGAATCTACGTAGGGTAATTCCCGTAAGGTATAAGACCAGACAAGGTAAATTTCGTTTGGAACCACGAGCTAGAGCGGAGGTGGGGTGAAGGGTTTATAAGGGCTGGCTTACTTCCGACGGGTCTGAATCTACGTAAGGTAATTCCCATAAGGTCTAAGACCAGACGAGGTAAATCTCGCCAGAAGCTACCAGCTAGAGCAGAGGTAGGGTGAAAGGTTTATAAGGGCTGGCTTACCTCCGACGGGTCTGAATCTACGTAAGGTAATTCCCATAAGGTCTAAGACCAGACTAGGTAAATCTCGCCAGAAGCTACCAGCTAGAGCAGAGGTGGGGTGAAAGGCTTATAAGGGCTGGCTTACCTCCGACCGCACCAGTTCTTGAGTACTCGGCCTAGATGTTTATCTAAGGTACATCAGTCCAATATTATCTTATCACCCAATATGATAGTTAGTAGTCACTCTACTATGATATTGAGTGGCTCTCGCTCACTCAACCTGTCTCTTATCTTAGCAATGGTATATGATATTTATGTATGTACCAGTATTCTTAGTATAAATTATAGCTTTGAAATGGAAATCCGCTTCTCTAAAATATTTGCTAATTATCTATTCCTTTGAATCCCGTCCTTGCTACTCAGTCACTTTATAAAGATTTTGTTTTACAAAGTCTTATTTGTTTTTAAGGTCGCCTTTAAAACACTACCAAAACAATATAATCTGTAACGGGGTCTTTTTTACTTTGTTAACGCAAATAATAATTGATTTAAATAGCATTATTAACATTTGATTCTATTGTCACACAGTGATTACATGTTCTTAGTATTACTGTTCAACGTACTAGTAAACATACTCATGCGCAGGGATGTAACATTGGGAATTGAAGAACTCTCATTTGAAATGTTGATAAACTATTTATTCAAAAATAATTTTAAATTTTAAGGGCCTCCTTACCCATCGTATCCTGTAGCATATGGGCATGAGCGAGAGGAAACGCATAGCAGTTCCTCTCGCTCAAGAAGATATCAAAACTCTAGTCAATACAATTCGCTAAAATTAATAGAATTCTATTACCTAATACTGTTAAAAATATTATAATTGAGAACATATGTTTTTCTTGAAAAATGAACTTGCGTTAACGAAGTAAAAAAGACCCGTCATGGAATATCAGTAAACAAATATATTATGCAAAAGGTTTACTTTAGTACAGCAAAATATCCAACAATTTACTGCTAATGGATTCCAGAGATGATGGATGTATTATCAGGGATTTGTTTTTGACATGGAGTAAAAGCAGTCAGCTTTTAGATGAATGAGATGGCAGGTAATTTGAAAGGTTCTAGGCTGGAAAAGAGGGCGGATGTGGGCCATTAAAGGTTAATGCAGCCTTAGAAGGGAAAATGAATAGCCTTAAATGTCAAGCTGGAAAATGTAGACAGGAAGGGAGTCGTTAGTAATATCCGCTGTAATGTCCTTTTAATATTCTCTATCATTTATATTCAGGTCTAGGGGAATTTATAGTTCGGGGCGTAAAAGGGGGAATTTTATTTTCATAATTTTTTATGAGTAAATAATTACATTTTAATGATAACGGGTAAGAAAATATCTGAGGAGCCTAGTTAAGGTACCGAGTAAGAAGATGCCTCAGAGGAAGAAGATGCCTCAGGGGTAAGAAAATACATAAGGGGTAAGAAGATGCCTCAGAGGTAAGAAGATGCCTAAAGGGTAAGAAAATGCCTCAGGGGTAAGACGTTTTCTCAGGGGTAAAAAGATTCCTCAGGGGTAAGAAGATCCCTCAGGGGCTAGAAGATGCCTCAGGGGTAAGAAGATTTCTCAGGGGTTAGAAGATGCCTCAGGAGTAAGAAGATCCCTCAGGGGTAAAAAGATCCCTCAGGGGTTAGAAGATGTCTCAGGGGTAAGAAGATTTCTCAGGGGTTAGAAGATGCCTCAGAGGTTAGAAGAAGATGCCTCTGGGGTTAGAAGATGCCTCAGGTGTTAGAAGTTGCCTCAGGAGTTAGAAGAAGATGCCTCAGGGGTTAGAAGAAGATGCCTCAGAGGTTAGAAGAAGATACCTCAGGGGTTAGAAGATGCCTCAGAGGTTAGAAGAAGATACCTCTGGGGTTAGAAGATGCCTCAGAGGTTAGAAGAAGATGCCTCTGAGGTTATAAGATGCCTCTGGGGTTAAAAGATGCCTCAGAGGTTAGAAGAAGATACCTCAGGGGTTAGAAGATGCCTCAGGGGTGAGAAAAGCTTCAAACGATCACCTGAGACACAGGATAAGAAGGTATTTTACGTGGATGATGGTGTCTCAAGGAATCAGTTTTAATATTGTGCAATTTTTGTTCAAACAATTTTATAAATAGTTAATATTTTGTGAGAAATTAAAACACCTACAAAAAATGCTTAAAAAGAGAGATTTTAGGTGGCACAATGTACAGAAAACAGGCAATAGCTAACCCTAGGGAGAAATTACTCATTTATTTTCGTATACTTCCGCCCATTCTGAAAGTAACCCCTGATGCCAGGAGCATGTTTCCATGGAAACACGCTAGGATGATACAGTTCCTGTGAGCCTGACTTCTTTACTCCTATATTTTGAATTCCCTGCTAAAGTACATGACTCCCTTCCAATATCGGATGGCTCTGCAGAAGATCCACTAAAATACCTGCCAATGTGTATATAAACCATCTAGACGATCAGAACCTCCTCTCTCGGAAATTGAAGTGCTCTGGGCGAATCGATGAACCTCTCTTCTGAATATACACCAGCCACCAAAATATTAAAAGCACCGGGAGATTGGAATGAATGATTCTGAACAAATCATTCTGAAATGGAAATTCGTTGTAATCTCGGATTTATAAATATCCGTTATTTGTACCTTTTAGGAAGAATTAATAAATTGTAGGTGAGGGCCGCGAAGGATTCTCGACGAATGGATTCTCGACCAACTTCTCCTGAAGCCTATTCAGATAGATTGAAAAGTTGAATTCCGCATGCGCGAAATTTTGAGGGGAAAATATATAAAAAACGTATGAACCAGTTTTTCTTCTAAATCCAACTAAAATTTAGCGTGACATATTTTTCCTATAGACATAACACACACACACATCCACACATCATAACTTACTTACTATAAATTAAATATCCCAATGAAATAATTAAACTGGAGTATTTTCTATTAAATTATAAGTATACATATATATTTCTACCTGCAGTACAAAGCCTAGAATCCTCGTCATATCCATCGAGGCAGTCCGGAGCCCCGTCACAGAGGTACTGTATGGAGATGCAAGCACCATCACCTGGGCATTTGAAGGGCTCGTACGGATGGCAAGCATCACCTACAAAGGAATAGTGTGTAAATAATCAGCTGTTTAAAGGAAGATTATTCAGCAAAAGGCATTGTTTTAGCAAAGCTGCAATTCAAGTTGGAAATAACCCTTTAACGGAAAAAAATCCCTGTTGGCTCTAAAATTTGTATATTGCTTGATTTGTTACAATAGACGGCATATTTAAACAAAGAAGACAGTTTAAACCGTAAAAAAATCAACAAAAAAAAATCGTACTTACGGTTTTAATGGTATACAGTAAAAGCGGTGAATTTTCCTTGAAGGGTATGCAGAAACAGGAAACCCGCAAAACATATAGCGTGTTGCGGGTTGCCTACTCTATTTATTTTGATGTGTTATGGGTTGGATTTGGCCGGGTTATATTATAACTGATTGTCTCTACCTGTAACCTTTTTCACCTACCTAAGTGTCAACATTCGTTGGCATTTTTTCTTGTATTTGGACGATAGGGGTTTTATTCCATGTTAAAATCCGGAAACAAAATGATTTATTTATCTTTTGGAGAGTATGCTTTTAATTAAAATTCATGATGGAAGAAACTCATACAAAATACAAAACTTCAACTACTAATTCGATATTGTTTTCGGAGGTTAAGTATATACAAAAAAAAAAGGTCTTAAATTAAGTAATTCGAGTAGGTTTTCATGGAATTATTCAACTGTTAATAAAACAAAACTATAAACAGATAGGGATTCTCCACCATTAATGCGCTGATAAGTAATTAACCAATCAAAATATTTTTTGTAATCCATAAAGATTTAGAAACATGTCTTATTAGCAGTGTAAGTCTTAAGTAATATCAGCCCCTAAACAAGGTAATGCATGAAGATTGGAGAGTAGAAGGGCACAGAAGAGGGTTCCCGGGAAGAAAATAGACCTCTTTATCGGCGACGTTTTCGGTTTCTCAGACAAAGAAACCGCATCTAGCGGCGATGTGTAAACCTTTTTACGGCGCACTGACTTCTGGGCCATTAGCGCCGACATCCCTGGCGCAGTGACGAATTTTCTCAACGAGCCGTGAGATGAGAAAATTCCTGCCGCCGGTGGGACTCGAACCCACCATCTCCCTCATGAAAATCTAAGGCGTTAGCCACTAGACCACGGGTAGACCCAGCAGTCAATAGTTATTCCTTACGTCCCACAAAGACTCCTAGAAAATGATAGAATTAAAATCTACTGACACGAAGCTATGATGACGGACCGAACTGTTCACCATAATAAACCAGATATTCTCATCATCGACAAGCATAATAAGACTCCTGATATAATTGATATCTCAGTGCCGAATGATGAGAATATCCGGAAAGCATATGCCGAAAAGCTGCGAAAATATCAAGACTTGGCCATTGAGTTAAAAGATCTCTATAAATTAGATTCTGCTAGAGTTATAGCAGTTATCATTTCGACCAATGGTTTGATACCGAATACTACAGGCAGTCCCACCAAATACCTGAAATATCCGGAAAGCTTATGCCGAAAAGCTGCGAAAATATCAAGACTTGGCCATTGAGTTGAAAGATCTCTATAAATTAGATTCCGCTAGAGTTACTCCAGTTATCATTTCGACCAATGGTTTGATACCGAATACTTCAGTTAGTGCCACCAAATATCTGAAATATCCGGAAAGCTTATGCCGAAAAGCTGCGAAAATATCAAGACTTAACCATTGAGTTAAAAGATCTCTATAAATTAGATTCCGCTAGAGTTACTCCAGTTATCATTTCGACCAATGGTTTGATACCGAATACTACAGGCAGTCCCACCAAATACCTGAAATATCCGGAAAGCTTATGCCAAAAAGCTGCGAAAATATCAAGACTTGGCCATTGAGTTAAAAGATCTCTATAAATTAGATTCCGCTAGGGTTACTGCAGTTATTATTTCGACCAATGGTTTGATACCGAATATAACAGATAGTGCCACCAAATATCTGAAATTGTCAGAGGAACACTTAATATTATCTCAGCATGCAGTACTACGCGACACAGCTAGAAGCGTTAGGCAATTTCTTAATGCCCAAAATTAATAAATAAATAAACACATATTTTTATAAATAATAATAATACTTTTTACTGGGTGGAACTATCCCCTTTTACCCCTTAGTAAAAATATTCTCCATTTATCTGAGAAACCCCACCATATGTCTATGTTAATATATCAAAACTAAACAAAAATAGAATGGTGTCTAATGAATAATGATATTCCCCAGACCGGTGGAATAAACGAAATTGGAAAAGTGCCATTTTCTTTTAGAGGGGCATAATATTCCCTTCTGTCTAATATAAAGAGTGTTTTTATTATTTGTAATATGATTATATTAAGGATGAGCCCGGATCGAACGTCGGGCCCAGAGGGAGAAGGCTTTTCCAAGAGTTTTCCTGACGTGGAATTATTTTCTCGAGCCTGTTCCTTATTTAATTAAGCGACTTTCCTCCCCTTTTTCCTCTCCTTCCTCATTTCCCACAAAGGAAGCGCTTTCCGCCGGGAGTTGATTTCCTTCTTACCAGCAGGATAGTTAATAAATTAAACGGCCCCTTCGGGGAATCAGGTCGGCTTCCTTCTAACGCTCACGTCGCATTCTTCTTTACAACAAGTTATTCATCTCAGGAGTTTCCTGCTGTATTGTGGGATTTTTGAAAAATTCACTGGCCGAGGTTCAGTGTTTAATCTATTTCGCCAGATTTACATGAGGCTTCCTCACTGATTGTTCCGAGCAACAACTCTTCGCGGAAATGTCTTGCAGCAAATAGAGTACGGATATTAAGCTGTATTATGAGGGAATTCCAGATTCTGGCAGGAGCTCAGGATTCCGTTGCAGAAACTGAAGCGAGCCTGAAACACTTCCGCATACTCTAAGCTTCTCACAGTGGGCCGTTTTGCAGATCAAGGTAGACTAGCTCACAATATGATTTTAAATATTAGCGTAAAATGTTTCAGACTCATTTAGATAATTTTATTTCATATTTTAAGCTTAGAAATCACATTTCTAAGCTTAAATAACTGCTTCTACTCCTGAAATAAAGTGATTTTCATTGCGTATTGAAAAATATTTTATTCATTATTTAAAAACGTTATTCATTATTGAAGCTTAGAAATCACATTTGGAGACCCGGTAGCCGTGAGGGTTAAGGCGTGAGCTCTTAACACTCCATGCCAAAGGTCGTGGGTTCGATTCCCACTAGGGGCGGTGGCTTTTCTTTCGAAAAAAGAAAAGGCATCACTCCTATCCTGGCTAGAAAAGGGTGGTAACCTATAGATAACCCGTCCTAAAATTCGTAGTTAATAATAAATGGACGTTCAAATTTAAATAAATAAAAAATAAATCACATTTAAATTTTAACCTATATTTGTCATTATATTCCCATGACTCAATTATTAAAAAGTTCTAAAGTGATAATTCATCTCGAAATTTTTTACTATTGTTCAAATATAAAAAGGGTGTTCAGCTTGCCAATGAATAATTTAATTTCACCTTAAACATCGTTTAGCAAATCTTAAATGAAGTGAAAACACCAGTAGGAAATAAAAATTCATTGTATTTCAGTAAAATATTATGATAAAAATGAATAATTCAGAGTACAAAAATATAAAGTAAAAACCTAAACTCTAGTTAAATACTTTTAAAATATATATTTCGTGTTATATCAATACCACCACAAGCAGTAAAAGTAGGGAAGCACTGGTTTCCAGCCTGAGGAAGATTTTAGCGCCGTGAATAGAGGAGCTATGCTATTTTGCGCGACAGCACAATCTTGCTGGAATAGCATTTGGCTATTCTGTCAGGCGTTGAGCGTAAAATTTGTCAGCCTCTTTTTCCATTCCTCTCTCATTTTTGCTGGTTCTGCGTTCACACTCATCTGCATTTCCTAGAATGCTAATCTTGTTCTACGATTTCTTTTTCAGCCTAACTGCTCTCTCAAGCGAAACTAGACTCTTCCCATGTTTTTTGACATGGCCTAGTGTGACGCTAAAACTGTAACGGTTGGGCTACGTCCGGACGATGGTAAACGAGGGTTCCGTTGCTATGGCAACTAACCGACGTGATTACCGTACCATCAAAACTGTCAAATTTTCATAAATTCGTAGTTAATAATAATGAACGTTAAAATTTCAATAAATAAATTTTCATAGGTTATGAGGTAAAATCGTTGGAAACTAAATCAGTGGAAAGTAAAGATGGAATGGTTGGGATTCGGCTAAAAAACCTCAACATGATTTTTGTTAAAAAAATCTATATTTTGGACGTTTCGGCTACCCATTGGTAGCCTTCGTCAGCTAAAATGAGAAACAAAAAAAAGTTTATAATTGTGATAAGATAATTGTGTGAGAACTATAAAGATAATTAACTTATTATAAAAGAACAATTTCGTCTTAAATTCTTAGAATGAGTAGAATGAAAATCAATAGAAGCATAACAGAAAAAATAGGAAAAAAGGTGGCTATTTTACTGAAGTTTATATAAGTAAATAGGTACAATAATTGATTTTAATAGTAATTAGTAACATTAATTGATTTTACAAAGAAATAAGAAACTACATACCAATGAAAACTATAGTAGCTAATAGTATTCCATCTTTAATTATCACCTCGACGGCTAACTATCTAATCTTCATGTTAAATCAGTGGAATTAGTTACAGGGTTTTATAGAGAAACTTGTCAATCCTCTTTTCGAGATGAATAAGAAATTGTGTGGATAACTCATTATGCCCCCTTTCAGAGTTTGTAACTAAATCTGGATAAAATTGGCCGAATATGTTTTTGTAGAGAATTTAGTAAGCTTTTGAATGGTCACGACGATTTTTTCTATTCAGTTATAAGCAGTGTAAGTTTCTCTCTCATATTATTCGTTTGTAAACAAAACATGAAAGGAACTTTGAAAGTAAAATGAACTAAGAGTTGTAAATTCCATTAAAAGATGTTGTTGTGTCAACTAACAATGAAACATCCCTCCAACCTCGGCCTGGGAGAGATTGCTTCATTATCTCCAAGAAGAGATCAGCTGTTAATCTTCGTTAGTATTTAACGGGAAGAAACCACTCTCCTCCAATCTAATGGGTATCAGTGGCTCCGATTGTACATGGAATGGAGCAAAATAATAATTTTAACGGATCTTAATAAATTTAAATAAATTTTAAAACAAATGTAAGGCCCCGTTTTCCCTTTGGCCTTGTTAAGTGAATAAGGATGAGAGAAAAGGTTGGCTGTCCATCTCTAGAGATGTGAGAACCACGAATCCGCAAACGTTGCGTCTGGGATGTTGGCACTGCACGTGGCTGATTCGTAAGATTCCTGGAAGATCTAAGACCTGACAAGAGTTTCTAGTTCAATCACCTGCAAAAGCAGGAGTGGGGTACAAAGGGTTTAAAAAGAGCTGGCTTACCTCCGAGCGGGGAGAGTTTGCATCCGTTCCTGAGACTTCGGCCCAGATGCTGTTCAGAGGTAGGCCAGTTCCAAATTCTCTATAATCTCCCCAAATGATCATATTTGATAACTCTACCTATCTGTCTCTCTCACTCAACCTTTTCTCTCATCGTAGCAATGGTTTATGATATTTATGTTTGTATCCTCTGTGTAAATTATAGTTTTGAAAAGGAATTTCCGCTTCTCTAAAATATTTCCCCATTGTCTATACCTCTAAATCCCGTCCTTGCTAATCAGTCCCTTACACAAAGATGTTTACATTTTGGTTAGGTTTGGAATTATGGAAGGATTAGAATAAAATATTTTATTAATATACATGAAACATTTTGGAAACTTCATATATTTTCCTTAATATCTCGAAAAAAAAAATGAGTCCCGTAACAGGCCACGAGGACCATGAGGAGCAAAAGCTATAGAGGTATCTGATTCATGACCATACGGCACACGAGGGAGATAGTGTGGTCAGTACTATGCTCCGGCCGCCTGATTTTCCCCTTGGCTGCTTCGACTGCTAGAGTCATTAGCACCCAAGGTACCCATTATTAAATTAATTAAAGGCTGGGTTGGCCTAGGGACGGTCAGGGAAGCCGAATTCAACGCTTGAACGAAGACAATAGAAGAAAAAATCTTAAGTGCTTGCTCGGGATTTGAACTCAGGACCTCCACCATATTAGGCCAGTGCTCTACCACTGAGCTAACCTCGCCCCCTAATATCTCAAAAACGGTTTGGAAATCGTGGTAAGGGGAAGGTAATCATTCGAAAGCTTGCTAAATGTTTTACAAAAAATGTTCTGAAGCAATTTTCGATTAGGCGATGTCAATCGGAGAAAGAAGTGCTTAAAACTTTGAAGTAATTGATTTCGTTTATTGGAACGGTTCTTTTTGGCTGTTTTTATTTCTTGTTATTTTTTAATTTCTTATAGTAGGAGAATGTATTTGACAATAAAATAGGACAAGAAAAATAAGAAAAAAAATATTGTTAGAAATATAGCTTTCCAAGAGAGAGAGAGATTCGAAGACGCCTTGCGAATATTTTCAACTGCCTTTATGCAGTTGGTGTATTTTTTTTGTTGTTTTAAATTGTATTTATTTGTATAATTAGTACTATAGTAGAAGAAAAAAGAAAATGTGAAACATTTTGATATTTTTAAATGCATTTAACTCTGAAATAAGTATCTCTAGAACTGGATTGTGGGAGCTGGCCGACCCTACCAGGTAAGGCCATAAAACCATTTCAAGAAAGGTCGAACCAAAATAATGACTGTTTTTATTTTAATCTTTCCAAATAAGACTAGGGACAAGAACGGTACCGCGCTAAGATTTTTTTATATTTATGTTTAATGGGTTAGATTTAATAAAGATTAAGCTGCAGATTTTAAAAATTTGCTTTAATAATAATTTTTATTAAACATTTGGTGAAAACGGACTTTATATTTATTTATACATAATAAAGAAATGTAAAGTACACTGTATTTACATGTATATTTATATATTTTGAATTTACAACAATGTATAAAATACATTTCTAGTAAATTATTGAATGGTTACATTGACATGAATGTACATGAGGTATTATTGAAAGGTTACATTGACATGAATGTACATGAGGTATTATTGAAAGGTTACATTGACATGAATGTACATGAGGTATTATTGAAAGGTTACATTGACATGAATGTACATGAGGTATTATTGAAAGGTTACATTGACATGAATGTACATGAGGCATTATTGAAAGGTTACATTGACATGAATGTACATGAGGTAGGATGTTACACAGTTGTAGCACTCACTAGACGGATGTGGTTTTTATTTGATCGAAAATACATCTTCTAGTCTCTTGAGGACTTGCGTTTCAGTCGGTGAATGTGGTTGTGAGGAATGTGCTGGGAGTATAGAGAGTTTATTAAGGAGTTAGGATGGCCGTGTAGGTTCGAATGGAATTTCCGGTCATTATGGAGGTAACATTGGATCCTTAAAAACCAAATGTATAAAAATACAGGGATCAAAACAGTTATTTTATAAGTTAAGATATAATTGTTAAAAAAAAATATTTAAAAGTTTTAAGGGTGTAAGTTATTTAGAACCTTCTAAAATTAGGTACATGAAAATAAAAGTTTACAATATTTTAATCAAGAATTTTAGGGTATCGTTGGTTAACAATACCTGGAATACTGACAAGAAAGAAAATCCACACTTCCATACCTATATTAACTAGCAATTATCCTACACCCCCAGCCCAGCATCTCTAGTGAGTGTATATGTACCCATATATGTATATGTATATATATATATATATATATATATTCAATTCCATGATTTGTGACCTTTATTTATGTACATTTATTTATTTTCATAAATATGGCAAAGGTCCAAATAATAGTACTCCAGATTCTTGCACTATTTTATTTTTGATACGCCCTACATGTTTCGTGGCCTTATGCCACCTCCTCAGGGGCCACTAAAGCCCTATGTGTGGTCAGCTCGCCACCCATACTATGACCATATATATATATATACTGTTTTTTTTTTTTTTTTTTTTTTTTTTAAAGTTAAGTTTAAGTTAAGAAGTTTGTTAATTAAAAGTATGTAGTTTAGTTTAACGTTGTAAATATTAAACTTGTTAACTTAATTATGTATATGAAATATAACCTTGCGTTAATATTGTAAATAGGTAAATCGTTAAATTAATTATAAATATGAGCTCTTTACTGTGTATGTTAAAGTATATTTATAGTCTATTTCTGTAAAAACATTTAAGATGATCTATTAGCTATCAATGTAAATAATATCCATATGTAAAGCTCTTGTCGGCAAAGCTGCAAAGTGTCTCAATAAATAAATAAATAAAAGTGTTGAAAGAGCCTTTTTAAGCCTAAAGTATATATTAAATCATTATAGATATAATATAAATTACAAGATAAAATTATTATTGAAATGTAATTAATTCTTAAAAATAAATGTCTTATGTTTAAACATTTATTTTTGTTTATTCACTGAAATATATTTGTTGATAACAACCTATAATATACCTATATTTATATTTAATATAATATATTTTTAATATATTCCTTAAAAATTTTTGCTATTAAGTATTTTAATACCAATTACTTTAAAAATATTATTTTTTATGTTAAAAATGACACTTAAAACATAACTTTGTATAAAACGTTTAAAACCAAAAAGTAGATTTTAAAACATTTACTTTTTCAAAATAACAGTTAACAATTATTTTCGATCCCTGTAGAAATATATTAAATGAAGTAGTCCCTTATGAACACAGAATGAGAAATTATTATTTTAATTAAATAATTCTTTTCTGAGTTCTGTGGAGTCGGACGGCGAACTTCAAGTTCATCCTCAAACGAATTCGAAAAGAAAAAAGAAATAAATTATAAAGTCAAAGGAGAATATTAAAGGGGAAAAAATAAAATGAAAACAATTTTCAATTTGAAAGAGGAATGGAAAATAAATGAATTTAATGTCGTCCTAATTATGGCGGAGATGGAAGGAAAATGGGTAAATTAACGAGATTTTCACTTAATTTAAGCTAATGGATTCAAACTGTGGCTGAATTGCCAACTAGTTGGTATTTCACCAAGTCTACAGCTGGCTTCCTCGCCCAACTCTACAGCTGGCTTCCTCGCCCAACTCTCTCCGATATAAATCCAGTTATTTAAATAGATTAGTTAATTCTCAGCTGGATTCTTTCCAAGGGGTGTAATTACCTTAAGAATTAGCCAATCCTGATAACTTTCCTCTCCTAATCAGCAGGAAGATTTTCTGAAGACTTTTTTCTCTTTTCTCATTGATAATTCTCAATCATCGTC
This sequence comes from Gonocerus acuteangulatus, assembly GCA_946811695.1. Classification (NCBI taxonomy): domain Eukaryota; kingdom Metazoa; phylum Arthropoda; class Insecta; order Hemiptera; family Coreidae; genus Gonocerus; species Gonocerus acuteangulatus. The sequence continues at coordinate 111,679,541 of OX328125.1, read as the reverse complement.
GGTCTTATTTCCATCTCTCGTGAATTATTCACTCATTCAAATAGTTCTTTAAATAGTGAATAAAAATTCCCGGTGATACTTAATAATAAAGTAAATTAATTATGAATGCCACGTATTTGGACTGATGGCATTCTTTTCCACAAGTATTGGGATCCAAAAAACAATTAGCGAATTTTTATTTTTGTTTATTTTTTTGTATGTAATAATTTATTGTTGCCTTCATGCCACCTCCTCAGGGGCCATTAAATCCCCATGTGTGGTCCACTCGCCACCAATATTAAAACTAATTAATATTAATATTAATATGAGTGGCGAGTGGACCACACATGGGTATTTATTGGCCCCTGAGGAGGTGGCATGAAGGCTATGAAACATGTAGGGCAAGCCAAGAATAAAGTAGTGCATAAGAAAAAGGAGTACTATTTTTTTGACCTGCGCTATATATATATATATATATATATATATATATATATATATATATATATATATATGTTTGATGTTATTTTTCGTCGCTGGGATAGTATTTTTAGATGGAACGGAATTTTTCTCCAGCGGTGGTACTCATCCTCACTTCTTCCCGGAATATTTCGATGGATTCATCTCAATCTTCTTCAGCCAGGTACTTGTTTCTTCCTCGGTGGTAGCCAAGGGAATGAGGGCAATCCATTAATTATGTATATATATATATATATATATATATATATATATTTTTAGATGGAACGGCATTTTTCTCCAGCGGTGGTACTCCTCCTCACTTCTTCCCGGAATATTTCGATGGATTCATCTCCATCTTCTTCAGCCAGGTACTTGTTTCTTCCTCGGTGGTAGCCAAGGGAATGAGGGTATTCCATTAATGAGGGTAGCCAAGGGAATGAGGGCATTCCCTTGGCTACCACCGAGGAAGAAACAAGTACCTGGCTGAAGAAGATGGAGATGAATCCATCGAAATATTCCGGGAAGAAGTGAGGAGGAGTACCACCGCTGGAGAAAAATGCCGTTCCATCTAAAATATATATATATATATATATATATATATATATATATACATAATTAATGGTCACTCGACTAATAAACTGAAGGACATGAGTTCAGAACTCGGGCGTGCAAGCATTTTCCCTTGCCACACTATCTCCCTTGCCTGACCTACTAGGGAAGTCTTCCCTAGTCCCAAGCATTAATCAGTTCTTATTGTTTCAAGTAGCGTATTGTAGTTTCAAACGGAAATTTAAAATCCTACAATTGTGGTTGGTTGGCTAGTGAAGGTTCATCATAGTAAATAGGATGCAAAGCAGGTCAAACACCTTCACTGTTTCATTTCCCTTACTTTAACAAAACGTTTTCGAGGTCAGAACCTCATCCTCAGTGTCCTGTTAACACCCGTCAACAAAGGCAACATTACAATAAAATAATTTAACTTAAATCACATGGGTAAGTCAAGTTACACATTACATCAACAATTAAAATAACATACTGTAGAATTCTAAAAAATGTATGAAGTCATATTTAAACCAATCGTTTCCAGGAGGCGACCAACAATAAATAAATAAATATCAACCAACAATTCATAAATACCCCCCAATAAAAAAACCACACCTACCACCTATAGCTGAACGAGGTTCACTTGGGCCTTCTTCCGACGAAATTTAAAATGGTGGAACCTTGAGGAATATATTTCTAAGAATTTCACCCATGCGAGATTTGTACTTTTCCATTTCTTGTCTGACCTCTAAAAGCCTTGCGTAGTATTAAATGAGACACAATTAGTAATTATAGTGTTTCACATATAGAGTTCTTTATTAAAATGTGAATTTTCAAATGCTAGAAACGTCGGGAATATTTCCCTTAAACGTTTGCACATTTTATCATTTGTTATTCAAATTATTTTATTTTTTCGTATTTACTTATTTATTATTTTTTATTGAGTTATTTTCATTTATTTTATTATTATTATTTTTTATTTAGTTATTTTCATTTATTTTATTATTATTATTTTTTATTGAGTTATTTTCATTTATTTTATTATTACTATTTTTTATTGAGTTATTTTCATTTATTTTATTATTATTATTTTTTATTGAGTTATTTTCATTTATTTTATTATTATTATTTTTTATTGAGTTATTTTCATTTATTCTATTATTATTATTTTTTATTGAGTTATTTTCATTTATTTTATTATTATTATTTTTTATTGAGTTATTTTCATTTGTTTTATTATTATTATTTATTCATTTATTTATATTTAAATTATTTTGATATATTTTTTTTGTTAACTTTGTCATTTATATTAATCAATTTCTGTATATATTATTATTTATATTTGTGAGCAAACTTAACTAATGTACTTAAAAAATGTACAGATGTTAAATAAACGTATTATTAAAAAAACAAAACAAAAAAACAAATGTTTGCACAAGCGAAATTGAACTTTTCCGTCTATCCAAACGGGCTTCAATTCAACGTGATTCAAACTGAGCAAATTCTCTTTGAGCTTTCTTTTATTAAAATAAGGGAAATTTTTTTTTGTAAATGATCTCTGTAACCATTACAGAAAATGAATTGTTATTGCTTGTTGAACAATATAAACAAACAAAGTTAAAGCACTCTCATTTATGCAGTGTTTGTCTTGACAACTCGGTAATATTTTAGCAGTATCAGGCAAAGTTGGACAGTATCTAGATTTAGAAGGCTCCGGTAAAGAACATTTATAGTAATAATGTTTATAATAGAAACAATATATTTAAACATTATGAAGACGAAGTAAATGTAAAAGTAATGTGGCTACTAAAAGACGAACACAACATAATTCATAAGACGAAGGTACTAATAAACACTGACAGCAATATATCACTACAAGAAGAATATAAGACAGAAAATACACTCGAATAAAACTAAAAACTTAAATAATTAAATTCAAATGGGTAAAAGCACATTCAGGTATAGAAGGGAACGAAGTAGCAGTAGTGTTGTAAAAGAGCGCGCCTTTAAGGCTAGAAGGCGGGGCTCCTAAAAGCTCGAGCTCTCAGAGCTTGGACAGGGCTCGATAGAAGGAGCCTTGAAGGCTCGGCTTGGTAGAAGGCGCGAGCCTTGAAGGCTCGGCTTGGTAGAAGGCACGAGCCTTGAAGGTTCGGCTTGGTAGAAGGCACGAGCCTTGAAGGCTCGGCTTGGTAGAAGGCGCGCGAGCCTTGAAGGCTCGGCTTGGTAGAAGGCGCGAGTCTTGAAGGCTCGGCTCGATAGAAGGCGCGAGCCTTTGAAGGCTCGGCTTGGTAGAAGGCGCGAGCCTTGAAGGCTCGGCTCGATAGAAGGCGCGAGCCTTGAAGGCTTGGCTTGGTAGAAGGCGCGAGCCTTGAAGGCTCGGCTTGGTAGAAGGCGCGAGCCTTGAAGGCTCGGCTTGGTAGAAGGCGCGAGCCTTGAAGGCTCGGCTTGGTAGAAGGCGCGAGTCATGAAGGCTCGGATTGGTAGAAGGCGCGAGCCTTGAAGGCTCGGCTTGGTAGAAGGCGCGAGCCTTGAAGGCTCGGCTTGGTAGAAGGCGCGAGCCTTGAAGGCTCGGCTTGGTAGAAGGCGCGAGCCTTGAAGGCTCGGCTTGGTAGAAGGCGCGAGCCTTTGAAGGCTCGGCTTGGTAGAAGGCGCGAGCCTTGAAGGCTCGGCTTGGTAGAAGGCGCGAGTCTTGAAGGCTCGGCTCGATAGAAGGCGCGAGCCTTGAAGGCTCGGCTCGGTAGAAGGCGCGAGCCTTGAAGGCTCGGCTTGGTAGAAGGCGCAAGCTTTGAAGCCTTTTACTTTTCATTTCCAAAATGGCGGATGGCGGGCAAAGAGCTGTTTTGTGAAATATACTTTAGTAGATTCGTCCTAAATTCTTTCCGCCACATTGAAATTATTCGGTGGCAATTAAATTTACCATTTCATTGATAAACTAATTATGTGGATCACTAATTGGGTAAAATTAGTAACTTTTCCTAAAAAATAAACTCTTCTGTGAGACGTTGATGGCAACACTGTCGTACTACTACTATAACCGTGCTTGCCAAATCTCTACCTTCCCAGGGCCGAGCCTTCAAGGCTCGATGGAGAACCTTCAGGGCTTGATAAGGTTAGGAAGAAGCCTCACTCCCGAGCCTTCATCCAGCCCTCAGAGTTCGGGCTGTAGAGGCTAGGTTCAAGGTTCTGAAGCCTCTAGTCAGAGCTCGCTTTTAACAACACTAAGTAGCAGACGTGTATGGCATAATCAGCTTGAACCGATCATAACCTTACAAGTTTATATGAAAACGTCCGACTCACCGGAACTGTGTCATCTTAGCGCGGCTGCGTTGATATCTCTAGTGCCATTAGTGAAGAAATAGAAGCAGTTATTGGTAGGTTTTGATCGTATTTACAATGAAATATCAAAGAAAAGCAATATAAGATTTTAAGCCTCAAAACTGGTAGATAATATCCTAAGCGGATATTACTCCATTCTCTGTTTCAACGTTCGCTCTTGGAAACATTAGCTCCTCATTTTATTAGTTTGTTTTACTAAAATAACAACCTCTTCAAAGTTAGGCAAAAGGAGACAAAACCCCGTTGTAAAGAACAAAACTAAGAATTTCGAAGGTTTAGCCTTTATGTCTCCGAGTGACATCGCCCCATCGAAAATTAAACCATGATCTTTTTCGTAGGGAATATAGTATGCTTTCAAATGGTTACCTTCCTCCTACCATGATTTCACAACTATTTTCGAGATATTCCAGAAAATATACCAAGAAAAGAACTTCCCTAGGTGTTGTCTATTAATAAAACCTTTTTTTACTAATACTTCATTACCTCCAAACGCAAACAAAATTTAAATATGTTCGGTTAGATGAATGTCAAACATATGGAACAAATTTAAACTGAATCAAGCGTTTTTGAATAATCAAACTGAAAATTAGTTTGGAAAAGTAAGTGTATCAATGTTTCTCATAAACGGATACAAATATCAATTTAAAAACGGTTTCATTAGTTTTCTACGTTAAGCAATTTACAAAACGAGTACCTGCAAGCATATGAACAAGATAATGTAGACGTCACGATTTCTTTCGCTCCAAAAACCATGTTCCGGTGGACAATTTTACTACTTTCGAACATAACCTTTTAACTTAGATGAAAGAGTTTTGTATCAAATTTAATCAAAATTGGGCCATTTTTGATCCTGCGGGAGAGGGAACAGACATATATATATATATATATATATATATATATATATATATATATATATATATATAGAGAGAGAGAGAGAGAGAGACACACACTAAATATAGGTCCTAAAACTTCTAAAATTAGGTACATGAAAATAATATTTTAATCAAGAATTTTAGGGTATCGTTGGTTAACAATACATGGAATACTGACAAGAAAGAAAATACACATATAGCTACATATATTAACTAGGACTTGGGGTCTCCCGTAGTCTAGTGGCTAGCGCACTGGATTCATAAGCGGGAGATGGTGGGTTCGATTCCCACCTCCGGCAGGAATTTTCTCATCTCAAGGCTTGCTGGGAAAATTCCTCGCTGCACCCTGGATGTCGGCGCTAATGACCTAGAAGTAGATGCGCCATAAAAAAAAAAAAAAAAAAAAAAAAAAAAAAAAAAAAAAAAAAAAAAAAAAAAAAAATTAACTAGGACTTATCCTACACCCCCAGCCCAGACACTCAAGTAAGTGTTGGAAGAGCCTTTTCATCCCTAAAGTATATATTAAATAATTATAGATATAATCTAAATTCCACCAAATTACAAGATACAATTATTATTGAAATGTTAAATTGAAATTCTTAAAAATAAATGAAATTTCTTATGTTTAAACATGAGAGACACACACTCACTAAATATAAATTAATCTTAAAGCACTCGAAGGGCTCATTTCGGTTGGAATAACGATAAAAAATAAGATTTTTGTGACACTTTTTGTTAGGTTATTCTCTTTCATAAAAGCTTATTTAACAAAAAAATGTATCTACTAACGTGTGCATAGTTTCTTAGATCTTTTTCAAAATAAAAACTATTAATAGTTCAGTGCTTAGATTATGTTCTTCAATTGAGGGAGGTTAGTGTTAGAATTTTCCCTAATTTTGATAATAAATAGTTCTGAAGTTTTAGATTAATGTTCATAGTTAAATAGCTCATTGTCTAAAGTTAAACGGACAACACAAGAGTTAACTCCGGGGATAACAAGCTTTGGCCTTGTTTGTGAAATTACAATAGCCTAAAAGAATAAGGTGACGTAAAGTTACCTGAATAGAAAGACAAATGGCTTTGCCTAAGGTGTGAAGGGAGCCTCATTAATTTCGCTTGGGGGGGGAGCAGGAGATCGATACTGTATTTGTGGCTAATTCAGAGACAAGTAGAGCGGCAACACTGGGCGTGGTTGGCAGCATTGTCCACCCTGTTGATGTATAGCTTTACTGGCAACACTGCTAACAGGCAACAAGTGTTTGCCTCAGCCAAGAGATACAATAGCTTGAAATAGTCTCATCGACTTGTTGACCCTGTTGAAAAAACACTTCCTTCCAACAAAGGGAAAGGGCAAACTCCATTAAACACCGCAAAGTTCATGGACTCCCTTTTTTGGATTTACCGCCTAGTTTAGGGATATTTATTAAATTTATTTCATTATTCCTAGGGACAATTTATTTAGTATAAATGACAAATTATGAATTGTTATTCAATCATGATTAATAACAATCAATAGAAGAATGGAAGCTTTAGAAAATATTATCTTGTGCAAATTAAGCCAACCAACTTGTACAATTGCATCAAATCATTCTGATGTTCTAAAAGTCAAACCAGCTGTTCAAACTGAAAACTTAGAAGAATATTATCAAATTAATCAACTGGAGAAAAAGAAACAACCAAATACCAAGAATGAAGAGGAAGGACAACAGAAAGCAGAGAAAGAAAAGAAGATTTTTAAGCCAAATGGAAAGAAGAATATGATAGACTCCAGAATTGATTGTACTAAACAAACCAAACTTGTAAATCAAGGAAGACTAAATCAGTTACTTTAAATTAATCCTAATGAGAACCTGTTTGTTCTATATTACCACTCACTTTCTTAAAAGTATTTGGTATTATTAATTTGCTTTTTCTTGGATTATTATGCAAGTTGTTTATTTTTTTTTTAATGTTTCATATTTTCTTTCTTGGAATTTTTCTTTTTTTAACAACCTTTGTTTTTTACATTTATTGTAATTTTTACATATTCTAGCAATTTAATTTTTGTATTCATGTATTGAGCAAGTCGTCTTCGTTACGAATGGTCTTAAATAAATAAATGATTAATAATTTTATGTTGTTTCCTCAGAGAAAAATCACGCTTAGTACAATAATAATTAAATCAGCTATTCACTACCAATAATATAAGCACCGACTCGGAATAAAACAACATAAACAAGATTGTAGATGTAAAAAAAGGGCATATGCACAAGTTTAAAAAAGTCCGACTCGCAGGAACTGCATCATCTTAGCGTGGATCCATTCTTATCCCTAGTGCCATTAGTAAAGGGATAGAACCAGTTATTGGTAGGTTTTGAACTTCCTTGAAAAATTTAAAATAACTAGCTGACTACCCGTGCTTCGTCACGGCAGAAAAGTAGTTATTTTATTGCGTTAAATAATGTATCATCAAAAATTAATGCAACTACATAATTTTGTGCAGTTTATGACAAGTTATTCATGGATGCCCGGTGGCCGTGAACATTAAGGCGTGAGCACACAACACTCCGTGCCAAAGGGTCGTGGGTTCGATTCCTAATAGGGGTGGCGGCTTTGCTTTAGAAAAATGAAAAGGCATCAGCCCTATCCTGGCTAGAAAAGGGTGGTAACCTGTAGATTACCCATCCTAAAATTCGTAGTTAATATTAAATGGACGTTAAAATTTAATAAATAAATAAGTTATTCATCAATTGGTATGTAATCAAAGTTTAATGTTTCTTGACATTGGGGCGTTCCGGACCAGTGTCAAGAAACAGATAACGTAGAGATAACCCGTTGTCTATAGGTTATCAGAAACAACAGATTAACTAGTACAGGTTAAAATTCGTTGTTACTAATAAATGTACGTTAAAATTTAAAAATTTATGTTTCCAAGTTGTCATTTGGAAACACCCATTATATTTGCAAGCATTACCAAGAAGTGTTCTGACTGGGGATGCTGAAGGATTCGGGATATTATTACCTCGGATGGACCATCACCAGCTATAGCGTAAACTCTATGAGGGGCAAAATCACAGTTTATTTCTAGTAATTCAAGGTCTACCATCATAGTTGAAATGAACCGCAAATAAAAATAATATTATGAAATAGATACAGTACAGTAGCAGCTGACCAGTTATCATCCTATCAACAGATGCTGCCTAGGCTTGCCTGCTCTCTCTAAAACCAACTAAAAATTCAAACCCCTTCTAAAAATTTGAATAACAAAATTACCTTTCTTAGCGAGTGTTTAAATACTAAAGGGAGCGTTCATGCAAAATTTCAACTTTTTCTGTCAAGTGGTTTGGGCTGGGCGATGATAGGTCGTTGTGTAAGTGGTATTGGAAAAATAAATAGTAGATATCTCAAATAACAGGGACCGCCACAACAGGAAGCTGACAGTATCCTAAGCGGAAATGACGCCCCAGCCTTCTCAACGTTCGCTCAGGGAAATCAATATTACACATACGTTTCTCGTTTTCATACCTTGTTTTATAAAAATACTCATTTTACTGTTCAATACAATTTAAAAAGTCCGTTACGCAGGAGCTGCATAACTAAGCACTTTCCTCAGAATTTTTGTAGTGTAGACTACATTACTGAATAATTTGCTGTAAATAACCTAGTATATAAATAAAATAAAAACGTGAATAGTTCTGCTCATTTACATTTCTTATTCTTATTCTTACTGTTCAATTATTAACTTTGTAAATAATTTGCTTCCAGAGTTATGTTTATACATGTTACCGTACTACTTAATAAATACACAAAATCTTCACATTCCGTTTTTTGATCTGACGCAGGAACAGGATACAGTCCCCCTAGTGGGAGATAGCGCTCCTCGCGGCGGCTTTGGGAACCTACGTCTGGCTGGTTAATTGTAATGAAACAGAGTTTAAAGTAAACCCTCCTTTCCAATAGACCGATTTACTTCATTTTTACAACACTTCTTTCTCGTGAGATTCCCACGACGTATACCGCGTTTCGTTACAATATAGCAGAAATTACGACCGGTATGAGTATATTAGTACTTTAGGTCCGGAGTAAACCCCCCTCCAAATAACCCGATTTAGTTTATTTTTACAACCCATTTTTCTCTGTTGATTACCACCACGAATACCAAGTTTCGTCGAAATGTAACAAAAATTACGGGTGGCAGTTGCAAATTGGTATTGTGGGTCCGGAGTAAACCCCCCCTTCTAATGAACCGATTTAGTTTATATTTACAACGTATTTCTCTCTTTAGATCAAAATAACGAATACCGAGTTTCGTTGAAATATAACAAAAACTGCGGCTGGTATGGTCAAATTAGTGTTTTGGGTCTAGGGTAAACCCCCCCTCCCGGTGGACCGATTTTGGTGGTTAACGAACTCGTTCAATCGTTTGCTATTTAAACGCTATATACCAAGTTTCGTGAAGAAAAAACAAAAACTCTGGCCGCTATCGTATTAACAAACATATATATATATATATATATATATATATATATAAAAATTTTAACGGGGGTCATTTTCGGTGTCTACTAGGTAGGATCGATAAAGATTTAAAGAAATGTTTCAAAAATTCCGTCATAAGTGCAACCTCAATAGCTACTTTCCTTCGGAGGAAAGTGCTAATAAAACAAAAACAGCCAAATAAAAAGGAGGTTAAACAGAGACAAAACCCCATTGAAAGAAACAAAAATAATTCTTTCAACGTTTTAAGCACTTAATGTCAAATTGACATGTCCTCATCGAAAATTACGTGTGAACCATTTTTGTAGACATTTTAGTAACCTTTGGAATAGTCATTTTCCACTTACCATGATTTCCCAAACGTTTTCGAGATATTTTAGAAAATATACCACTATTTGAAAACGTGAGATTTTTTAATCAAAGGACATAAGAATCGGACCATTTTTGAGCTAGTGAGAGAGCGAACAGACAAATATATATGTGCATATAGGTATACCTTTTCCTTACTGTTTTCGAGATATTTTAGAAAATATACCAAGATTTGAAAACCTGAGATTTTTTAATCAAAGGACATAAGAATCGGACCATTTTTGAGCTAGTGAGAGAGCGAACAGACAAATATATATGTGCATATATGTATACGTTTTCCTTACTGTTTTCGAGATATTTTAGAAAATATACCAAGATTTGAAAACCTGAGATTTTTTAATCAAAGGACATAAGAATCGGACCATTTTTGAGCTAGTGAGAGAGCGAACAGACAAATATATATGTGCATATATGTATACGTTTTCCTTACTGTTTTCGAGATATTTTAGAAAATATACCAAGATTTGAAAACCTGAGATTTTTTAATCAAAGGACATAAGAATCGGACCATTTTTGAGCTAGTGAGAGAGCGAACAGACAAATATATATGTGCATATAGGTATACGTTTTCCTTACTGTTTTCGAGATATTTTAGAAAATATACCAAGATTTGAAAACCTGAGATTTTTTAATCAAAGGACATAAGAATCGGACCATTTTTGAGCTAGTGAGAGAGCGAACAGACAAATATATATGTGCATATATGTATACGTTTTCCTTACTGTTTTCGAGATATTTTAGAAAATATACCAAGATTTGAAAACCTGAGATTTTTTAATCAAAGGACATAAGAATCGGACCATTTTTGAGCTAGTGAGAGAGCGAACAGACAAATATATATGTGCATATATGTATACGTTTTCCTTACTCTTTTCGAGATATTTTAGAAAATATACCAAGATTTGAAAACCTGAGATTTTTTAATCAAAGGACATAAGAATCGGACCATTTTTGAGCTAGTGAGAGAGCGAACAGACAAATATATATGTGCATATATGTATACGTTTTCCTTACTCTTTTCGAGATATTTTAGAAAATATACCAAGATTTGAAAACCTGAGATTTTTTAATCAAAGGACATAAGAATCGGACCATTTTTGAGCTAGTGAGAGAGCGAACAGACAAATATATATGTGCATATATGTATACGTTTTCCTTACTGTTTTCGAGATATTTTAGAAAATATACCAAGATTTGAAAACCTGAGATTTTTTAATCAAAGGACATAAGAATCGGACCATTTTTGAGCTAGTGAGAGAGCGAACAGACAAATATATATGTGCATATAGGTATACGTTTTCCTTACTGTTTTCGAGATATTTTAGAAAATATACCAAGATTTGAAAACCTGAGATTTTTTATTCAAAGGACATAAGAATCGGACCATTTTTGAGCTAGTGAGAGAGCGAACAGACAAATATATATGTGCATATATGTATACGTTTTCCTTACTGTTTTCGAGATATTTTAGAAAATATACCAAGATTTGAAAACCTGAGATTTTTTAATCAAAGGACATAAGAATCGGACCATTTTTGAGCTAGTGAGAGAGCGAACAGACAAATATATATGTGCATATAGGTATACGTTTTCCTTACTGTTTTCGAGATATTTTAGAAAATATACCAAGATTTGAAAACCTGAGATTTTTTAATCAAAGGACATAAGAATCGGACCATTTTTGAGCTAGTGAGAGAGCGAACAGACAAATATATATGTGCATATATGTATACGTTTTCCTTACTGTTTTCGAGATATTTTAGAAAATATACCAAGATTTGAAAACCTGAGATTTTTTAATCAAAGGACATAAGAATCGGACCATTTTTGAGCTAGTGAGAGAGCGAACAGACAAATATATATGTGCATATAGGTATACGTTTTCCTTACTGTTTTCGAGATATTTTAGAAAATATACCAAGATTTGAAAACCTGAGATTTTTTAATCAAAGGACATAAGAATCGGACCATTTTTGAGCTAGTGAGAGAGCGAACAGACAAATATATATGTGCATATATGTATACGTTTTCCTTACTGTTTTCGAGATATTTTAGAAAATATACCAAGATTTGAAAACCTGAGATTTTTTAATCAAAGGACATAAGAATCGGACCATTTTTGAGCTAGTGAGAGAGCGAACAGACAAATATATATGTGCATATAGGTATACGTTTTCCTTACTGTTTTCGAGATATTTTAGAAAATATACCAAGATTTGAAAACCTGAGATTTTTTATTCAAAGGACATAAGAATCGGACCATTTTTGAGCTAGTGAGAGAGCGAACAGACAAATATATATGTGCATATAGGTATACGTTTTCCTTAATGTTTTCGAGATATTTTAGAAAATATACCAAGATTTGAAAACCTGAGATTTTTTAATCAAAGGACATAAGAATCGGACCATTTTTGAGCTAGTGAGAGAGCGAACAGACAAATATATATGTGCATATATGTATACGTTTTCCTTACTGTTTTCGAGATATTTTAGAAAATATACCAAGATTTGAAAACCTGAGATTTTTTAATCAAAGGACATAAGAATCGGACCATTTTTGAGCTAGTGAGAGAGCGAACAGACAAATATATATGTGCATATAGGTATACGTTTTCCTTACTGTTTTCGAGATATTTTAGAAAATATACCAAGATTTGAAAACCTGAGATTTTTTAATCAAAGGACATAAGAATCGGACCATTTTTGAGCTAGTGAGAGAGCGAACAGACAAATATATATGTGCATATAGGTATACGTTTTCCTTACTGTTTTCGAGATATTTTAGAAAATATACCAAGATTTGAAAACCTGAGATTTTTTAATCAAAGGACATAAGAATCGGACCATTTTTGAGCTAGTGAGAGAGCGAACAGGCAAATATATATGTGCATATAGGTATACGTTTTCCTTACTGTTTTCGAGATATTTTAGAAAATATACCAAGATTTGAAAACCTGAGATTTTTTAATCAAAGGACATAAGAATCGGACCATTTTTGAGCTAGTGAGAGAGCGAACAGACAAATATATATGTGCATATATGTATACGTTTTCCTTACTGTTTTCGAGATATTTTAGAAAATATACCAAGATTTGAAAACCTGAGATTTTTTAATCAAAGGACATAAGAATCGGACCATTTTTGAGCTAGTGAGAGAGCGAACAGACAAATATATATGTGCATATATGTATACGTTTTCCTTACTGTTTTCGAGATATTTTAGAAAATATACCAAGATTTGAAAACCTGAGATTTTTTAATCAAAGGACATAAGAATCGGACCATTTTTGAGCTAGTGAGAGAGCGAACAGACAAATATATATGTGCATATAGGTATACGTTTTCCTTACTGTTTTCGAGATATTTTAGAAAATATACCAAGATTTGAAAACCTGAGATTTTTTAATCAAAGGACATAAGAATCGGACCATTTTTGAGCTAGTGAGAGAGCGAACAGACAAATATATATGTGCATATATGTATACGTTTTCCTTACTCTTTTCGAGATATTTTAGAAAATATACCAAGATTTGAAAACCTGAGATTTTTTAATCAAAGGACATAAGAATCGGACCATTTTTGAGCTAGTGAGAGAGCGAACAGACAAATATATATGTGCATATATGTATACGTTTTCCTTACTCTTTTCGAGATATTTTAGAAAATATACCAAGATTTGAAAACCTGAGATTTTTTAATCAAAGGACATAAGAATCGGACCATTTTTGAGCTAGTGAGAGAGCGAACAGACAAATATATATGTGCATATAGGTATACGTTTTCCTTACTGTTTTCGAGATATTTTAGAAAATATACCAAGATTTGAAAACCTGAGATTTTTTAATCAAAGGACATAAGAATCGGACCATTTTTGAGCTAGTGAGAGAGCGAACAGACAAATATATATGTGCATATAGGTATACGTTTTCCTTACTGTTTTCGAGATATTTTAGAAAATATACCAAGATTTGAAAACCTGAGATTTTTTAATCAAAGGACATAAGAATCGGACCATTTTTGAGCTAGTGAGAGAGCGAACAGACAAATATATATGTGCATATATGTATACGTTTTCCTTACTGTTTTCGAGATATTTTAGAAAATATACCAAGATTTGAAAACCTGAGATTTTTTAATCAAAGGACATAAGAATCGGACCATTTTTGAGCTAGTGAGAGAGCGAACAGACAAATATATATGTGCATATAGGTATACGTTTTCCTTACTGTTTTCGAGATATTTTAGAAAATATACCAAGATTTGAAAACCTGAGATTTTTTAATCAAAGGACATAAGAATCGGACCATTTTTGAGCTAGGGAGAGAGCGAACAGACAAATATATATGTGCATATATGTATACGTTTTCCTTACTGTTTTCGAGATATTTTAGAAAATATACCAAGATTTGAAAACCTGAGATTTTTTAATCAAAGGACATAAGAATCGGACCATTTTTGAGCTAGTGAGAGAGCGAACAGACAAATATATATGTGCATATATGTATACGTTTTCCTTACTGTTTTCGAGATATTTTAGAAAATATACCAAGATTTGAAAACCTGAGATTTTTTAATCAAAGGACATAAGAATCGGACCATTTTTGAGCTAGTGAGAGAGCGAACAGACAAATATATATGTGCATATATGTATACGTTTTCCTTACTGTTTTCGAGATATTTTAGAAAATATACCAAGATTTGAAAACCTGAGATTTTTTAATCAAAGGACATAAGAATCGGACCATTTTTGAGCTAGTGAGAGAGCGAACAGACAAATATATATGTGCATATAGGTATACGTTTTCCTTACTGTTTTCGAGATATTTTAGAAAATATACCAAGATTTGAAAACCTGAGATTTTTTAATCAAAGGACATAAGAATCGGACCATTTTTGAGCTAGTGAGAGAGCGAACAGACAAATATATATGTGCATATATGTATACGTTTTCCTTACTGTTTTCGAGATATTTTAGAAAATATACCAAGATTTGAAAACCTGAGATTTTTTAATCAAAGGACATAAGAATCGGACCATTTTTGAGCTAGTGAGAGAGCGAACAGACAAATATATATGTGCATATATGTATACGTTTTCCTTACTCTTTTCGAGATATTTTAGAAAATATACCAAGATTTGAAAACCTGAGATTTTTTAATCAAAGGACATAAGAATCGGACCATTTTTGAGCTAGTGAGAGAGCGAACAGACAAATATATATGTGCATATATGTATACGTTTTCCTTACTCTTTTCGAGATATTTTAGAAAATATACCAAGATTTGAAAACCTGAGATTTTTTAATCAAAGGACATAAGAATCGGACCATTTTTGAGCTGGTGAGAGAGCGAACAGACAAATATATATGTGCATATAGGTATACGTTTTCCTTACTGTTTTCGAGATATTTTAGAAAATATACCAAGATTTGAAAACCTGAGATTTTTTAATCAAAGGACATAAGAATCGGACCATTTTTGAGCTAGTGAGAGAGTGAACAGACAAATATATATGTGCATATATGTATACGTTTTCCTTACTGTTTTCGAGATATTTTAGAAAATATACCAAGATTTGAAAACCTGAGATTTTTTAATCAAAGGACATAAGAATCGGACCATTTTTGAGCTAGTGAGAGAGCGAACAGACAAATATATATGTGCATATATGTATACGTTTTCCTTACTGTTTTCGAGATATTTTAGAAAATATACCAAGATTTGAAAACCTGAGATTTTTTAATCAAAGGACATAAGAATCGGACCATTTTTGAGCTAGTGAGAGAGCGAACAGACAAATATATATGTGCATATATGTATACGTTTTCCTTACTGTTTTCGAGATATTTTAGAAAATATACCAAGATTTGAAAACCTGAGATTTTTTAATCAAAGGACATAAGAATCGGACCATTTTTGAGCTAGTGAGAGAGCGAACAGACAAATATATATGTGCATATATGTATACGTTTTCCTTACTGTTTTCGAGATATTTTAGAAAATATACCAAGATTTGAAAACCTGAGATTTTTTAATCAAAGGACATAAGAATCGGACCATTTTTGAGCTAGTGAGAGAGCGAACAGACAAATATATATGTGCATATAGGTATACGTTTTCCTTACTGTTTTCGAGATATTTTAGAAAATATACCAAGATTTGAAAACCTGAGATTTTTTAATCAAAGGACATAAGAATCGGACCATTTTTGAGCTAGTGAGAGAGCGAACAGACAAATATATATGTGCATATATGTATACGTTTTCCTTACTGTTTTCGAGATATTTTAGAAAATATACCAAGATTTGAAAACCTGAGATTTTTTAATCAAAGGACATAAGAATCGGACCATTTTTGAGCTAGTGAGAGAGCGAACAGACAAATATATATGTGCATATATGTATACGTTTTCCTTACTCTTTTCGAGATATTTTAGAAAATATACCAAGATTTGAAAACCTGAGATTTTTTAATCAAAGGACATAAGAATCGGACCATTTTTGAGCTAGTGAGAGAGCGAACAGACAAATATATATGTGCATATATGTATACGTTTTCCTTACTCTTTTCGAGATATTTTAGAAAATATACCAAGATTTGAAAACCTGAGATTTTTTAATCAAAGGACATAAGAATCGGACCATTTTTGAGCTGGTGAGAGAGCGAACAGACAAATATATATGTGCATATAGGTATACGTTTTCCTTACTGTTTTCGAGATATTTTAGAAAATATACCAAGATTTGAAAACCTGAGATTTTTTAATCAAAGGACATAAGAATCGGACCATTTTTGAGCTAGTGAGAGAGTGAACAGACAAATATATATGTGCATATATGTATACGTTTTCCTTACTGTTTTCGAGATATTTTAGAAAATATACCAAGATTTGAAAACCTGAGATTTTTTAATCAAAGGACATAAGAATCGGACCATTTTTGAGCTAGTGAGAGAGCGAACAGACAAATATATATGTGCATATAGGTATACGTTTTCCTTACTGTTTTTGAGATATTTTAGAAAATATACCAAGATTTGAAAACCTGAGATTTTTTAATCAAAGGACATAAGAATCGGACCATTTTTGAGCTAGTGAGAGAGCGAACAGACAAATATATATGTGCATATATGTATACGTTTTCCTTACTGTTTTCGAGATATTTTAGAAAATATACCAAGATTTGAAAACCTGAGATTTTTTAATCAAAGGACATAAGAATCGGACCATTTTTGAGCTAGTGAGAGAGCGAACAGACAAATATATATGTGCATATATGTATACGTTTTCCTTACTCTTTTCGAGATATTTTAGAAAATATACCAAGATTTGAAAACCTGAGATTTTTTAATCAAAGGACATAAGAATCGGACCATTTTTGAGCTAGTGAGAGAGCGAACAGACAAATATATATGTGCATATATGTATACGTTTTCCTTACTGTTTTCGAGATATTTTAGAAAATATACCAAGATTTGAAAACCTGAGATTTTTTAATCAAAGGACATAAGAATCGGACCATTTTTGAGCTAGTGAGAGAGCGAACAGACAAATATATATGTGCATATAGGTATACGTTTTCCTTACTGTTTTCGAGATATTTTAGAAAATATACCAAGATTTGAAAACCTGAGATTTTTTAATCAAAGGACATAAGAATCGGACCATTTTTGAGCTAGTGAGAGAGCGAACAGACAAATATATATGTGCATATATGTATACGTTTTCCTTACTGTTTTCGAGATATTTTAGAAAATATACCAAGATTTGAAAACCTGAGATTTTTTAATCAAAGGACATAAGAATCGGACCATTTTTGAGCTAGTGAGAGAGCGAACAGACTAATATATATGTGCATATAGGTATACGTTTTCCTTACTGTTTTCGAGATATTTTAGAAAATATACCAAGATTTGAAAACCTGAGATTTTTTAATCAAAGGACATAAGAATCGGACCATTTTTGAGCTAGTGAGAGAGCGAACAGACAAATATATATGTGCATATAGGTATACGTTTTCCTTACTGTTTTCGAGATATTTTAGAAAATATACCAAGATTTGAAAACCTGAGATTTTTTAATCAAAGGACATAAGAATCGGACCATTTTTGAGCTAGTGAGAGAGCGAACAGGCAAATATATATGTGCATATAGGTATACGTTTTCCTTACTGTTTTCGAGATATTTTAGAAAATATACCATGATTTGAAAACCTGAGATTTTTTAATCAAAGGACATAAGAATCGGACCATTTTTGAGCTAGTGAGAGAGCGAACAGACAAATATATATGTGCATATATGTATACGTTTTCCTTACTGTTTTCGAGATATTTTAGAAAATATACCAAGATTTGAAAACCTGAGATTTTTTAATCAAAGGACATAAGAATCGGACCATTTTTGAGCTAGTGAGAGAGCGAACAGACAAATATATATGTGCATATAGGTATACGTTTTCCTTACTGTTTTCGAGATATTTTAGAAAATATACCAAGATTTGAAAACCTGAGATTTTTTAATCAAAGGACATAAGAATCGGACCATTTTTGAGCTAGTGAGAGAGCGAACAGACAAATATATATAGGTGCATATATGTATACGTTTTCCTTACTGTTTTCGAGATATTTTAGAAAATATACCAAGATTTGAAAACCTGAGATTTTTTAATCAAAGGACATAAGAATCGGACCATTTTTGAGCTAGTGAGAGAGAGAACAGACAAATATATATGTGCATATATGTATACGTTTTCCTTACTGTTTTCGAGATATTTTAGAAAATATACCAAGATTTGAAAACCTGAGATTTTTTAATCAAAGGACATAAGAATCGGACCATTTTTGAGCTAGTGAGAGAGCGAACAGACAAATATATATGTGCATATATGTATACGTTTTCCTTACTGTTTTCGAGATATTTTAGAAAATATACCAAGATTTGAAAACCTGAGATTTTTTAATCAAAGGACATAAGAATCGGACCATTTTTGAGCTAGTGAGAGAGCGAACAGACAAATATATATGTGCATATATGTATACGTTTTCCTTACTGTTTTCGAGATATTTTAGAAAATATACCAAGATTTGAAAACCTGAGATTTTTTAATCAAAGGACATAAGAATCGGACCATTTTTGAGCTAGTGAGAGAGCGAACAGACAAATATATATAGGTGCATATATGTATACGTTTTCCTTACTGTTTTCGAGATATTTTAGAAAATATACCAAGATTTGAAAACCTGAGATTTTTTAATCAAAGGACATAAGAATCGGACCATTTTTGAGCTAGTGAGAGAGCGAACAGACAAATATATATGTGCATATATGTATACGTTTTCCTTACTGTTTTCGAGATATTTTAGAAAATATACCAAGATTTGAAAACCTGAGATTTTTTAATCAAAGGACATAAGAATCGGACCATTTTTGAGCTAGTGAGAGAGCGAACAGACAAATATATATGTGCATATATGTATACGTTTTCCTTACTGTTTTCGAGATATTTTAGAAAATATACCAAGATTTGAAAACCTGAGATTTTTTAATCAAAGGACATAAGAATCGGACCATTTTTGAGCTAGTGAGAGAGCGAACAGACAAATATATATGTGCATATATGTATACGTTTTCCTTACTGTTTTCGAGATATTTTAGAAAATATACCAAGATTTGAAAACCTGAGATTTTTTAATCAAAGGACATAAGAATCGGACCATTTTTGAGCTAGTGAGAGAGCGAACAGACAAATATATATGTGCATATAGGTATACGTTTTCCTTACTGTTTTCGAGATATTTTAGAAAATATACCAAGATTTGAAAACCTGAGATTTTTTAATCAAAGGACATAAGAATCGGACCATTTTTGAGCTAGTGAGAGAGCGAACAGACAAATATATATGTGCATATATGTATACGTTTTCCTTACTGTTTTCGAGATATTTTAGAAAATATACCAAGATTTGAAAACCTGAGATTTTTTAATCAAAGGGCATAAGAATCGGACCATTTTTGAGCTAGTGAGAGAGCGAACAGACAAATATATATGTGCATATAGATATACGTTTTCCTTACTGTTTTCGAGATATTTTAGAAAATATATCAAGCTATTCTTATTTTCTAGGAGTTATGTAATTGCTGCTCGTTATAAGCGTGTTTCCTCCATTAGACCGAAGAAACGAGGTTAAATTGATATTCAGGATTGAAGAATAGTTTATAATTTCCTAATATAATTTCTTAATGAAAATTTTAGACTATATCATGTGCGTGAGAAAGTTAATGTTTTAAAACTTATGTACCTAGGTTCGGTGTCCACAGTCTTGTAGTATTGCGTATATACATGCCAAGTCTTGATATATCCGGGATTTTACACGCAGTGTTGGGCAAAACTAACGTTAGTTTTCTCTAACTAAAACTAAACTAATGTTGTATTTTTAGTTTTAGTTTTAGTTTAGTTTTAGATTTGTATAATTATTAATCATGTGGACTCCGTTTTTAGTAAGGTAATTAGTTTAGTTTAGTAATAGAGACCTAAATTTGTGATTTTAGTTAACTAATTTAGATTATCAAAGAACATATGTTTGCAAATTACGAGAAAAAGCCACAATTTTTTATTCTTAAGCAAGTTCTATTAGTTTTAATAATTTACTTAAGTATCGAAATAACATATGATTTATATTATTTCATGTTATTTTAGTAAAACTAAACTAAAATAAAATAAACTAAAGCTTTAATTTAGTTTTTAGTCAATTCCCAAATATTTAGTTTTAGTTTAGTTAAAATCCATTAATTAGTATAATTTTAGTTTTAGTTTTGTTTTAGGTTGCAATTTTTTGTTTAGTTTTAGTTTATTCCAAAAAGTGAATTTAGTTTTAATTTTAGTTTTAGTTTTTAGTTTTGCCCAACATTGTTTACACGTAGAGTAACATATTTTTTAAATGGGGATTATTCGATTTTGTGGAATTGCAGAAATAATATTTTGAAAGGGAATAAGAGCTACAAGGACTGCAAGGGATTTACAGCCTGGGAATTAATGATTGCTCATCAAATATAAACTGAAGTGGATAAAACGGAAAGCAAACAGAACTTGGTAAATAGCAATTCAAGATAAATAGAGATATAATGGGATTTACACAAAAGAATATTTACAATTTTAACACGTTCTTCAAAAACTTTTTTTAATTTTAATTTTTTTTTTACGGCTTAGTGAAATCTAGGCTATTAGCCGGGCTATCTACAGGTCACTACCCTCCTTACCCCCACTTATCAATTTTTTTTTTTTTACGCGTAGCAACCTTCGAGTTTATTAACAACATCAATATTTCATTTAATACATAAAATTTATAGATGATTCATTACTAATAAATTTTTTGTTTTCTTTAATATCAATTATTTAATCTAATTATTTAATTTAGGAGCTCATATACTGCTACCACACTGTGCTACCTACAGACTACGAATACATACATATATTGCTACCACACTGTGCTACCTACAGACTACGAATACATACATATATTGCTACCACACTGTGCTACCTACAGACTACGAATACATACATATATTGCTACCACACTGTGCTACCTACAGACTACGAATACATACATATATTGCTACCACACTGTGCTACCTACAGACTACGAATACATACATATATTGCTACCACACTGTGCTACCTACAGACTACGAATACATAAAATGAAATATTCTACAATTACAAATAACCCACGTTTTTAATTCCCAACAAAATTTCTGATATTAAAATAATTGTCCAACGATTCATTCATTTATATATTTTATTTACTGTTTTTTTCATATGTATATATATATATATATATACATTTTTAGATGGAACGGCATTTTTCTCCAGCGGTGGTACTCCTCCTCACTTCCCCCGGGAAGAAGTGAGGAGGAGTACCACCGCTGGAGAAAAATGCCGTTCCATCTAAAAATACTATCCCAGCGACGAAAAATTACATCAAATATATATACATATATAGACTAATACGCTAGAGGACCTGAGTTCAAATCCCCAGCATAATACTAAAGATTTTTTCTTCTAGTGTATTAGTTCATGGGTTGAATTCGGCCTCCCTGACCGTCCCTAGGCCAACCCAGCCTTTAATTAATTTATTAATGGGTACCTTTGTGCTAATGACCCAAGTTGTCGACGCAGCAAAGGGGAAAATCAGGCGGTCGGAGCATAGTACTGACCACACTATCTCCCTAGTGTGCCGTATGGTCATGAATCAGATACCTCTATAGTATCTGCCCCTCAGGGCCTTCATGGCCTATTACGGAACTGATACATATATTTATTCATTTACTTGTTTCTATTAGTTATTGATTATTATTATTATTATTCTATTTTATTCAGGTTTTATTATATATATATATATATATATATATATATATATATATATATATTAAGGTTGGTTACCATATTATTAGATCGATTTTGATATAATTAAAGCCTTATTTTATTATCTATCATCGGATTTTATTTTCAGAATATGAACAATAAATTTGTAATATATTACGTTATTAAATTAATTATTATTATTTATTCTAATTGTTTTCCTTTCCTTTTTTTTGTCATCCTTTTGAGCAGATTATCCTTGATATAAAGCTTTCTATATGAATTAATAAATAAATTATTTACTCTAGAGTTTCAAGAATTAGTCTAGCATTTACATGCTCATGTTTTATTTATTTTTTGCCAAAATTACTTTTTCATATATAAACACAAAAACACATACATATAGGTACATAGTACATACTCACATAAATAAAAACATCCAATCGTTTGATATGGCAATGGAGAATACCAAGCTTTGCGGGGAAAAAAGTTGTAGCCTTTATCGTCTTAATAATCCCCCACTCCTAATAAATCGATTTAAGTTATTGGGATCTTGGGATGTCGATTGAAGGGTCCCAATAATGCGTGTTCTCAAAATGCAAAAGAAAATAAATAAATCTTTTATTCATGAAATAAAATAATAATAATATATGACTCCATAATAAATAGTAAATTTCTTCTCAAATAATAATTAATAAATAAATAATAAAGTCCTCTGGCAGGTATTAATAAATAAGGAAAATGTCTCTGAGGAGTGAAAACGGAAAAATATTCTTGTCGAGATGACGTCACGAGCGTTGCGGGACGAGATGCTGAACCTCGGTGCTGGGAGGGTTATGCCTATTGCAGCCTCCTTGGCCAACAGGTAACCGGAGCGAGAGGTTACACCGGCGTCAGTATATAAATAGCAAGTAAAGTACAGCTACTCACAGTTTGAAGCTGGTTACTTCCCTCACTTACTCCAGGTTCCTGTGTGCTCGATATAGGACCGTAGATGCTGAATCTCGGTGCTGGGAGGGTTATGCCTATTGCAGCCTCCTTGGCCAACAGGTAACCGGAGCGAGAGGTTACACCGGCGTCAGTATATAAATAGCAAGTAAAGTACAGCTACTCACAGTTTGAAGCTGGTTACTTCGCTCACTTACTCCAGGTTCCTGTGTGCTCGATATAGGACCGTAGATGCTGAATCTCGGTGCTGGGAGGGTTATGCCTATTGCAACCTCCTTGGTGGACATGTAACCAGTGCGAGAGGTTACACCGACGTCAGTATATAAACAGCAAGTAAAGTGCAGCTACTCACAGTTAGAAGCTGGTTACTTCGCTCACTTACTCCAGGTTCCTGTGTGCTCGATATAGGACCGTAGATGCTGAATCTCGGTGCTGGGAGGGTTATGCCTATTGCAGCCTCCTTGGCCAACAGGTAACCGGAGCGAGAGGTTACACCGGCGTCAGTATATAAATAGCAAGTAAAGTACAGCTACTCACAGTTTGAAGCTGGTTACTTCGCTCACTTACTCCAGGTTCCTGTGTGCTCGATATACGACTGCAGAAAGTCTATTCAACAGTGTCCGCCACTTCCTTTTGTCCAGGAACTCAACAACCGGCACCCGGTCACAAATGGCCTCACTATATCCACTATCTTTTAGATCTCATCTCTCTTATCAGATCTTAATATTTGATAAGATGATCGCCACGCTACAAAGTAATGAAAAATGGTTTTCCCAAGTTGAAGAGGATATAAAATAACTAATGATATTTTCGATACAAATGCAGAGTATCGAATGTGAAAAGTGGTTTAGTACTTTATAGACAGCTCTATATAAATTTTATCTTATTACTAGCTGTTACCCGGCGTGCTATGCTACACCTACTTTCTGCATCTATAAAAGCAAAAATAAATTAGAAACCAAATAATTAATGCTAAAATCTGTAACAATTTGAGTTCATTGTTTCGAACTCGAGATCTTCGAATTGTCAGTCATAGACGATTTTAACCTAGCCTATGACTCTACCCGTGTCAAGACCTACCATTATTCCAAGTTTGGTCAAAATCGGTCAAACGGTGTGGATTTGTATAAGGAACAAACATACTGACAGACAGCTGGTAGACGTTTTTGACCTAGCCTATGACACTCCCCGTAGTAAGTTTGGTCAAAATCGGAAGAAGGGTGTGGATTTGTATTAGGAACAAACATACAGACAGACAGATCGTAGAAATTTTTGACTTAGCCTACGAGACTTCCTGTATCAAGACCTACCATTATTCCGAGTTTGGTCAAAATCGGTCAAACGGTGGTGAGTTGTATAAGGAACAAACAATTAAACGGACAAACAGACAAACGGACAAACAGACAGACGCGTGATTTTTATATATATAGATATATTCTAACTAGATTTAATGCACATTCGTTAGTTTGATTTTATGTAGTTGATAAATATTTTTCATTAATTGGTAAAACTGAAGGAGAGCATCCTCAGCACCGATTTTTTTTTTTTCAAATTTTGCACTACAACGTATTTTGATACAATAAACACGAATCCGTTAAAAAAAAAAAGTTGCTCTCAACTAGGAGAGAAGTTATTATGCACTAAAGTTCACTGTTAAAGTTAAAAGTTAAAGTGTTAAAGTTCACAGCGTAATAATAAATATGCATATTAAGAAGAATGTCTAGGACGACTTTTGGGCAGACGTGCTATGCGTTTCCGCTCACTACGCTCGCTCAAGAAGATATCAAAACTCTAGTCAATCCAACTCGCTGTTATGGATAGAATTCCGATGTTATGGAGGTTATAAATAGTTTATCAACCTTTCAAATGAGAGTTCTTTGTTTCTTAATGTTAGATATCTGCGCATGCGCATGTTTACAAATACGCTGTTTACTTTAACCTCAATAACAGTGAATTTTATTCCGTAATAACTTCTTTCCTAGTTGAGAGCAACATTTTTTTTTTTTAACGGATTCGTGTTTAGTGCATCAAAATACGTTATAGTGCAAAATTTGAAAAAAATCCGCGCTGAGGACGCTCTCCTCCAGTTTTACCCATTAATTTCCGAGAGTTTACCAAAACGTACAGCAATCAGTATAGATTGAATATGAAAAGTGCGTTTTTTCAAATTCGATACTTTGCATTTGTGTCGACGATATCTAAAGAAGTTCTAAGAGACAGAGAAAATCTAAAGAAAATATCAAGGAAGGAAAATAAGTGGCTCCATGAAGCAGGAAAGAATATCAGAGACAAACAGAGGTATGGATTTATCAGAAAGAATGATAAAGTACTGGTCTGATAGAAAAGCACTTAGTATCTGCAAATAAATAATTGGTTTGATGTTTTTTCCATGCGAACGATTCGGAAAAAAATGAAATATGCTTTTGGAAAAACAGTGAAAACGTTCTTTAGGCAAGTTGTTAACTTGAAACAACAAATGTTAAATCAATTTCAGATTTCACGATGAACACTGAAATTGTTTTAACGTTTGAAGGAAAATACATAAATTAGCAAAGTAATATATATTATTGAAGGGAATGCAATGCTCTAAAACCCTTTAACTGGCAGATATTTTTTGGGTCTTTCGTTGAAGAGTTATCGGATCAAAAAGGGCAAGGAAAAGTGTTTTTCCCGAAAATGACAGACTTTCAAGAGCGGATATTTCGAGAAGTAAAGATTTTTGGAAAAACTTTATAGGTACAACTTGTAGCAAATTTAATCAGCTTTCATTTGTTATATAATGGTCATGTCGCTAGGACTCATGGTTTCTGAGATATAAGCGAAACTCAGAAAAATGGGACCTTCTAAACCCCCCCTCCCACCCGGCTCATAGGCTAGGGACTTTTGATATGTTCACCTCCTATCCAGCCCAAACGCAGTTACGAAATCAAACATTTAAAGGCCAGAAACAAATTAAATTAAAGATAATATAACATTAGGCTACTTATTTACAGTTTTTATATTGTATATAATTAAGAAGTATCTAAATACTAGCTTTTTATTCTCTCTACTTTTATTAAGTTATATACTTTTTTTTCCATTTAATAATGTTTTTTTTTGTTATATTTTCATTCTTTTTTTTTATAATTGTTTCTTAATAATTTCTTTTTTTAAATGTAAGTAATTTGTTTTATTTGTATAGGAACTTTTCCCCAAATGAAGAAAGCTACAGACTTCCTTATACAGGGCTGCCAACCTCGGCCTTGGCATATCGAGCTAGAAGAATCGATGTTAGTGTCTATATTCGATACTATCCATCATCCTGAGTGAATGGGGGGGGGGCATCGATCTCCATCGGCCAATCTTTTTAGTTTTAAGAATAATGGAACTAGACAAAGTCTGATATCTCTATCTAACGCAATAGTCTACTTTGTAAAAGCAAAATCATATTTATTCTAACTAAATCGGGTCAATTCTTAGCTATTAGTGCTCAATCTCGAATTATCGTGAAACTTTACTTCCTGCCTCATTTCAATCTAAATAAGAATAAAAACATGAAAAAAGTGTCGCAAAGCACTTAAACCTGTAAGAGCCTCATCATAGACTCCAAGAGAGAGCTAGTGCTGGGTCCTCGGGCTGTCCTCTGCTCCTCTGCTTCGGATCGTTCTTCTCACCTCACCTTTATTTATTTTCATATTCTAATTTTTTTTTTTCTAATCAACAACTAAAGAAATTAATATATAGAATACTCAATTGACTCCAGCAAAAATACCAACTTTCATAAATAATTTAGTTTTGTAAATGCGAAACAGCAATAATTACAAGGTTTATTTGGTGAGGTGCAGCTTCTCTCCCTATCCGTGGCCTGGGCTCCGCCGGGTTCGGTCCTGCCGTGACATCGCTGCACTCTCTGGACTGTTACAGTCCCGGGCTCTGGAGATTGTGGACGCCCTCCCGGGGGAGGGGCGAGCACAACTCCCAGTAGAGCCTTCCATGATTAAGTTTCCCCTGCTAATGCATTTTTACAAGGAGAGCAGCGCAGCGGTGTCGCGATGGTTCTGGGCTCGGGCGGTGCCCTTTCCGCGCTTTGGGTGGAAGACTTTTAGATATTTTTTTTTTCTTAATTTTTTTAATTATTTTTCCCTTCCTGATTTCAATTCTTCATTTTCCATATAATCAACTTTTAACAGTATATTTAGATTTATTTAAGGAACTCCTTCCTTTGTTGGGTGCCCATGACTTCCCACGGTTGAATACACCCTTCCAAACAATAAAAAAAAACACTTAAACTGTCTTTTAGCGCGGTTCCTCCCTCCCCCATAGGGAGGAACCCCGCTTATAAGGTTGATACAATGAAACAATCCGGAAGTGCCGACAAGAAAATTTCGCGTTTCAGAACCCCTAGAGACCGAAAATAATGGTGGTTCAAATTTGTATATATATATATATATATATGTATATATTTATTTATATATATATATATATATATATATATATATATATTTGTCTGTTCGCTCATTTCTGGCTTCCCTGATGGTCCGATTTTGATGAAATTTGGTACAAAAATCTGGCGTCCAATTTTAAAGGTCAAGTTCGTTAACCAGCAAAATCCGCCCACTGGAAGATGGCGTTTGGGGCGAAATTCGCGCAAAAAAAATCGTAACGCTTACGTTTTTGAGTTCATAAGCTTGTAAGGACTCTTTTTATATGCTTCTTGGGCTAGGAAAACGAATGAAACCATTTTCAAGGCGATAGCTTTAACCGTTTTCGAGAAAATTGGAAAAATAGTTTTTGTATACCGTTTTTGGTTTGGGTACTTAGAATCACGGGATTCAGTTGAAACATTATCTGCATGTTCTTCTTTCATTAAAACTAATTTGTTGAAAGTTTTGTTACGTTTGGAGTTAAGGAAGGGTTAGAATAAAATATTTTATTAACAGACATGAAAAGTTTTGGGAACTTTGTATACTTTCATTAATATCTCGAACACGGTTGGGAAATCGTGGTAAGTGGATAGAAACTATTTGAAAGCTTACTAAATTTTCTACAAAAAAGATTCTAAAACTATTTTTGATTAGGTTATGTCAATCGGAGAAATAAGTGCTTAAATCTTCAAATACGTCTGTTTTTTTCTGATGAACGGGTTTTTGTCGTTCTTTTTGTAATTTTTGTCTCTTTCCATTGGTTTTTATTGCTTTTTATTTTTTTAATTTCTTATGTTGGGAAAATGTATTTGTATGTAAAACAGGATAGGAAAAATGAGACCAATTTTCTGTTGCTAGAAATAATGAAAATTTTGGGAACTTCGTATACTTCCATTAATATCTTGAAAACGATTGAAAATCTTGGGAAGCGAAAGGTTACCATTCGAAAGCTTACTAAATGGTCTACAAAAAAGGTTTTGAGGAAAGTTTTGAATAAGCGATGTCAATCGGATGAAATAAGTGCTTAAACTTTGAAGTAATTGATTTCGTTTATTTCATACGGTTCTTTTGGTCTGTTTTTATTCCTATTTTTTCATTTCTTATAGTTGGATAATGTTTTTGACAATAAAACAGATTAATTAAAATAAGAAAAACAATTCATTGTTAGAAATATATCAGGCTGTACCGTATTAAATGTCAGTTTTGGATTTGCCGATTTCCTTCAAATGTCTTGAAACTGTCGAGGCTCCTAATCCGAGTTCTTTGGCATATTCCCTATTGTTTGCTATTGCTTATAGTAGTCAAATGTATATGCCAATAACACAGGATACGGGCGCTAATGACCTAGAAGTAGATGCGCCGTAAAAAAAAACAAAAAAAAAAAAAAAAAAAAAAAAAAAAAAACAGGATACGTATAATTAGAATATTTTATTTTTGCGGAATCTTGGGATTCTCAGATCCCGTATGAATATCTATTAGGCCCTCTTCGTATATTTTCATTAATATCTCAAAAAGGGTTAGGAAATCGTGGAAAAATGTTTTGAAGAAATGTTTGATGGGGTCGTCACATTAGGAGAAATAAGTGCTTAAAACTTAGTTAGTTAGTTTCGTTTATTTAAACGGATCTATTTGTGTGTTTCCCGCAGTTTTTTTTTTCACTGCTCGTCATTTTTGTAATTTCTTATAGTAGTCAAATGTATTTGTCAGTAAACAGGATACGTATAATTAGAAGCAATATTTTGTTTGTTAGAATTCGAAGATGCCGTACGAATATCTAGATATTACCTGTGGGTTAATATGTTTTTTGAGTTGAAGCTTTAAAGCCTCAACAGGAATATTTGTGTAATCACCCTTCACAGTTAATTTATTAGAATCATGAGTGACCGTTTTTGTGTTACAACTAACAATCTTTGAAAACGAAGTTTAACTATCCTTGTTATTGTTATTTTCCTTCTGTTTGGCCGAAATTTTCTATTCGTGGTGTAATTCTCCTTGAATTTTTTGACTAGATCAAGAACCTATTTTAAGCACTCTTAAATTCCTTAATTTAATTCAGGAAGTTCATCAAGCTTGACATAATCACTTTTGGGTTAATACGGGTGGTCTATACCGAGTCCTTTGTTTGTAAACACAAAGAGCTTTCTGAGTAACGGTAAAGGGCAGTAAAAGTATATGACTACCTGGAAGTAGACCCTGCATACAGAGAATTGCAATACGAGACCTCATTCATTCTTTCACCAGCTACCGTGTAACACCTTAGATCTGTTTATATTGTTTTACTCAGTGTGAACAAGTGTTGAAAGTGCCTAAAATTTTATATTTTTATTCCTTGTTATTTTTTAATTGCTTAGAGTTGGATAATGTATTTGAAAATAAAACAGGTTAAGAAAAATAAGAAATCAATTTAATGTTAGAGATATGGATTTCCAAGATTTAGCTTTTCAACTGCCTAGCGTCCTTCCTAGGGAGGGTTGTTTGTCTTTGATTTTGGTACTTAGAATTATGGGATACAGTTGAAACATTTTCTGCGTGTTCGAATTTCATCAACACTAATATGTTGAAATTTTTGTTACGTTTAGGGTAAAGGAAGAGTTAGAATAAAATATTTTATTAACAGACAAAAAAAGTTTTGGTAACTTTGTATACTTTCGTTAGTATCTCGAAAACCGTTGACAATCTTGTGAAGCGGAAGATTACCATTCGAAAGCTTACTAAATGCTCTACAAAAAGGTTCTGTACATGGACGTATATAAAAACAATTTCGGGGGGGGGCTGAGACCATTTCCAGGGTATGGAATACTAAATATTTAGAGCTTGGAATAGTTTTAGGCAACTAAAACGCTATTACACGTAAAATAAAATATGTTTTATGAACTAAGTGATCTTATTTAATTTATTTTTAAGGGTTTTACGAGAAGTTTTCATCATTAATTCAAAATTTCGGGAGGGGCTGCAGCCCCCTCAGCCCCCCCCCCTCATATATGCCCATGCTTCTGTACCCTCTAGAAAGGCTTTATTAGGCATATTTTGTATTGATTTATAGAGCTTTGCTTTAGAATGAGAGCCGGATTGTGTAATTTCCGCATCTGTGTAAAAGTTAGTTACTGTCGGTGTCCCTGACGCCTTAATATCACTTTTATTCGAGATATTCGAGAGGATTTTGACAATTTTCACGAGATATATAAAAAAAAAAAAAGTTTATTTATTTTCTAAGCTTATCAAATGGCACTAGGGACATGAACGGAACCGCGCTAAGATGCTGCAGTTCCTGCGAGTCGGACTTTTTTAAAGATAGGAACGATAGAATGTACGTACCTTTACCATGGCTGTAATTGACCGAAAATAATCATATTAGAACGTTGTCCCTGTAATTTCTCATTGTATTAACCCACAATCATATATATAATAATGTGTTTGTATGCACATATGTAATAACCAAATTGTATCTAAGTATATATGCATGTAGATGTGTATGTATGTACGTATGTGTAATGTTTGTTCTGAGCAAGTCGCTATAGTTGCGAAAAGCTCATAAAATAAATATAAAAAAAAAAAAAAAAAAAAAATAACCCACAATCATTGTGAAATAGTCAAGGCATTATATTCGTATTAATTTCAAGCATGTAGAAAATATTTCCACTGATTCTCACGATTCTAAGTACCCAAATAGAAAAGTAGTTAGAAAATGTGGGGTATAAACCTTTTCCGAAAACGGTTACAGATATCGCCTTAAACAAAATTGATTTTAATCCCTTTTTGCTTGCAACCAAAATTCCCGTTTACCTCCTTGATTGATATGAATGTAGTGTAATATATTGATACATAAAGGCGAGATGAAGGATTTATTGATCGTGATGTCGAGGTATCCAACCATAAAGGTCTGGGTCTTGTCCGTTCGTCTGGAAGCATTCACCATTCATCTCTATTCCACCGATTTCACCAATAATAAACCATAGTCTTCTTCGAAGATATTTCACAAAGTATAGTCAGATTTATAATCTATTTGTAGGTAGTTAGCCGTCGAGGTGATAAGCAGTCAAGGAAAAGTTGGGATTCGACGAGGAAAACATCAATAGGAGTTTTGTGAAAACCTATATTAAGGCCTTGAGAGGAGATCGTTGACCGTAGATGATGCAAGGTAGGGATTGTCGGGGTTCGGTCACTGCTACTTAATAAAACTACATTTTATCATAAAAATGGTTTTATTGTGCCGACGTTTCGGCTTGAACTTCAAGCCTTCATCAGGGCTGTAAAAAACAAGTAGGACGGATGTAATAATGAAATATATATATATATATATATATATATATATATGCCTACATACACATATACACATACATATATGGAAAAAGACAAAAACATAAAATACTAGAACATAATATATAGAATAACAATGTGCTCTAGAAGTGTTTGGATTATTAGGAGAACAGATATAAGAATAACAGATTACATATTAGATTAGATATAAGAATAACAATATGGGCTTACCGATGGGAAGATAGAGAACTATTCCTCACAAATGCGGGATCATTTCTGACAGTTAATACAGGGAAACATAGGAAGAAAGGAGTTGGTCCAAACACTTCTAGAGCACATTGTTCTTCTATATATTATGTTCTAGTATTTTATGTTTTTGTCTTTTTCCATATATGTATGTATGTATATATGTATGTGTATTTGTGTATGAATGCACACACATATATATATATATATATATATATATATATATATATACAGTTAGTAAAAAAAGTCTACATACACTTATGATTATTTTGTTTTAATCAAAAAAGAGGGTTAAAAGCGAAAGAGAAAAAACCATGAAACAATTTATTAATTTTTTCATTTTAAATATAAGCTCTTTTGATGAATTTGGTACATTTTAAAAAATTTTATAACTCCAATAAAAAATAATATAGAAAAAGTAACAATAAATTTCGCAAAAAAAGTCTGCATACGCGGCAAATAATATAATAATTATCAATTCAAATATTTAACAAAAATTATCTAATGATCAATGGGACCTCCCTTATTTGTTATTACCTCCCTCAGACGACTGTTCATTGTGCTAACTAGTTTTATTGTAAAATTTGGATCGGTTTTCAGCCATTCCTCCTTAAGGGCCTCTGAGAGTTGATGTTTATTTTTTATTTTGTGATGCCTCAGCCTCCTTTTAAGATCCTGCCAGAGGTGCTCTATGGTGCTAAGGTCAGGCCATTGTGGTGGTGTTCTTAACTGACGTGAAGCATTGTACAGCAACCATTCTTCGACCCTTCTGGCACAATGTTTAGGATCCTGCTAGAGGTGCTCTATGGTGCTAAGGTCAGGCCATTGTGGTGGTGTTCTTAACTGACGTGAAGCATTGTACAGCAACCATTCTTCGACCCTTCTGGCACAATGTTTAGGATCCTGCTAGAGGTGCTCTATGGTGCTAAGGTCAGGCCATTGTGGTGGTGTTCTTAACTGACGTGAAGCATTGTACAGCAACCATTCTTCGGCCCTTCTGGCACAATGTTTAGGATCCTTCCAGAGGTGCTCTATGGTGCTAAGGTCAGGCCATTGTGGTGGTGTTCTTAACTGACGTGAAGTATTGTACAGCAACCATTCTTCGACCCTTCTGGCACAATGTTTAGGATCGTTGTTTTGTTGAAAAATAAAATTCAATCCTAGGCCTAACTTGGTGGTACTGGGTCCTCAAACGGTACATAATTTATTGAAAAAAATAATCTCAAATCGCGAAGGGCTTGCAAGAAGCCGCGTATAAGCAAAGTTAACCGAGCAAAGCGGTTGGCATTTGCGAAAAGTTACCTTGATAAGCCTACCAGTTTTTGCGACAGAGTGATTTTCACGGATTAATCCAAATTTAATATTTACGGTGCTGATAGGAGGAAAGTGTGGAGGAGAAAAAACGAGGCCATGAAATTGAAAAACCTACGCTCGACAGTTAAGCACGAAGGAGGTGGGATCATGGTTTGGGGCTCTATGGCTTCAGCTGGAGTAGAAAACTTGAACATCATCGAGGGAATAATGGGCCAATATGTATAACTAGATGTCCTAAAAGAAAATCTCTGACCCAGTACCACCAAGTTAGGCCTAGGATTGAATTTTATTTTTCAACAAAACAACGATCCTAAACATTGTGCCAGAAGGGTCGAAGAATGGTTGCTGTACAATGCTTCACGTCAGTTAAGAACACCACCACAATGGCCTGACCTTAGCACCATAGAGCACCTCTGGCAGGATCCTAAACATTGTGCCAGAAGGGCCGAAGAATGGTTGCTGTACAATGCTTCACGTCAATTAAGAACACCACCACAATGGCCTGACCTTAGCACCATAGAGCACCTCTGGAAGGATCCTAAACATTGTGCCAGAAAGGTCGAAGAATGGTTGCTGTACAATGCTTCACGTCAGTTAAGAACACCACCACAATGGCCTGACCTTAACACCATAGAGCACCTCTGGCAGGATCTTAAAAGGAGGCTGAGGCATCACAAAATAAAAAATAAACATCAACTCTCAGAGGCCCTTAAGGAGGAATGGCTGAAAACCGATCCAAATTTTACAAGAAAACTAGTTAGCACAATGAACAGTCGTCTGAGGGAGGTTATAACAAATAAGGGAGGTCCCATTGATCATTAGATAATTTTTCAAAATTCATCAAAAGAGCTTATATTTAAAAGGAAAAAAATAAATAAATTGTTTCATGGTTTTTTCTCTTTCGCTTTTAACCCTCTTTTTTGATTAAAACAAAATAATCATAAGTGTATGTAGAATTTTTTTACTAACTGTATATATATGTATATTTCAGTATTACATCCGTCCTACTTGTTTTTTACAGCCCTGATAAAGGCTTGAAGTTCAAGCCGAAACGTCGGTACAATAAAACCATTTTTATGATAAAATGTAGTTTTATTAAGCAGCAGTGACCGAACCCCGACAATCCCTACCTTGCTATATTAAGGACGTTTCGGCTAATCTTTGGTAGCCTTCGTCAGCTAAAAGAAAAAGTCACAAATGCAGAATTGATAAACAGATTAATTAAACCAAAAATGAAATATTGTTCAAAGATCTACAAATAAGAATCACTTGTAAAAACATTTTATTGTTAAAACCTATAGGTAACAGAGCATAAACAGTGAAGAATAGATTTTTCCCAGAACTTATTTGAGCATGGAAAATAATCATAAAACATACAAAGAAATGAAATAAGTAGAAATGAACAGTCAGTAATAATATTTTTCATCTTAACTTATATTCAAGATCTACTGTGTATTTGTCAAATACCACTCACTGACCTATCATCGCCCAGCCCAAACCACTCACTCACTCACTGACCTATCATCGCCCAGCCCAAACCACTTGACAGAAAAATATGAAATTTAGCATGGACACTCTCTTTAAGATGTAAAAGGATTTCTTGATGTTCAAATTTTTAAGTAATTTTATAGGGGTTTGAATATCTAGTTGGTTTTAAAGAAAGCAGGCACGCCTAGGCAGCATGCGTTGCTAGGACTTGAATATCTAGTTGGTTAGAAAGAAAGCAGGCACGCCTAGGCAGCATGCGTTGCTAGGACTTGAATATCTAGTTGGTTAGAAAGAAAGCAGGCACGCCTAGGCAGCATGCGTTGCTAGGACTTGAATATCTAGTTGGTTAGAAAGAAAGCAGGCACGCCTAGGCAGCATGCGTTGCTAGGACTTGAATATCTAGTTGGTTAGAAAGAAAGCAGGCACGCCTAGGCAGCATGCGTTGCTAGGACTTGAATATCTAGTGGGTTAGAAAGAAAGCAGGCACGCCTAGGCAGCATGCGTTGCTAGGACTTGAATATCTAGTTGGTTTTAAAGAAAGCAGGCACGCCTAGGCAGCATGCGTTGCTAGGACTTGAATATCT
This sequence comes from Gonocerus acuteangulatus, assembly GCA_946811695.1. Taxonomy (NCBI): domain Eukaryota; kingdom Metazoa; phylum Arthropoda; class Insecta; order Hemiptera; family Coreidae; genus Gonocerus; species Gonocerus acuteangulatus. The sequence continues at coordinate 111,643,919 of OX328125.1, read as the reverse complement.
AGTTGGTTTTAAAGAAAGCAGGCACGCCTAGGCAGCATGCGTTGCTAGGACTTGAATATCTAGTTGGTTTTAAAGAAAGCAGGCACGCCTAGGCAGCATGCGTTGCTAGGACTTGAATATCTAGTTGGTTAGAAAGAAAGCAGGCACGCCTAGACAGCATGCGTTGCTAGGACGACCACAAGTCAGCTGTTAACGTACTGTATCTATTTCATAATATTATTTTTATTTGCGGTTCATTTCAACTATGATGGCAGTCTTTGAATTCGTAGAAGGTAGAAAAATGATGTCTCTCCACTGTTTTTCAAAGTATTTATTAGCAAAAGCTTTTCGAGAACATGGTTCTCATCGTCAGTGCATCTACAATTTTCACAAAAAACACGCATATATTAATTTAAAAAAATATTTATATGTATTCTTATTACTAAAGCTATGACAAATATTTATTACAGAGATATTTATAAGTATTCTTATTACTAAAGCTATGACAAATAATGTTACCTATTACTCCACCGGTAGTACTGCTAACAGCCTCTCCGAACAGGTGTGAGGTAATGAGACTATTCCGGGTGAGCAGAGTATATATATTGACGTTGGATATTGGAGATCACAAGAATCAAGGTTGTTGAACCAGAGACCACTGAACTTTCTGTTGGAGACAGTGTATGGGGAAGGATTATGTCGGGTTATTTGATGTCATGTGTGTGAAGGGGTAGTCAGTCTGAAGGTGTCAGAGTAAGGGATGACGGGTCTGTCAGGTGGTGGGTCCGAGGGATGGTGTCTTTTGTTGGGATATGAAAATTTTCCTAAGGTCTGATGTTGGGAAGTTTATTTGTTCGTTTAGTAATAAATCTTTATTACGGTGAATGGCCTTTTCTATTTCTAACATTTCATGATAATTGGATTTCTTAGAATAATTTATGTTTTTTAAAATTTTGATTCCCGTATGTGTGTTAAATTGGTGTGCTGTATTTTTGATGTGTTCTGCAAAATTTGAGTGAATGTTGTGGTTGTGTATAGCTTTAACGTGTTCGTCTATTCTTTGTGAGAACTTGCGATATGTTCTCCCAATGTAAATTTTTTTGCACGAGCATTCTAATTGGTAAATTCCACTTTTATCAAATTCTTTTATTTCATCTTTAGTGTGTGATAATGACTTTTTGGTATTAAATGTATTCTTAAAGGAAACTTTGGCTGTGTCTTTCAAAATGTTTTTTAATTTTTCGGAAATTGGTCCTAAATATGGTATCGAAATGTACCTTGTATTGGAAATTATTGGCGTTAGTGTCGGGAAAACAACTTTAAGAGTCAGAGATTTTTCCTTATTACGTATAAGTTTGTCTATAATTTTGTGTGAGTAGCCGTTGTTAGACGCAATTTGTTTAATTGTATTTATTTCACTTTGATAATTTTCTAGGGACATTGGAATTTTGAACAATCTATCTATCATGGAGTGGAATGCCGCTAATTTGTGAGAGATATGGTGGTTAGAAAGTGAGTGTATTATTGCATCAGTGTGAGTGGGTTTCCTGTAAATTTTAAAGTCGAATTTATTACTGTCGGTAATGGTTATGTTTATGTCGAGGAAATTTATAGAACGGTTATTGTCCATAATTTCCATCGTGAATTGGATTTTTGGGTGAAATGAGTTTATGTGTTTCAAAAACATATCTAACTGTCTCCGAGTACCTTCCCATAAACAAATTATGTCGTCCACGTATCTATAGTAAAATTTAATATGTTTATTTATGTTAAAACTTGGGTTTAAATATTTATTTTCTAAGTTATTCATAAAGATATCGGCTAGCAAGGGAGAGAGATTCGAGCCCATTTGGAGTCCTTCATGTTGTTTAAAATATTTGTTATCAAATTTGAAGAAATTGTGGTTGATACATATGTTAAACGCTTCTATAAGTTCGTATTTAAAGAGGTTACCGTTTTTTGAATTGTTGATAAGGTTTTCTAAAATTACCTTAACTTCTGTGGTTGGTACATTAGAGAATAAGTTTTTTACATCAAATGATACTAATATTGCATTTTTGGGAGGTCTGATATCTCTTATATTATTAATGAGTTCGCCGGTGTTTTTTATGGAGTAATTAGAAGACCACTGAATTTTCTGTTGGAACAGATTGTTCAAAGAGCGGGATAGTTTACTCACAGATGTGTTTGTGTAGGAAACAACTGGTCTAATAGGAAAGGGTGGTGGTTTGTGTATTTTCAAAAGTCCATAGAGTCTGGGTGGTTGTGGGTTTGGATGTTTGATGTGAAATGTGTCTTTGTTAGAAAAAAGTGTGCATTGATTGTTAACGAATTGTCTAACTATAAGATTATAACTATTGGTGGGGTCTCTGTTCATAGGTTCAAGATTATTATCGTTAATGAAGTCGTACATACTATTTTTGTAGTCAGTTGTGTAAAGGATTACTGTAGAGTTGCCTTTATCGGCTTTGGTAAGAGTAAGTTGATGATCTTTAATTTTCCTGGATATTGATTTTAAGGTATTAAGTTCAGTGGGTATGTATGTTTTAGCTTTATTTAATTCTTTCTTAATGGTAACAGAACATATAGTTTTGAGGGAGTTGCGATTTTCGGTTTCAAGATTATCAAGGGTGCAGTCTATGTCTAACGCAAGATCTTCAAGGTCATGTATATTGGGTGATTTTTTTGGATTATATTTAAGTCCTTTGTCTAATAGAGCTTGTTCTATAGGGCTGAAGGCAAAAAAACTGTGGGCACTGAAAAACAGTGGAGAGACATCATTTTTCTACCTTCTACGAAATCGAGAACTCCACAAATAACGCTGCATACATCACAGTCTTTGAATTACTAGAAATAAACTGTGATTTTGTCCCTATAGAGTTTACGCTGTACCTGGTGATGGTCCATCCGAGGTAATAATATCCCGAACCCTTGTACAGCCTCCTCATCCATCAGCATCCCCAGTCAGAACACTTCTTGGTACTGTTCTCAAATATAATGGGTGTTTCCAAATGATATCTTAGAAACATAATTTTTTGAATTTTAACGTACATTTATTATTGACAACGAATTTTAACCTGTGCTGTTTAAACTCCTGTTACTGGTAACCTATAAAAACGGGTTATCTGTAGGTTATCTGTTTCTTGACACTGTTCCGGAGCTCCAGTGTCAAGAAACATTATACTTTGGTTACTTATAAATTAATGAATTACGTATAGTATGACGGGCTCTGTAGTCTCAATTTTGACGATATATTATATATTTATAAAATAACTACTTATCTGTCGTGACCAAAGATGGGCATAATTTTATTTATAAATAAAAATACGAATTTATTCGTACTTCATATATTTGTAAATACGAATATAAATAAATTCGTATTATAAGTGTGAATACGAATTTATATTTATTCACGTATATAAATATAAAAATACAAATAAAATTTTATTCGCAAATTTTCCTGCGAATACAAATAAATTCACAGAAAAAATTGTAAATAATCACAAAAAATGTGAATAATTACAAAAAATCAAGTGTTTACAAAAAAAATCAAATCAAAATATACGAATACAAATTTATTCACATTATAATTTGTGAATAAAAATTTATTCACAATAAAATTCGCAAATAAATTATGGATTTATTCGTATTAAGATGATATTACGAAAGTTGAAGGTGATTTTTTTTATTTTATTTATTTTTTTAGGCGCTTAACGTCTAGGTAATTAGCGCCTAGATTTTTTTTTACCCGAGTCCGCCGCGGAACCACCAGCCATGCTGCAGTGGCATAGTTTACCCCGAGTCCGCCGCGGAACCACCAGCCATGCTGCAGTGGCATAGTTTACCCCGAGTCCGCCGCGGAACCACCAGCCATGCTGCAGTGGCATAGTTTACCCCGAGTCCGCCGCGGGACCACCAGCCATGCTGCAGTGGCATAGTTTACCCCGAGTCCGCCGCGGGACCACCAGCCATGCTGCAGTGGCATAGTTTACCCCGAGTCCGCCGCGGGACCACCAGCCATGCTGCAGTGGCATAGTTTACCCCGAGTCCGCCGCGGAACCACCAGCCATGCTGCAGTGGCATAGTTTACCCCGAGTCCGCCGCGGAACCACCAGCCATGCTGCAGTGGCATAGTTTAACCCGAGTCCGCCGCGGAACCACCAGCCATGCTGCAGTGGCATAGTTTAACCCGAGTCCGCCGCGGAACCACCAGCCATGCTGCAGTGGCATAGTTTAACCCGAGTCCGCCGCGGAACCACCAGCCATGCTGCAGCGGCATAGTTTACCCCGAGTCCGCCGCGGAACCACCAGCCATGCTGCAGTGGCGTAGTTTGTCGTCATCTGTACCTCTGTGAATTTATTTGTATTCGCAGGAAAATTTGCGAATACAATTTTATTTGTATTTTTATATTTAATATACGTGAATAAAAATAAATTCGTATTCACATATACATTTATTGTATAGGTCTCATTTTGAGGAATGTGAGTAATTAACACAGCTCCTGCGTGCCATTGTACTTTGTAGCCACGTTGAGGAAAATGTCTATAATTTCTCCTCTCCGAGAGATCCTTCCTTAAATAGAGGGTGGACTTTAAGCCCCTCTCACGGGACTTTATCCTTTTTATATTTAAATAGGTCGTTAAATATAATTAAGCCGCTCTTTTTCTAAGAGAGCCGATGGAAAAACTTTTAATTAATTCATAAAAGGACAAGAAATAAACTTTTAAAGAGTTAATTTTACTCTGTAATTTCTCAAAGACTTTACAAACAAGACTCTGTAGAGGAGTAGATTATAGATAATGTAACTTCTCTTATGTTCCAGAACTATATTATATTTTACTTGGAACATTGCTGGAACAATTCTAAAGTTACTAATAACTGTAATGGAATTACTCACGTTTATCTGGATGACTATTTAACAGAAAACACGACTTGAACAGATAACTCTGTCTATTTTAGTAACCTTAGATTTAACTGGTGATATAACTTGATATTCCAAGCTAAAACTGCAGCATTAAAAAAAACAACTTTCTTGAAATGTTTATATTTTCATTAATTTTTAGCTTGGTCCAGCCCTCCTTCCATAGGGAGAAACCTCATATCGCAATCCGGAAGTGCTGACTAGAACATTTTACGTTTAGAACCCCAAGAGAACGAAAATAGCGGAACTTCAAATTTGTGTATATAAATATATATATATATATATATATATATATATTTTTTGTGTAGGCTACACAAGCTCCCTTCTGCTCCGACCAGTAGCTGGAGTCTAAGAGAGATCGGTGAGCCACAGACATTGAACAAAGAGAAAGCCATTGCTAACACTTCACTTGGTCACTGCAGCAGATCTCTAGGCCTATGTACCTCTGAATATCAACATTAAATATAACGTTTTATCCTAGAATATTTTGTCTTTATGACTGCTAGATTAAAAAAATACTATGATATGTAAAATTTATTTAAAAGGGGAAAAATATAGTGACTTGAATGTATGCACATTATAATAATCAAAAAAATAAAAATATTGTTATTCATTTATACACTTTTCAAATATTCTTTGCCTGTGCTCAGCACACAGACTCTTACTGCCTGTGTTCAGCACATAGACTCTTACTACACTTTGCACAATGTGTTACAGCTTTCCTGTCTTTTTTACGACCAAAAACACCACATGGTATATATGGCCATCCTCTTTTTCACTCGTATCACATACCTCACCAATTTCACTGACTTCACTATCCAAATCGTCTCCAAACTCTCAGTTTTTCTCTTCTAAAATTTTCCAAAGCAACTCATTGTGAATTTCATCTTCAGTGAAAAATAATTTATCGCCAGACGTACTAAATTCGATAAATAAAAATATTACATAAACCAGAACGTGGGGTCGCCCGTGACCCAAAGGCATTATATACGTTCACAGGGATAGGAATGAGAAAAGCCTGACTCTCTATAATGATCACCTTGGCAGATCAGGAAGGTAGAGGATCGGATATGTTTAACAGGTCGAATGTGTAGGAAATAACAAATATTTTCAGAGCTCAGGGGTCACGGGTGACCCCATGTTGTGATTCTATGGTTAAGGAAGAGACGGGAAGCTATTATAAACAAGGAATTTGTTAAAAAAAAAAAAAAAAATGTGTATTTTTTGTGAGAGTTACCATGCGATTATTATGTTATTTCAATATGTGGTTATATTCTGGAAATTATTTTAATTCGTTTACGATGTTGGAGTATTTGTGCTAATATATGGACTACCTTGAGTAAGTAAGGGTGGGTTTACACTTGCTAGTTATTGCAGGAAATTTATATCAGACAGAAATTGCGACTAGTGTAAACCATGAGCAATTTATGTCTGAGATATATATTTCTATTACGAACTATAAGTGTCGACACTTCTATACCACCAGGTGTAAACACAGATTTTTACGAGAAGAATTTAATTTCAGAGATAAATATCTTGGCTACTAGCTGTATTGTCGACACTTCTATACCAACAGATGTTAAACACTGATTATTTGTGCTTTCGGTGAATTTATCGCAAATTAGAACAAATCCAAAACCATCCTATAGATATCCATGACATAAATGTCTAGCTATTTCTGTCAGAATGTAAACCTTCAAGAGAATATCTATCCGACACCTGACATATATTTCCTGCGAGAAGTGTCAGATGTAAACGCACCCTAAGTCGTGTAAGTCATGTGGGATGAGTAAGTTCTCTAGTTTCCTGGAGTCTGTCAGTATGTGTTTTATAGTATGTGGAGGTGTAGAGCACTTGGATGTGTGGGAATAACGGGGGAGCTTGTCACCAGCTATAACGAAGTAATTTAGAAGAAATAGGTAATAAAAAGTCCTTCACGCAGGAGCTGCATAACTTAGCACTTTCCTCAGAATTTGGGTTGCGTAGACTGGTTTCCAGAACAATTTGCTTAAAATATCCTACATAAATAAAATAAAAACATGAATAGTTCTCTTTTAATTTTGTAATGAATAACTGATCAATTATTAATTTGCTTCCAGAGTTATGTTTACACATGGTACCTACTACACTACTTGATAAATACAAAAAACTTCATATTTTCATATACAGATGTAAACACTGATTATTTGTGCTTTTGGTGAATTTATCGCAAATTAGAACAAATCCAGAACTGTCCTATACATATCCATGACATAAATGTCTAGCTATTTCTGTCAGTATGTAAGCCTTCAAGAGAATATCTATCCGACACCTGACATATATTTCCTGCGAGAAGTGTCAGATGTAAACGCACCCTAAGTCGTGTAAGTGATGTGGGATGAGTAAGTTCTCTAGTTTTCTGGAGTCTGTCAGTATGTGTTTTATAGTCAACTGTTCATTACACTCTGGAGATATTGGCCTTTCTTTCCTCTCCATTAAGTAGGAGTGCATAAGAAGCGAATGACCAATCCTGAAAATGGTTGACAAATCCTGCAAAGTGTAAAGCTATTTGAACGCTTAATAAGCTTTCTATACTATTCCTACAATTTTTTATCCGACAATGATGTCAAGGACTACTCGAATATATATATTCGAGTATTCCTTCTTGGAATCCAACCTGTTCAAAATCTTGCAACCATGACAGTCACAATGACTTTCGGAAACGACTTCCTCAGGAATGCAACTACTTTACCAAATTGCTTTGGTTATAAGCAGGAAGCTCCAAGTGGATGCGAGATTGAACCAAAACCCAGACCATGGTAATACCCATTTCCAGGACCATTTCCTCGCTGTAGTCAGACCATGACCAACAGCTGTGACCAAGATACAGACCGTTTCTCTCACAGCAATCACATTATCACCGCATCTTATATTTCCGTAGGCTCTGTAGACAATCTTGCTTTATTATACACCGTGCTTTACGAGTGTGGTGTCTCGTCCATGAATGTTATTGGTGAAGCGATCTAGCAAAATGCTTTCCTAAGGTTGCTGCTTTCATGTAGCTGGGCTTATACTATATACATTTATTCAAAGACAGTCATTTTCTCTATAATAATAATGGCTGGGTCTTCCGTGGTCTAGTGGCTAGCGCGCTAGATTCAAAATGTAAAAACACAAAATATCTTGTGCAGGCAAGACGCAATATATATATATATATATATATATATATATATATATATATATATATATATGTAAAGTTGGATTGGTTCCAACTTGAGATAGCTACATAATAAGAGTTTAAGAATTGTTTCATCTCCCGCCGACAGTGCAATGCCTGTCTCCTTCCCTTACCTCTTCCTGTCCCTGTTTCCTTTAATCAGTAGACGTTTGACTCCTCACCTAGATGGATCTATATTATCAGATTCCTACTCCAATGATCATGTAATTTTGATTTCTTCTTTACAGGTATGTTCAGTTATTGTTATTGCTCTTGTACATACCATAGTATTGTCATTATTCTGTAATCATCTTATATCCTTTATAAAAATAAATCTTCTTTACAGATGCAATCATTGTGATTCTTATCCCGAGTACGAATCTTACAAATCAAAATTACATGATCATTGGAGTAGGAATCTGATAATATAGATCCATCTAGGTGAGGAGTCAAACGTCTACTGATTAAAGGACACAGGGACAGGAAGAGGTAAGGGAAGGAGACAGGCATTGCACTGTCGGCGGGAGATGAAACAATTCTTACCCTATTATTATGTAGCTATCTCAAGTTGGAAGCAATCCAACTTTACATATATATATATATATATATATATATATATATATATATATATATATGAAAAGTAACACAAAAGTTACTGTATAAAAACGGGTGATTTTTTCCCCAATCAAACTGCTCAAACTTGAACTGCTGACGATTTACCTCAATATTGTTAGACAAGGATAAATAGAATCTCAGAGGCTATAAGAATGAGTGATGCGGGATTTGCTTCCAGTTTGGGTGTATCGTGGTGTTGATATTAGGTATCTGCAAAATATGCATTTATTTTTAGTCTAGGTAAGTGTCTGCAATCTGTTATATTGGGGAATCTGCGCAATTATTAGGTAAAATAATTATACAAAACGTAATGAGCATTGACACACAAGAAAACGGTACAGCATTGACGGATCATGCAATAACAAAAAAACACGGTTTCAATTTTAAAGAATTCAAAATATTAAATAAAGAAAGAAATGCCCTAAAAATAAAAATAAAAGAAAATATTTATATTTTAAAAAATTCGAAAATAGCAGTGAACAAAAGAACTGATCTGAAAAATGTACACCAAATTTTCCATGGTATGATAGATTAATACCCAAAAATTTTAAAAAATATTTGACGAGTAGACTTAACTAGGAAAACAACTAAGGACAGATAACGACAGGGCCATTTTGGCAATCCACTTACAGGTTTAGTAATAAGCCGGACTCCAGAGGGAGTACTTGGGAACGAGAGGACTTCCTTGCAAGGTAGGACTTAACACTTTTTATAAAAAATATGTAATTTAGTTATAATTATTTCAATATTTAGGGTAGGGGTAATATTTAAGGGAGCATGATAATTTTTTAATGCATTTTGTGGAACGTTGATAGTTTTAATATAATAAAAAAAGGTTTCTGTGATGTTCAAAAAAATGATATTTTGTTGTAGAAGTGCCCCTGAAGAGGTCCGAAGAAAGGACGCACGAAACATGTCGGGCCCAATAAATAAAGTAGTATAAAAAAAGGGAAATCTGCTTTAATGACCTCATGCCTACTAGGATATATATATATATATATATATATATATATATATATATATATATATATATATATATATATATATATATATATATATATATATATATATATATGAAAAGTAACACAAAAGTTACTGTATTAAAACGGGTGATTTTTTTCCCCAATCAAACTGCTCAAACTTGAACTGCTGACGATTTACCTCAATATTGTTAGACAAGGATAAATAGAATCTCAGAGGCTATAAGAATGTCTGATGGAGGATTGTCGTCTAGGTAGGATGTATCGTGGCGTTGATATTAGGTTTCTGCAAAATATGTATTTATTTTTAATCTAGGTAAGTGTAGGTGTGCAATCTGAATTTTTACAATTTTCTTCTACGTTTTTTTTGTTCTCTATTTTACAGTAAAATGACCTCTAAGAAATGGTGTTAATGTGAAACAAATTACGGATTCGGAAATAGGGACGTCAAAAAAATACGCATACATTTTTTTCCATATTTTGCCTACGGTTTTTTCTCTATTTGACTTTCAAATGAGCTAGAATCTGATGTGATGGTGGTTAACCAACCCGCTCATCGTAATCAGTGACCCCAAAAAGGACCATACCACTCAAAGTATTTTTTTTCATATTTTGCCTACGGTTTTTTCTCTATTTGACTTTCAAATGAGCTAGAATCTGATGTGATGAAGGTTAACCAACCCGCTTATCGTAATCAGTGACCCCAAAAAGGACCATACCACTCCAAGTATTTTTTTTCATATTTTGCCTACGGTTTTTTCTCTATTTGACTTTCAAATGAGCTAGAATCTGATGTGATGAAGGTTAACCAACCCGCTTATCGTAATCAGTGACCCCAAAAAGGACCATACCACTCCAAGTATTTTTTTTCATATTTTGCCTACGGTTTTTTCTCTATTTGACTTTCAAATGAGCTAGAACCTGATGTGATGATGGTTAACTAACCCGCTCATCGTAATCAGTGACACCAAAAAGGGCCATACCACTCCAAGTATTTTTTTTTAGATCTAACCTGTGTTATCAATTTACTGTTTTAATATACTAACATAATTTTTCCTATGACCATATACAATACATTGCTTTAGTAAATGTATATTCTATGAACCCTGATGTGCCTAAAGGTGTGTGTGACCTAGTAAAGACCAAGGATACCTTAGAGAGATAACCTAGGACCAGGTGTTGTCATGGAGGTCACGTGTCTCACTAATCCCTGACACGTGTCCTGATTTGGGGCTTATAGTGTCACCAGCAACATGGCTGACTTACTCACGGGCAGGTACAAACACGGGTCACGTCAGCAGATCGTTAGTACTTTTAAGGCGACATATAGTGGGTGAGTTAGAATATCAGAACAGATAGAATTATTAAAAATAGTTCCAGAATAATGTTGAAGTGTTTGGAACAATATGCCGTAAAATGGGGTCACATTTGTACGCTCTGGTGAAATTGTTACAAAAAAAAAAAAAAAAGTAAAATCTAAAAAGTATAATAGTCAGGTAAAATGTTTATAATTCTCAGAAAAAATATAAAAACTGAGGACTGATAGTGATGCTAAAGAAAAATGCAGTTTAAAAAATAAATAAATCATTAGAAAAAGGTAAACAAATTATTAAGAATATTTTATTATTAAATTAATGTTTATGTTCAATATGACCAGCATTCTTCCTAATTCACCACCGCAATTTGCTTTTAATAATATTGCTTTTAAGCTGTCAGGAAAGTCCAACTTAAATTACCTCCTGCTTATGTGTTTGTCACACATTTTTTCTAGGAATTATAAACATTTTCCCTGACTATTATACCTTTTTGTGTAGCCTAATAAACAGAGATGTTTTTAGTATAACTTGCAAGAATATCCACCGTGCCATCCGTTGTCCCGTAAAAATATGATTTTAATTATTTTTTTTTTAATTTAATTTACGAGCTTCGCAACGACGGCGACTTGCTCTTTTTTTTTTTTTTTTTTTTTTTTTTTTTTTTTTTTTTTTTTTTTTTTTTAAGATACAGTAAAAAATACAAATTTATGTATTCACAATTAACAGTAACTTATAGTACTAAATACAAAAAAAAAAAAAAAAGTTTAAGGAGAGCATAAGACAAAAGTTAGTAGGTTTGTGTTAAGAATTAATTGCTAAACATTATTTAGAGCCTTGCTATTTGAACTATAGTTAATGTATTTACATAACTTATCACTAAAACTAACTGCATTTATTTAACTATTTATTAGGTCATGGAGGATGTTGTGGTTTTCCATTAATGACCAAGTAAAATTGAGTAATAATTAAATAATAGGGAGAGAAAAAAAATATAAAAAAAAAATAAATAAAATAAAAATAAATAAAAATTATCTTAAAATATCTTTCGTTTCCTCAGATTCTGTGGTAAATGTTTATGTCTTTTAAATATTGAAGTATAGAGTTTATGTATGGACTACCCTCTGTGAGAAGTTCTTGTAGGTCGTGTGGAATGTTCAGTTTGTCGCGTCTTTTACATTCAGTGAGTATGTGTTTAATTGTCAGTGTTGTGTTACAAACTCTGCATATTGGTTTGTCTTTTTTCTCCATGAGGTAATTATGTGTGGGCAACGAGTGTCCAATGCGAAGTCTGGTCAGTACTACTTGGTCTCTTCTTGTCAAGGTATGTTGTTCGTTACTCCAAGCTTTTACTGTGTTTGATTTTAATTAATAATTTATTCTGCATGTCTTAAATACAAAAAAATTCAGCTCAAGTGCTAGAAATAAAATAAAAATACCTAAAACTTAAGCAACAGTGACTGTTTAAAAAAAAAAAAAAAAATATTAAATATATTGGAAATGGGTTACTTTTGGATAAGGCAACATAGCCTTAAAATAGTTTGTTTCGGCCAAAACTATCACCTGACGAAGGATGTGTGGGTCGACTTACCAGTAACCCTGTATATTTTTCTGTTCGCACTCATTGGGCATAGTTCTACCCTTTGGTAACTATTAAATGAAAATATCCTATCAGTATAGGTCTGTAAGAATTTCACCACACAGTACTAATGTGACCCCATTTTGCAGTATAGGATCAATTGAATATATTTAGTCTAGATAGTGGCTACACAATTTGGAGAATGTGAAAAACCAACAATACCAAATCATAGGTTAAGACCAGTAATTATGTTGAGTTGTAGAGCACCTGGTTGTGTGGCAATGATGGGAGAGCTTGTAACTAGGTTATAACGAACCAATTTAGAAGAAATAGCAAAAAAAAGTTTGAGTCACGGAAAATGCGTCGTATTAGTGCAACAATGAAATACTGTTGATATTTAGAATGTTTATAATGTACTTTTCACGAAATGAGTTCGCGCACAACGGCCTCCAAGATATCGCAATAGTATTACTAAAGTGGCACAACTCAAAAATCAATTCAATTAATAATTTTTCAGTTCTGACTATGAAATACATGGTAAGTATCTCTTTATCTCTTTATCAACCATCAAAACCTAGCTACAGAGCTTGTACACCAGAGGGAACTTGTGTCACCCTTTCTGACTTCATGCTATTCCCCCTATATAGGCAAGAGTGACACATGTTCAGTTGACTTTTATTCTGAGTTTTGTCACTTTAGAAATACTAGTGCGATATGTGTATTTTTGGCTAAACTTCAGTTTAGCAGTAAACATTCCCAAAAAGGAATAAATTACCAAAATAAATTTCTATACATTATTGAAAAAATAAAAAAAAGGAAATATCCCGGGAGACCCAAAAATTTCTACGTGCCTTTTTTTAGAGCACTCTGAATTCTCCGGGGATCACCGAGAGGCAGAATCTCAAAACGATATTCAATTTGTGAAAGCAATAGAAATGTTTCATCAAATCTAAAAACAATAACAAAAAAATACAATGGTTTAAACAGTCATGCAATGTCGTTTCCTGGTTAAAGGATATTTATTTCTTTATGAGCATCTGCTAACAAGGTGATTCGATTAATTGAATTATTACATAAATATGCAATTATACGATTGGAATTTCACATATACATTCAATTATACAAATAATCATATATCCAATTGTAAGTTATAATTAACATAAATAATCTAAGTGTGATATATGTAAAACATTGAAAACAAGAGACTAATTGCATAATAATTATTACATTATTTATTGGTTTTATTTGTGAAACACTACTCGCACTGTATCAGTGTATAAGAACGTTAATCTTTAATAGAAATAATTAAACAAAAAAATAAAATAAAATAAGAGCAGAGATGGGCATAATTTTATTTATAAATAAAAATACGAATTTATTCGTACTTTATACATTTGTGAATACGAATATAAATAAATTCGTACTTCATATATTTGTGAATACGAATATAAATAAATTCGTATTCATAAGTGTGAATACGAATTTATTTTTATTCACATATATTAAATATAAAAATACAAATAAAATTTTATTCGCAAATTTTTCTGCGAATAAAAATAAATTCACAGAAAAAATTGTAAATAATCACAAAAAATGTGAATATTTAAAAAAAATCAAGTGATTACAAAAAAAATCACATTAAAATATACGAATAAAAATTTATTCACATTATAATTTGTGAATAAAAATTTATTCACAATAAAATTCGCAAATAAATTATGAATTTCCTCGTATTAAGATGATATTACAAACGTTATTGAAGGTGATTTTTTTTTTTTTTTTTTTTTTTTTTTTTTTGATGGAGGTACAGATGACAAACTGTGTCCCTGCAGCATGGCTGGTGGGCCCGCGGCAGACTCGGGGTAAACAAAAAATCTAGGCGCTAATAACCTAGACGATAAATGCCTTAAAAAAAAAAAAATCACCTTCAGTAACTTTCGTAATATCATCTTAATACGAATAAATTCATGATTTATTTGCGAATTTTATTGTGAATAAATTTTTATTCACAAATTATAATGTGAATAAATTTTTATTCGTATATTTTAATGTGATTTTTTTTCTAATCGCTTGATTTTTTTTAAATATTCACATTTTTTGTGATTATTTACAATTTTTTCTGTGAATTTATTTTTATTCGCAGAAAAATTTGCGAATAAAATTTTATTTGTATTTTTATATTTAATATATGTGAATAAAAATAAATTCGTATTCACACTTATGAATACGAATTTATTTATATTCGTATTCACAAATATATGAAGTACGAATTTATTTATATTCGTATTCACAAATGTATAAAGTACGAATAAATTCGTATTTTTATTTGTAAATAAAATTATGCCCATCTCTGAATAAGAGTACGAAAAATTGTACATAAAATGATGACTACACATTAGTATTTCTAAGAGATCTGACACCAAAATTCTGTATGCAATTTTTTTTTTTCAATTTCTCAAGGATTTTTGCATGTTATAGCTGAGAATTCTATACTCAAAATATTCAATTACGTCTAGTTTTTTTAGCAAATCTGGTTTTTGAATATCCATCCGTTGTGTTCTGATTCAGCGGTAATCCTGAAATTCCATGTTTTGTATAGGTTTTTCACCTTGCGCTAAAGCATATTAGAATTATAGACAAAGGTACCCAAAAGTAATCATAATTTTTACTTTGGACTTCATTTTGTTTTCCACGGGCGTTCCACCACACATACAGCAACACACACCCTCCTGACGGAGAACTTCGGTTTAGGCGTTGATACTGGAAAATGGCCTCGAGGCAACCGTTAGTTTTGACAGCTTCATGTTGTCATGAAGGATCCATTTTTCCTCTCCGGTCAGAATTCTATCAAGAAATGGATCATTAGAACGCTCTGCTCATCGTAGCATTTGGTACCTCAGTAATTATAATTAATAAGGTACTCAATGCTCCTGCTGTGTGACACCAATTTCACGGAGGCTCCTCTGTTCGGCATAGCATGTGCACCCAATTCTCGCAGATAGTTCCACAATGATTAACCTCGGATCAGATTCCACGTCACCCTCGGCAAACCTCCTCTACGAATTTCAACCCTTGTTTACAGTCAACTTGTCACTATAAACTTCATTTATTTGTATTAGGCGCAGTTGTCGCACTAATTTCCTTACGATACTGAAAAAGCATACAATTGCACATATGGCCGACGGCCATAGCCACGTTGAATGCATCGGTTCCTGCTGATCAGCGAAGTTAAGCAACGTCGGGCGTGACAGTACCTGAATGGGTGACCGACCACGTGCCGTTGGCATTATAACCAAATATTATTATAGGGTGGCAACCTGTAGATAGCCCGGCTTTAGTAGCCTAATTGTTGATACGCCATTAAAAAAAAAAAAAAAAAAAAAAAAAAAAGTTGCACGTATGCTCTTCAGAAGGTACGAACCCCGCCATATTCTAACAAGACACTGAACAACATAATACTAAATAAAATGTTAAGAAAAGAGACTGATCCATTGGCGTATATAAGGGGGAGGGCTGAGGGGGCAGGAGCCCCCCCCCCCCGAAATGTTGACTTGATGGTAAAAACTTGTCGTAAAACCATTAAAAATAAATTAAATAAGATCACTTACTTCATAAAAAGTATTTTATTTTAGGTGTAATAGCGTTTTAGTTGCCTAAAACTATTCCAGGCTCTACATTTTTAGTATTCCATACCCCGGAAGTGGTCTCAGCCCCCCCCCCCGAAATGTTCCCAGCCCCTCCCGAAATTATTTTCTATATACGCCCATGATAATAGGCGTATATAGAAAATACGCCTATTTCTGATAACACTGTTCTGCACGAAAATCCTCCTTCAAACCAAAACATGCTTTCTTACTGTTTTCAAATGTGCTGAACACGAATTTGAAGTCAGATTCTGTCTATCACGCACAGTTTCTTGAGAAATTATAGTTTTTTATCCAAAAATGTGAGTTTTTTGTAAATTTGACGAATTTTTTTGGCATCAAAACATAGTGAAAAAAATTCAAAATCCCGATGATTTTGAGCGCAATGAAGTATATTTGAACGAAAAAAAATTTGATGGGAATATTACAAGTGGTTTAAGAAATATGGCTAAAAGTGTTTTTTCAGTTTTTGATCTTGAGGCAGGGATTTCGACATCTACTCAAGGACCTCACTTTTGAAGCAAAGTTAAATACTACTGAGAAAAAGGCTTGGATTGCTTTTCGAGAGGTATGTGCTAAGTTTTTGAGAGACTACCGAAAAATAGTCCAAGAACTGCTTACTTCATATAAAACATTGGTATGCAATATGTCCTTAAAAATACGTTTCCTGCATAGTCACCTAGACTTTTTCGCCCCAAATTTGGGTGCAGTTTCGGACGGACATGGAGAACGATCCCACCAAGACATATCCAGAATGGAAAAAAGATATACTGGCAAATGGAATGAGAAGATGCTGGCGGATTACTGCTGGATACTGCAGCGAGAGACAGAGGAGGAAGAGTACAAAAGAAAAAAAAATACTCATTGACGATGTGTGTATATTTTTTGAGTTGTGTCATATCTAGTATTATACCTGATAGCATGCAGGATTCAATTAATTATATTTTACCGTTGAAAAAGAAAAAAAATCTGTTATAATAAAGACAATAATTTTCAAATACAATTTTCCATTTTTTCCAAGTTTCTCCTCTTTTCTCTCAAAATCAGAGGGTGATAGAATTTTTCTGAGTTCAGATTCGGACTCAGCACACCTGAAAACATGAGAAACAGGCAAAATTGTTCAAGGGAGGGGAGAAACGTTTTTTTTTTGCAGAACAGTGTAATAATTGTAATATTTTATAATAAAAAATAGTTAGAAAGTAGTGAATATAAAAGTGAAATAAAACATGATAACAAAATATTTTTTAATTTAATTTACAATAATTAATAATGTGCATATCGAAATAGAAGTTTTTTTTTTTTCATTAGAAGTGAATGGTGTTTATCGATTAAAATCAGCTGTTTGTTGGGATGTTGTTCTTAACTTTAGTTATGACATGCCCAAGATAGTGGAAGGTTATCTTGCTCTCTGTAGCAGTAAATATTGAAACATTTTAGCTCTTGATAAGGCACTGAAGGTTTCGAAACATGTCGAGCAAGAATTAATAAATTATAGGAAGTTGGTAACACCTTTATTCAGTCCTCAAATATATTTTTATTTTTCAAGCTAAATAGGGTGCGGCCACACACTATGTCATTAAAAAGTTATTACAAAGACGTTTCAGTTATAAACCATTAGAAGAAAACCATCATTATTTACCATCTGTAAAATACTATACATCATACTGGTTAGGATATTAAATTTTAGATAATAAACATAAATTTCAGAAAACAGCTGGCCTGTATAAATGTGCATTATCTCTTTTGTTACATTATGCACATTTATACAGGCCAGCTGTTTTCTGAACACACACTGTTTTACACTTTCCTCCCTGGAGTGTAAAGAACTTAAAAATTAACCTAACAATGACACATTTCAATAAAAATGATCCACTTGCCTCACAATTTTACAAGTCTATGTACAATTCAATCAGCAAAGACAATCCCTCAGCACTCTTCACATTTACAGACGGATCTAAAACTAACAACGGGGCCGGCGCTGCAGCGATCACAGAAAATCAAATCAATACCATTAAATCACACGACTACACTACAGTTTACACTGCAGAATTACAAGGTATACACTTATCACTGACCAAAACAAATAACATAGAGGAAAGTGATATTATAATTTCCACAGATTCATTGAGTTCTTTACACTCTATGGAAAGCATTTACAACAACCATCCCATAATCACACAAATATACACCCAAATACACAGATTAAAACAACACAACATTACAATGCTTTGGATACCGGAACATAAAGACATAGGCCTAAACACAGACGTGGACAACCACGCTAAAGATATTTGATATTTATTTATTAAGAGTTTCGCAACTTTTGGCGACTTGCTCTTTAACATACATCAAGATATTACAAAATACTTTTTGCACATTGTATATATAACAAGTCAGTACATTTTATGAGGATAGCTAATACATTAGTGAGCTAATTAATAATAACAATAACATGTTTTATATAATATATTTCACAATAACAATACGGTAATATGATAGATATTAAATAGAGTGTGAAGAGGGGGAAAAAAAAAAAAAAAAAAAAAAAAAAAAAAAAGTGGGGGGAGGGTAGAAGAGGTAAGATTATATTGGAGATAGGGCTTTATATTTAAATGTAGGTTAATTAACTTAATTTCTTAAAAATGTAAATGATTTTATAAAGGCTATTTCGTTCATTATTTTAAATTAACTTTAGGAGGTAAATTGGAGATAAGGCTAGATTTTTGAATATAGGTTAATTGTCTTTAAGTGAGTTAGTATGGTGTTAATATGTGGACTATTTTCGGCAAGTAAGTCGTGTAAGTCATGAGGAATTGTTAGGTAGTCTCGTAATCTGCAGTCAGTAAGTATGTGTTTAACTGTTAATGTCTCGTTACAACATGCGCATACAGGTCTGTCTTGTCGTTCCATTAGATAGGAGTGCGTTAGTAAACTGTGTCCTAAGCGAAGTCTTGTAATAATAACTTGGTCTCGTCTTGTTAGGTTTTCTCTTGACCAGGGTATTATTGTATTTTTTATTTCCCGTAGTTTGCTTTGAGAGTTAGTCCATTCTGTCTGCCAGTCGTTTACTGTCTTATTTTCAGCTAGTTTGCATAGGTCAGTTGCTGTCATTTTGTTCAGGTCAGGTGTAGGTCTTTGAGTTGCAGTTTTCGCTAGTAAGTCTACTGTAGTGCTCTGTGAAATCCCTTCATGTCCAGGTAACCAAAACATAGTGATATGTCTGTTCTTTGTTTGTAGTTGGAATAATTGTGTAAAAATCTCTATGACCATAGGGTGTGTGCTGTAAATGTTTGTCATTGAGTGTAAGGAGCTTAATGAGTCAGTGCATATTGTTATGTCGTTCGTGTCTGTATCTTCAATGTTTTTGAGTGCTAAAAGGATTGCGTGTAGTTCTGCTGTGTAAACGAGATTGGCTAAATCACTGGTTACGGACAGACAACAAATTAAGAGAAATTAAAAACTCAATCAAAGTCTGGCATGATAATGATTTGTCTTTAAATAGAAGAGACCAAGTTGTCCTGACCAGGCTAAGAATTGGACACTCACTTATAACACATTCATACTTAATGGAAAGACGAGACAGACCCGTGTGCTTCCTGTGTAATGTTACCCTGACGATAAAACATATACTGACAGACTGCAGAAGACGAGACAGACCCGTGTGCTCACTGTGTAATGTTCCCCTGACGATAAAACACATACTCACAGACCGCAGAAGACAAGACAGACCCGTGTGCTCCCTGTGTAATGTTACCCTGACGATAAAACACATACTCACAGACTGCAGAAGACAAGACAGACCCGTGTGCTCCCTGTGTAATGTTCCCCTGACGATAAAACACATACTGACAGACTGCAGAAGACGAGACAGACCCGTGTGCTCACTGTGCAATGTTCCCCTGACGATAAAACACATACTCACAGACTGCAGAAGACAAGACAGACCCGTGTGCTCCCTGTGTAATGTTGCCTTGACGATAAAACACATACTGACAGACTGCAGAAGACGAGACAGACCCGTGTGCTCACTGTGCAATGTTCCCCTGACGATAAAACACATACTCACAGACTGCAGAAGACAAGACAGACCCGTGTGCTCCCTGTGTAATGTTACCCTGACGATAAAACACATACTCACAGACTGCAGAAGACAAGACAGACCCGTGTGCTCCCTGTGTAATGTTCCCCTGACGATAAAACACATACTCACAGACTGCAGAAGACGAGACAGACCCGTGTGCTCACTGTGCAATGTTCCCCTGACGATAAAACACATACTCACAGACTGCAGAAGACAAGACAGACCCGTGTGCTTCCTGTGTAATGTTCCCCTGACGATAAAACACATACTGACAGACTGCAGAAGACTAGAAAATTTACTCATGCCACACGACTTACACACATTACTCGCAGAAGGTAGCCCACACATCAACACTATATTACATTACTTAAAGAACAATAATTTATACAAAAAAATCTAGCCAATCTCCCTTCTTCTCCTTGTGCTTTCGATTTTAATACTTTACTTTAATAACCTATAGATCTGATCTAATTAAGCTAATGCACCTTATTTTAGTTATTTTGTGTATTATATTTTCATTGTAACTACAAATGAATTGTGGTTTATATTTGTATTTATTATCTTTATTCATATGAATCTCGTGGTATATGCATGCATGTGTATATATGCTATATGTTGTGTATATATGTATATATATATATATATATATATATATATATATATATAATGTTTGTATATATATGCATATATCTTATTTAAGTATAAATGTAAATTGTATCAACGTCAACAAAGTGTAAAAAAATTGTATATATTTTATAATCTGTATCAGTGCTCTTAGCCATAGTTGCGGAGCTCTTATAATGAAATAAATAAAAAAAAATTGTTACATTATAATTATTTATTAAAATAGTTTATTTGTTATAAACTAGCTGTTACCCGGCGTGCCATGCTACACCTACTTTCTGCATCTAGAAAAGCCCAAATAAATTAGAAACCGAGTAAGTAATATTAAAATCTAATAAGACAAATCTGTAACTGTTCGGCTTCACAGTTTCGAACCTATGACCTCCAAACTGTGAGTCCTAGACAATTTTAACCTAGTCTATGACACTCCCAGGATCAAGACCTACATGAGTACCAAGTTTGGTCAAATACGGTATAACGGTGTGGATTTGTATAAGAAACTAACATACAGACAGACAGCTGGTAGACGTTTTTGACCTAGTCTACGACACTCCCCGTGTCAAGATCCACATGTGTGCCATGTTTGATCAAAATCAGTCAAACGCTTTGGATTTGTATAAGGAACACACATACTCACAGACAGGTGGTAGACGTTTTTGACTTAGCCTACGACACTCCCCGGATGAAGATCTACCTGTGTGCCAAGTTTGGTCAAAATCGGTCAAGCGGAGTGGATTTGTATAAGGACCAAACAGCCAGACAGGTGATATATATATATATATATATATATATATATATATATATATATATATATATATATATATAGATTATTTTTTCCACCTTCCACCTGATAAATGAACAAGTGTTTTTAATTTCTATTTCCTGCATAATTATCAGAGTTAATTGTTCAATTTTCCATTAAGTACGAAAACACTAATTAATTGTTTGATATAGCTATTTATCGCTGGTTTATGACATGCATAAGCACCCATAGGCAACCATTAACTGTGGTATGCAAAGCAGTAAAATCCTTTTTATTGTTATAGTCTTTGCCTTCCTTCGAATCTAATTTCCAGCTCCCCCATATTTCCTCTACAGCTCTCTCCGGAATATTAGCGTAATAAATCTTCCAGCTCATATCTAAAATAGCTTTTGTTAATGTTAGCATCATTCGAATTTTATTATGTATCTCAACTTTTCGCATTTTTATAATAAAAATATTTTATATATATATATATATATATATATATATGTGTGTGTGTGTGTGTGTGTGTGTGTGTGTGTGTGTGTGTGTGTATAAAGCGGGAATCTAATGCAATTATTTTCAATTCCTTATCTATAACCGTTATCGAACAAAGAGGAACAACGTAGGTTTGTCTTGTGATAGTCAGATATATTTTTATATACCTATCTCGCATCCGGTTTAAATGTAGAAAAATTAAATCTTTTATTCCAGATTTTATTACTTTTTTTGATATAGCGAAATCTCCAGAGAAATCAAACAGGGTGTATGAAAAGGGACAGCTACGTTGAAAGAAACTTTAGCTTTAAATGGTATTCTTATGAAAATTAATTAGAGGGTTATTATAGAAATTTTAAAGAAAAAGGTATATTTTATTGGAAATTTATAATAATTGAATTGTTTTTTTTTTTGTAGTTTTATTAGGATGGCCCTAAGGCCGAAACGTTAAAAAATGCCTTTAAGGCCGAATCTTTAAAAAATGCCCCTAAGGCGAAAAGTTAAAAAATGCCTCGAAGGCCGAAACGTTAAATAATGTCCCTAAGGCGGAAACGTTAGAAAATGACCTATGGCTGAAACGTTAAAAAATGCCCCTAAGGCTGAAACTTTAGAATATGACCTAAGGCCGAAACGTTCAAAAATGGCCCTAAGGCCGAAACGTTAGAAAATGATCTATGGCTGAAACGTTCAAAAATGGCCCTAAGGCCGAAACGTTAAAAAATGCCCCTAAGGCCGAAACGTTAGAAAATGACCTATTGCTAAAACGTTAAAAAATGCCCCTTAGGCCGAAACATTAGAATATGACCTAAGGCCGGAACGTTAGAAATTGACCTATGGCTAAAACGTTAAAAATTGGCCCTAAAACCCGAAACGTTAAAAAATTTAAAATGTAAAAAATGATAAAGAATAAATTAATATGGTTTGATGTAAAGATCTTATACAGGTAAGAATGTGTTAAATAATTACAACTCACAATTTTTCCTTGGACAAATATTTATGGGCAACAATATATTTGTTGTTTTTTAGCTGAAAATGTATGCCGAAAAAATCTAAATATCGAATTTTACAAACCTCTGATTTTTGTTCTTTACCAAACCCCCTAAATTCTTGGAAATGAGAAGGTTTATATCACTGAATTATCCATTCCATTGGGGGCGAGGTTAGCTCAGCGGTAGAGCACTGGACTCATATGCTGGAGGACCTGAGTTCAAATCCCGAGCAAGCACTAAAGATTTTTTCTTCTAGTGTCTTCGCGCAAGGGTTGAATTCGGCCTCCCTGACCGTCCCTAGGCCAACCCAGCCTTTAATTAATTTAATAATGGGTACCTTTGTGCTAATGACTCTAACAGTCGAAGCACATAGGGGAAAATCAGGCGGCCGGAGCATAGTACTGACCATACTATCTCCCTAGTGGGTCATGAATCAGATACCTCTACAGTATCTGC
The DNA here is from genome assembly GCA_946811695.1 of Gonocerus acuteangulatus. Classification (NCBI taxonomy): domain Eukaryota; kingdom Metazoa; phylum Arthropoda; class Insecta; order Hemiptera; family Coreidae; genus Gonocerus; species Gonocerus acuteangulatus. The sequence goes on along the minus strand of OX328125.1, from coordinate 111,620,301 downwards.
CCCTCAGGGTCCTCGTGGCCTGTTACGGGACTGATTTTTTTTTTCCCCTTCCATGACATTATCAAGATAAATGAATAACAATAAATTATAAATTGGATACTTCTAGAATAGTAATTAGATAAATTAGTTTCTAGTTCTAGAATTCCTAGCCATTAGCCAATGGAAATTATATTGAATTCTAGAGCCGTCCTTAGAATCCATTCTGATTTAGTTGTGGAGACCTTGGAACCTAACTAGATTGCATTTCCAATCACTCTCTAACTCGGACCAATCTATCTTATCACTCTGATTTATTGCCGGTTCGAGTAAATCAGGGATGCACATTGAATTGATTGGAAACTAGGTTAGTGATCGCCTGATAGACTAGACCCTCTTCCAATAGAGGTGCTGTTAGCGGGAAAGGGGCGTGGCCGATATTCTTGCTGCTGTAATAATCGCCAGAAATAATACCAGAAATATTACATTAGAAAAGTACTTATTGTTGGTTTATGACTAAAGGTTTTTAATTCCTCTCTTTAAATTTGTAAAAAAAATAAGAAAATCCGTAAGGCTTACGTTTTCAAGTTATAAAACATTTATAATTCTAATTTATTTGAAAATTAAATAAATTAATTTAAAATTAATTAATACATTTTTTGTTTGTTGTTGTTAATTATAATGATAAAAAAATCATTATAATTGGTTAAGATTTGGAGGCTGTAGCCTTTTAGCACTTTCCTCCGAAGGAAAGTAGCTATTGAGGTTGCACTCATGACGGAATTTTTGAAACATTTCTTCGAATCTTTATCGATCCTACCTTGTAAACACCGAAAATGACCCCAGTTAATATATATATATATATATATATATATATATAATATATATATATATATATATATAGTTATATAGGTGTCCGTTAACACGATACAGGACAGAGTTTTTGTTTTTTCGCCGCGAAACTTGGTATGTAGTATTCCCCCATCAAACGATTGAACGAGTTTTACACAATAAATTTTCAAAAAAATGTATTTTATTTCTGAGCTCCTAGGGCGCATTGGACGAAACGCTCGGACATGTGTGGACTATTTTTCGTTCCAGAATCACCAGAAAAAAAATGGGCCAGATGGGTGACCTCACCACTTTATACTCCCCTTGTAAGATACAGGGGGTGATTACCAGCAACCAATAAAGTGTACCTTCTCTCTACAAATAGGCTGTAAAAAGAAAATTAGATTTTTTTGGGAGAGGGGAGTTTTTGTTCAAAGAGAATTAGATATATTGCATAAGGACGCAGGAATTCCTATAAAATAAATCACAAAAAATATATACGTATAGTTAAAAAATATACAAGGTAATAAATGAAAAAAAAAATAATATCTGTGTTTCTACGGGCATATTAAAACGTGTTTTGGAATGACGCTCATACAAATACAGAACAGGTTTTTTTGTCGACAAAGAGAGAAATGTATTTTCCCTCTGAAGGCCTTGGAAGAATATTAAAATAATAAAAAGCGGAAGGCGCAGAGTAACAAATGGCGAATGAAACAATTTGTAAAATAAAACCGGTTCTGGACTCATTTATTGCTGAAACACCTTGGCTATCCCGTTTTTAAAACCATCCAGTTTTGGTCATTTTGTCCTGCTCCGAATGGACAAATGCTTTAAAGTTGAATACCAATTATGCGGCATTACGAGGTGTTCCTGGTGTTTCAGCAGCATTACGAGGTGTTCCTGGTGGGCAGGAGGATTACGAGGTGTTCCTGGTGTTTCAGGAGCATTACGAGGTGTTCCTGGTGTTTCAGGAGCATTACGAGGTGTTCCTGGTGTTTCAGGAGCATTACGAGGTGTTCCTGGTGTTTCAGGAGCATTACGAGGTGTTCCTGGTGTTTCAGGAGCATTACGAGGTGTTCCTGGTGTTTCAGGAGCATTACGAGGTGTTCCTGGTGTTTCAGGAGCATTACGAGGTGTTCCTGGTGTTTCAGGAGCATTACGAGGTGTTCCTGGTGTTTCAGGAGCATTACGAGGTGTTCCTGGTGTTTCAGGAGCATTACGAGGTGTTCCTGGTGTTTCAGGAGCATTACGAGGTGTTCCTGGTGTTTCAGGAGCATTACGAGGTGTTCCTGGTGTTTCAGGAGCATTACGAGGTGTTCCTGGTGTTTCAGGAGCATTACGAGGTGTTCCTGGTGTTTCAGGAGCATTAAATATTGGACCCCTCTGTCGCCGATGCGGTAGAGAGACCGAAACACCAGCACATGTGCTTGGTAAGTGTCCAAATAACATGCTCCTAGTTACCAGGCGACATCATAACGTAAAGCACAAAATAATATCTCTCCTCCAAGAAAAACAGTTTATGTGTCTCGAAGAAGTCGATGATGGCGGCTCCCCAAGATTTGCGGATATTATTGCATTTAAAGAAAAATCAAAGAAGACTGACATTATTGACCCAACGATAAGGTATGAGTCAAATGATCCCCTGCAGGCGGAAGAAGTCAATAAAGAAAATACGGCCATATACTCCAAGTCCATCGAATTCTACCTAGACAAATTTCAGGACACATTCGGAAGACGGGAATATCTCGTTGAAGGCCTATGGTTCGGAGCGAGTGGTACGATGCAAAGATTAACCTGTGACTTCCTAGAAGAACTAGGCGTGGAACCTAACAAATTCAGTATCCTTGCGGAATCAATCTTGATAGATTCCCTGGGGATCCTGAACTACCACATATATGGGAGATAAACAGCTGCTTACAAATCTTTCGAAATTCATTTCACCAAATTTACGTCCAGACCTACAAAATTACAAAAAAAAAAAAAAAAAAAAAAAAAAAATCCTTCAAAAATTATTTTTTTTATTAAATTCATCGTCAAAATTTATTTTATCTGCATTAATTTTAAACAAAATAAACATCCTTTTAACCAATTGAAATGAATTTTCGAAAGATTGATAAGTAAGCTGTGTGTTTGGCAACCCAATACATTTGGGCAGCCAACATTGTTTTATTTTAAATAAAGAATTTCCTTTTTTTCCTTAACAATGTTTAAAGCCGACGGCCATAGCCACGTTGAATGCACCGGTTCCCGTAGATCACCGAAGTTAAGCAACGTCGGGCGTGGTCAGTACCTGAATGGGTGACTGACAACGTGCTGTTGGCTTTATAAAAGGGTGGCAACCTGTAGATAGCCCGGCGCTTATAGCCAAATAGTTGATGCGCCGTTAAAAACGAAAAAAACAATGTTTCAATAAACGATCGCCATATAGTGTTGTACGAGTGCCAAATAAGCCATGGCTAGGGATTGTTGCTTTAAGATTAATAAGCCATGGCTAGGGATTGTTGCTTTAAGATTAATAAGCCATGGCTAGGGATTGTTGCTTTAAGATTAATAAGCCCTGGCTAGGGATTGTTGCTTTAAGATTAATAAGCCATGGATAGGGATTGTTGCTTTAAGATTAATAAGCCCTGGCTAGGGATTGTTGCTTTAAGATTAATAAGCCATGGCTAGGGATTGTTGCTTTAAGATTAATAAGCCATGGCTAGGGATTGTTGCTTTAAGATTAATAAGCCATGGATAGGGATTGTTGCTTTAAGATTAATAAGCCCTGGCTAGGGATTGTTGCTTTAAGATTAATAAGCCATGGCTAGGGATTGTTGCTTTAAGATTAATAAGCCATGGCTAGGGATTGTTGCTTTAAGATTAATAAGCCATGGTTAGGGATTGTTGCTTTAAGATTAATAAGCCATGGCTAGGGATTGTTGCTTTAAGATTAATAAGCCATGGCTAGGGATTGTTGCTTTAAGATTAATAAGCCATGGCTAGGGATTGTTGCTTTAAGATTAATAAGCCATGGCTAGGGATTGTTTCTTTAAGATTAATAAGCCATGGCTAGGGATTGTTGCTTTAAGATTAATAAGCCATGGCTAGGGATTGTTGCTTTAAGATTAATAAGCCATGGCTAGGGATTGTTGCTTTAAGATTAAAACAACAAACTTTTAATTTTTATTAGTGTGGGACTTATTTATTTAAATTACGACTCATATTTATAAGAAAGGTGTCTTGCGAAGAAAGGCCAAGTGCCAGAAACTACTAGACAAATAAAAAATTTCGTCATGGAGTCTGGTCAGTCTCGGCGTATGCTTCGTCATGCGTCTACCTAGTCTTGGCAGTGGAGTTAAGTCAGCCTCGGTGTCTACTTTGTCATTGGGGTATAGTCAGTCTCGGCGTCTAATTCGTCATGGGGTCTAGTCAGTCTCGGCGTCTACTTTGTCATTGGGGTCTAGTCAGTCTCGGCGTCTAATTCGTCATGGGGTCTAGTCAGTCTCGGCGTCTACTTTGTCATTGGGGTCTAGTCAGTCTCGGCGTCTAATTCGTCATGGGGTCTAGTCAGTCTCGGCGTCTACTTTGTCATTGGGGTCTAGTCAGTCTCGGCGTCTAATTCGTCATGGGGGTCTAGTCAGTCTCGGCGTCTACTTCGTCATGGGGTCTAGTTAGTCTCGGGCGTCTACTTTGTCATTGGGGTCTAGTCAGTCTCGGCGTCTACTTTGTCATTGGGGGTCTAATCAGTCTCGGTGTCTACTTCGTCAATGGCCCTATTAAGTTTCGACATCTACATTGTTATGGGGTCTAGTCATACTCGGCGTCTACTTCGTCATGGTCTCTAGTCACTTTCGGGGTCTACTTCTTTATGGAGCCTAGTCAGTTTCAGCGTCTACATTGTCATGGGGTCTAGTCACTCTTGGCGTCTTGTTCGTCATAGGGTCTAGTCACTCTCGGGGTCTATCTTGTGATGAGATCTAGCCATTCTTGGCGTCTACTTCGTCATAGGGTTTAGACTCTCTCGGGATCCAGTTTCGTCATAGGTTCTAGTCAGTTTCGGCGTCTACATTGTCATGGGGACTAGTAAGTCTTGGCGTCTACTTTGTCATGAGGTCTAGTCACTCTTGGCCTAAATTTCCTCATTTGAGTCTTGGCAGTCACTACGTTTGGACATTATCGTCTAGTCACTTTCGATGTCCACTTCTAGTCAATCTTGGTGTGAACCACCTCACTTTAGCCAGCTCTGACATCTCCTCCTTCGTGGGTCTAGTACTCAGGATATAAATTACTCAAGGCCTCTTGCAGGCCTTGACGACTAGTCACTCACATTGTCTTGTCAATCTCAACCTCTTACCGTCTACGACATCGTCAACTTCTTGTCACTCGTAACTTGTTTGAAAAGGTGTAAATACAACTTTCTTTGTGTTATAATTACTTAAAAAGTAAAATAATTTCGATATGAAATAAAGCAATAAATAATACAAACTCTCAGAATAGAATCGAAGTGTACTAAGACAGACTATTTCTCTGCGGAATTTCTAAAAGTGGAGTAGTCGGTCACTCTTGTACTGGTAATAACTCTAACGAAGTTTACTAGCCAGCCCTTTACTCGCCTGGTCACTGAGTAAGTGACTTTTCCTCTTTTAT
>OX328125.1:111499466-111614662 GCA_946811695.1 Gonocerus acuteangulatus | reverse complement strand
ACCTTTCCTGTCCCTGACAAGGTGATCATTATAGAGAGTCAGGCTTTTCTCATTCCTATCCCTCTGAAGGTATTTAAAAGCCTGTCGGTGGAGACCGTCGTCACTGGCATCTGTGCGAGTACTGTGGGCGAGCGCTTTCGACGTAAATACGTCATTATCAAGCCACTGTTAAGTTAGTACTGAACTGTGTTTGTAGTGTCAGAGTATTTATACAGGGTGGGAGTACGTTGTTTACTTCTGTTAAAGGTCGTCCAGGTAGTTTGTTTGTCTGTACTCTGTGCAGGTGTTCGTTCAGGTAAAGTGTTTGTTGGCTCCGTGGGTCATTGCCGTCTAAGGGTTTCTCAGGTAGTTTGTTTGTCTGTATTCTGTGCAGGTGGTCCGTTGTATGTTGATCATGGAAAAATGTGATTTTATGTTTATCTTTCTTAGTTTTTCTGTTTTTATGTTAAATACGTTGTCGTTTAGTTATTGGAAGTGATGCTGTGTCTGTCCTTTTTCGTTTGTTTTGTTCGTTTAAGTAGTTTGAGTGGTCTGAATATTGTGTCAGAGCTAGTGTTAAGTTGTTCGTTTATAATGTTTCCGTTAAAGTATCGTTGTTTGTATATCTCCATGTTTTCTAGTATGTCAAGTCTACGTCCTTTTTGTTGTCTGTGTATGAGTGACATGCTGTTTTGTATGTTGCTAGGGTCGTGTGCGTGTTCGTGTAAATGGTTGGCGTAGTTAGAGTCACGTTTGTTCTGTTTAAAAGATCGTATGTGTTCTGTATATCGTGTCTTTAGTTTTCGTCCTGTTTGTCCGATGTATGTGTGGTCACAAGTGCATGTTAGTTTGTACACTCCGTTTAGGTCGTATTTGTTAGGTCTGTCGATATCGTTTGTGAGGTTAGTCCGTAAATTGTTATCTGTTTTTAGTGCTGTCTTAAGTCCTTCTTTGTGAAACAAGTTAGTTAGTCGGTATGTTAACGGTCCTGTATATGTGAAAGTGGCAGCGTCTTGTCGTGACTTCGTCCGTCTGTGTGAGTTTTTTAGTGCTGTTTTGTGTTATAAGTTTGTCGATGGTTGTTCGCCCGTAACCGTTGTTATGTGCTATGTCGTATATGGTTGATAGTTCCTTGTTGTAGTTCTGTTGGGTCATGGGTGTAGTCTGGAGGCGGTGGATCATGTGTCTAAAGGCTGAGAGTTTGTGTTGTGTGGGGTGTACGGATGAGGAATGGATTGTTGTGTCGGTCGTAGTAGGTTTTCTGTAAATGCCGTATGTAAGTGAGTTTTCTGTTCTTGTTATTGTTAGATCGAGAAAGTTTATAGTTTTGTCCTGCTCTTTGTCCATCGTGTAGATAATGTTTGGGTGTATTTTGTTAAGGTCTGTAAGGAGTTCGTCTGTGGTGTCGTTTTCTATGATGAGAAATGTGTCGTCGACGTATCTACCGTAGAATTTTATCTTGTGTTTGTCCATAAGTGTTGGAATGGTTAAGTCCTCGTAGTGTTGTAAGAATACTTCCGTTAGTATTGAAGATGTCGGGTTGCCCATGCCTAGTCCGTCCTGTGGTTTGTAGATCTGTTCGTTGAATTGGAAGTAGTTCTGTGAAAGTACTGTTTTTAGTACGTCAGTTAGTTGGTCAATGTAAACTACGTCGTATAGTTCTGTAAGTTTGTTGCGTATTATGTGTAATGTCTCGTTCACAGGTATGGAAGGGTATAAGTCCTTTATATCGAATGAAACTAGTACCATGGTGGGTGATATGTGAGTGTCCTGTAGTCTTGTGATTAGGTCTTGTGTATTGCGAATAGTGTATGTGTTTGTTAGGTTAATAGTTTCTTTGAGTACGTTTGTGATGTGTTTTGCTAGTTTGTATGCGGGTGCTGGTCTATAGTTAATGACGGGTCTGATGGGTATGTCGGGTTTGTGTATTTTTAATGACGTATTTACGTCGAAAGCGCTCGCCCACAGTACTCGCACAGATGCCAGTGACGACGGTCTCCACCGACAGGTATGACAACAGTATATTTACTGGCGGACCTAACCCCTTAGATTATTTACCTATTTAAAGCCTTTGGGTCACGGGCGACCCACGTTGTGGTTTATGTAATATTTTTATTTATCGAATGTAGTATATCTAACGATAAATTATTTTGCACTTAAGATGAAATTCACAATGAGTTGCTATGGCGTATTTTAGAAGAGAAAAACAGAGAGTTTGGAGACGTTTTGGATAGTGAAGTCAGTGAAACTGGTGAAGTATGTGATACGAGTGAAAAAGAGGATGGCCATATATACTATGTGGTTTTTTTTGGTCGTAAAAAATACAGGAATGCTGTAACACATTGTGCAAAGTGTAGTAAGAGTCTGTGTGCTGAACACAGACAAACAATAATTGAAAAGTGTATAAATGAATAACAATAATTTTATTTTTTTGGTCATTATAATGTGCATACATTCCAGTCACTATATTTTTTCCCTTTTAAACCAATTTTACATATTACAGTATTTTTTTATTCTAACAGTCATAAAGACAAAATATTATAGGAGAAAACGTTATATTTAATGTTGATATTCAGAGGACAAATATTCAAATAAACTTATGTCTAAATTTGTGTTTTTTCGATGCTTGATTTCCCACTCCCCCATTTTACAATTAAATAAGATTATTTGGTTATTGTTATATTATACGTGGTAGTCATCCATGTACAGGTTGGAGGTGGTGAAATACCATTTCAGAAACCTAACACCAAATTTGTCAAAGAATTAGGAAAGACTAGATGGGGTCTTATATGACCCCACGTTGTGAGATTTGTAACAGCTTCATGTTGTAATTCCAGGGTTAATATGAAAGTTTTTTTTTTAATCAGGATAACAAATCCATCACATCCTGAGCTTTGAAAAAACTACAATTTAAAAACTATTGTGTTAAATAAAACACTACCTATCTCTGTAGAAAATGTATATGTATATCTTGACATTGATTTGGCTGGACGGTGGTGGTACTGCATCATAATAGGAAAACCAACAAACTCCAAGGTCTCCACCACAAATGATTTATTTTATTCACTCAAAGCAAGCTTTCGGAGTCTACAGCTCCACAGCACTGAGGATGGAGCTGTAGACTCCGAAAGCTTGCTTTGAGTGAATAAAATAAATCATTTGTGGTGGAGACCTTGGAGTTTGTTGGTTTTCCTATTATGTATATGTATATATATATATATATATATATATATATATATATATTCAATTATATTCATTGATTAGCTTAAAAATAGTAAGACTATCCACTGGTGGCGCTAATGGCTACGATTTGTCGATGCGCCGTACAAAAAAAAAAACAAAAAAACTATCCACTGGTCAATACTACGCAGAGTTATTGCAACGTTTGAAGCCCGAGGTGCAAATTAAACGACCTCATTTGAAGAAGAAAAAAATTGTGTTTCGTCACGAATAACGCACCAGCGCATTCGTGGATTATTGCCATGTCCAAAATCCACGAATTGAAGTTAGAATAGATGCCGCATCCTCCCTACTCTCCAGACTTAGCCACCAGCGACTATTACCTGTTTCCTAACCTCAAAATATGGCTTGGCGGTAAAATATTTAAGAGCAAAAAAGATGCGGGCCACTAAGGTAGAACTGGCACGGGGGAAGTCGGGGGGGGGGGGGACGTCGGGACTGCTTTCGATGCTACCAATTGACCGACCAAGAGGCACAAATGACCTAATAGTGGTCGAATGGCCTTTAAACGACAAAGAAAAAAAAAAAGAAGTTATCATAGCTGTAAATCAGTATTTAGAGGAGCTTGACGAATCTACGTTTAAAACTCGTGTAACTAAATTAGAACACCGTGCTATGAGAAATTTATCAGTGTTGATGGAGATTGTGTTGAAAAATAAAGCAAACAAAAAAAAATTAAAAACATTGTTTTTCTTGGTCAGGCCAGAAAGTTTTCACCCCACCCTCATATATATATATATATATATATATATATATATATATATATATATATATATATATATATATATATATATATATTAGTTCAGTCTCCAGCTTTTGCGCTGAAGGACCGACAACAACTACATAACATTTTCAAGTCTAATATTTAACAAGTTGGTTAAAAAAAAAGTAACGAAGAGCTTTCCGATTCAGATAATAAAGTAACCTAATTATGAATGGAGTCGACATCCCAAAGGATAACGAGAGAGTTGTGTTGCTCGTCCACTCGGCTCTTTAATCCAATAAAGAAGGACAAATGAAAATAAAATACTTCCCAGGGGAGGGGGGGTGTCCAGCTGGATAAATAGCCCGGGAGATGTGGTCTGAAAAAGCGCGGGAAAAAGAGGCGGGGAAAAAGCCCGCCAGCCTTTGACAAACGGGTTTGCCGGCTGACAGGCTTCGAACCTCAGAGGACCGGAAGTGGACGTGTCATAAGTCATCATCAAATAGCGCAGATAGGAGAGACATGTGGCTTGTTATGGTATTTTTGGCGGACTCTGCGAGTTTCGAATCGAAATCCTGATATACTAGGGGTAGGGTGAATGATCTGCGTGTCTTTAGCACATTCAGTAGTAATCGGAGAGCTGGTAACGCACTATACATGAAGTGTTTTATGCAACCTTGAAAATTTGCTATAATGCACCTCTTGGGTAGATAAGAATGTATACACGTGTTGGCTGGATTAACGTGGAATAACAGCTACTGCGCAAAGGGGAAAGGTGCAAAACAAATATTGCCCAAAAATAGTGTTTTATTCAGAAACCAAATATCATTAATGTAATAACAAAATGGAAATTAAGGCAATTTTACAATGAATAATAAATAAGGCAGACACTTTTTAGGGGGCTTAAAATGTAAATAAAAACAAAGAACCTATTTTTTTTTAATTTTTAATATTAAATGAAGCCCTGCGATTAAAACATTGTCTTCAATAAATATAATTGAAAATAATTACAAAAGGGCAGACGCTTTTGTGGGGTATAATTATCAGGAAAGATGAAAATACATGTTGTCTATGATAGACTGCAATACACTGCGCGTAACCGTAGGAGTGGCTGAGAGCACCGCGCAGTTGTGGTTGTTCTCTGTCATCGCATTGGTTCTTGCTCACATGATCTAATACAGCTGTTCCGGTTTTACATGTTACACCCCTCCTTAAAAGTGTCTGCCTTATTTATTATTCATTGTAAAATTGTCTTAATTTTACATTAATAAAACTCAATTTTCGGTAAATATTTTTTTGCACCTTTACCCTATGCGCTGTACCTGGTAAGTCTATCCAACACATACTTACCTTCTTATTTTCCCAAGAGGTACATTATAGCAAAGATTCAAGGTGCATAAAACACTTCATGAAAAGTGCGGTTACTGGCTCTTGGACTATGGGAACTTAGATATTGAGGTAAAAATAATGAAAGAATTGTTTTTTAAATGTCTTCAAATTATTTTCGATCCTGTGTACTAGATACTGAAATGACAATTTCAGGAAAGATGTGTCGGGCTAAATGTCAATTTTCCTGTTTTTTGTGTATATTTCCCTACAGTTCGCGGGAATTTTCAGTAAGTTTACATAATTTTCAGTGTTTTAGATGGAATTTCACGCTTGATACCATGGGCGTATATAAGAGGGGGGGGGGGGGGGGTCAAGGAAGCTGCAGTCCCCTCCGAAATTTTGATTTGATGGTAAAAATGTGTCATAATACCCTTAATAATAAATTAAATAAGATCACTTAGTTCATAAAAACATATTTTTTTTATATTGTAATAGCGTTTTAGTTGACTAAAACTATTAAAAGTTGTAAATTGTTAGTATTCCATAACCCGGAAATGGTACCAGCCCCCCCCCACATTATTCTCTATACATGCCCATGCGTACATAAAGTATTCAAGCTCCCGACCACTACTTTAAATGCCTATACTACATCGTCATAACGTGACAGTGTTTGCCGAAAGACCATGCACCGAGTTGCTATAAGACTGTCCCGTAACACCGCACTGTTCCTAGTCCCAGCTCCCTGGGGCTATATACCCGACAAACGAGGTGTAACCCTTAACAAGGTCTTGGGACTTCAGCTAATCAGCTAGCTCCAGTCCTGTTTCTCCAGCTCCGGTATCTCTAGTTACAACATAGGCTATTCTAGGCGTTCGAATAGTCTCAAGCATTCATTAAAGAATGCAATTAATAGTCCAAGAGCTGGTAACGCACGGAAGTGTTTTATGCACCTTGAAATTTTTCTATATTGTACCTCTTGGGTAGATAAGAATTTAAATATGTGTTGGCTAGACTTACGTAGAACAACATAGGGGAAATGTGCAAAAACAATATTGCCCAAAAATTGTGTTTTATTCACAAGCCAACCGTCATTAATGTAAAAAAATTGCAAATTTGACAGTTTTACATTGAATAATAAATTATGCAGAAACTTTAAAGGGGTTTAAAATGTAAATAAAAAAAAAGTACCTAGTTTTTTAAAAATATTCAATGAAGTGCTTTATTCACGCTGCGATTTAAACAGCGTCTTCAATAAACATATTTGAAAATAATTAAAAAAAGGCAAACACTTTTGTGGGGTATAATTATCAGGAAACATGAAAATAAATGCTGCCTATGATAGACTGCAATACACTACGTGCAACCGTAGGAGTGAATGAGAGCACCGCGCAGTTGTGGTTATTCTCTGCGCTCTCATTGGTTCTTGCTCATATGATCTTGTACAGCTGTCCCGGTTTGAATGGCAGCGCGTATAAAACTCTCATCTAATTTTAGAATAAAAATAATTAAGTTTTTTTTTTTACATGTTATTCCTTTTAAAAGTGCCTGCCCTATTTATTATTTATTGTAAAATTTATATTAAAGATAGTTGGCTTCTGAATAAAACACTATTTTCCAGCATATTCTTACCTTGTTATCTGCCCAAGAGGTACATTATAGCAAAATTTCAAGGTGCGTAAGACACTTCATGAAACGTGTGGTTTCCGGCTCTTGGACTATAAACTTTTTAATCACCATCATAAAAGGCTGTAAAATGCTCATTTTGGTGCATATGACGTAACCCTCATATGAGGTTCACCGCTGAGTGTCGACTAGAAAATTTCACATTTCAGAACCCGTAGAACAAGAAAAAACGGTGGTTAAAAGTTAACTATATTGTGACGTGGCGCCCTGCGCGGAGTGAGAACTATAGTATTTAAACGCAGTTTAAATATTTATCTCATTTTATTAACTAATTTAAAGTTTAATCCAACATAACCAACGAAAAACATCCTTGAAATCAAAACAACTGTTTCTATAAATTAATCCCTTTAACCTAATATCACACTTCTCCCTCCTTCAAGAGGATGGTTGTGGATTGTCTTCGACAGCCCCGACCCTTCGCCTCAACTGGTCCGCGTGTTTCCTCTTCTTCAGGCCTTCGACGAGTACTTCATAAGATAGGTCTGATGTTCTCTTGAGAATGATCCCTGCAGTCCAACCATCCTTCTTCTCTGACTGAATCCAGACTTCTTCCCCTGCCTGGAACTCTCTAGGTCGTGCAGATCTGTCATGATAGGCCTTCTGTTTCCACATTCTATCTTCTACCCCATCTCGAAAGTTTGGAGACACCCGATCCAATAACGTCGGAAGTCGTCTTCCAAGAAATAAGGCGGCAGGTGACATACCAGTTGTTTTGTGAGGGGTATTCCTGTAAGACAACAGGAAGCGTTGCAGAGCTAAGAGGGAATCGCCAACTTCTTTCCTACAAGCCAACCATCTTCTCTTAAAAGTTCGAATGAACCGCTCCACTAATCCATTCGTTTTGGGGTGGTAAGGAGTAGATGTGACATGTCGAATGCCATAATCTGAGCAGAACTTCCTAAATTCCTGTGAAGTAAATTGCGGCCCGTTATCTGTCACTAATGTCTTGGGTACTCCCCATCTGGAAAACCACGACCTTAGCTTTTTTACAACAATCTGAGAGGTTGTTTTCTGAAGCATTTCAACTTCGGGCCATTTCGTCAGTCCGTCTACACCTACCAACCACTGACTACCGGCAAAAGGACCTGCCAAATCCAAATGAACTCTCTCCCAAGGGGCGTCCGGGAGATTCCAAGGATACAGAGGTACTTCTGGTTCTTGGTCGTTTCCTTCCTGGCAACTTTGGCACCGTTTCACATACTGCTCGAGATCCAGATCCATCCCCGGCCACCATGTGTAGTATCGAGCCAGAGATCTCATTCCCTCGATTCCAGGATGTCCTGCGTGTAGGATTTTTAAAACTGCCTTTCTTAACGAATTTGGTGGAATAAACCGTCCTAACCTAGTTATGACTCCTTCTTCTACGGCCAGTTCCTCCTTTTTCAGCCAATATGGTCGAAGAGCTTGGTCTTCTGCTACCTTTCTCGGCCAACCGAGCTGAATAAATTCCTTAATTTTCCTCAGTAGTGGGTCGTCCCTAGTTTCCTTTTGTAGTAGATGTCGGTCCGTCAATGTGTCAATCTTCTCATTTCGCAGTGCTCTGAGAGATTTGATTTCCAACCGTTCTTCCTCCGATATGTCCAACGTGTTTTGCGGTAATCTTGACAATGAATCAGCTAACGTATTGTCTTGCCCTTTACAATATACCACTTCATAGTCATACCCCATCAGCAGAATAGCCCATCGGATTAACCTATTATTTGTTACTTTTGGCAAATCCCTCTTCTCACCAAATATACGCAATAGAGGCCTATGATCACTGATCAGCTGAAATTTCCTTCCCCAGACAAATTGATGAAATTTCTTTACTCCGAACACTAACGCCAGTGCCTCACGATCAATGGATGCGTAGTGTTCCTCAGATTTATTCAACTTTCTTGAGGCAAATGCTATCGGTCGCTCCGACCCGTCTTCCATACGATGTAAAAGTACCGCTCCTAAACCTGCTTCCGAGGCATCGCAACGCAAAATCAGCTGTTTATTTATGTCATAAGGAACAATATTGTCACTGGTTGCGAGCGTATCCTTTATTCGCTGGAAGACACCTTCCTCCTTTTCAGTCCATCTCCATCGCATTTTATTGCTGGTCAACTTATGGAGATCCGCGCAAATTGCATGGAGGTGGGGGATAAATTTTTCATAAAAGTTTACCAAACCAAGGAAAGCCCGAAGCTCCTTAACCGTTTTCGGAGAGGGGGTGTCCTTAATTGCTTGAACTTTGTTTGGTGTCGGGTGAATGCCCTCTCTGTCGAGCTGATGGCCTTGGTATTGCACCGAATCTTGTACAAACTGACATTTTTCCAGCTTTAACCGTAGTCCCGCAGCCCTTATTCGTGCAAAACCCTCCTTAAGAAGACGCAGATGTTCCGTCATATTTTCTCCCCCCACCACTACATCATCAAGTAAGACCGCTACTTTGGACACTCCCACCAGCAAATCGTCCATAAATCTTTGAAATCTAGCAGGGGCGTTCGTTAACCCGAAACACATGCGACGATAACGATAATATCCTACGTGGGTCGCAATGGTTAGTAGTTTGCGGGATTCGTCTGCCACCTCCAGCTGTAGGTACGCATCCCGTAAATCCACAACCGTGAAAACAGTTGACCCCACGAGTTTTGATACTAGGTCGTCAAAAGTCGGCATTATATAAAACTCGTCAGCTAACACAGGGTTCAGAGTCACTCGAAAGTCACCGCAGATTCTCACTGCCCCGTTTCCCTTATCTATATTTACCGTTGGAGTAGCCCATTCTATCGGAGTCATCGCTGGATCCACCTTTTCAATAATTCCCTGAGACTCGAGTCGACGTAGCTCCTGCTCCACCGGCTTTCTCAGTGAAAAAGGGACGCGTCTAGCTTTAAAAGCTTTCGGGACAGCAGACTCGTTAAGATGCAGCTGCACTTTTACTCCACGAACCGTGCCCAACTCAGGTCTAAAAATATCTTGAAATTCGTTCAATAGATTAGTAATATTTTTCCCTAAAGGTCGCTCTTTCTGAGGTCTATTGTTTGGAGAGGTGGAATTAGCTGAACCTACTTTTCTGACTGTCACATGCTTTGGTAAGCTCAGTTCAAATGCCGGAGACCATGGTAATCCAAATAGAGGCCCATCATTCTCATCCATAACTACTACAGGAAGACTTAACGTCCGCTGATCCAGCTCAACCGTCAAGTTCGTCGTGCCCAACGATTTTAAAATATTTTTTCCATACCCTGTTAGCGAGCCTCTGTACTTGGATAATTTTGGGCACCCTAATTTCTCCCACCAATATCTGTTGATTGTCGACACACGTGCCCCTGAATCATACTCCATTCTGCACCACTGTCCATTAAGCTTAACATCGATTGTGGCCCTTGGTGCTTTTGTCTCGATTGCCCGAAAGACTGTGGGCTCCTCATCTTCGCTTCCACTACTCCTACTTCCTGTAGTCACAGCCTTAACTCCTTTGGCCGAACGCTTGCAACACCTAGCATAATGACCTCGTCTAGAACAGCGCCTACACACAACCTTCTCGGCTGGACAGCTCCCAACTCGGTGCTTTTCAAACCCGCAGGCCTGGCATGTCGGGGATTTGGAAAATGAACTAACCTTCTCAATAGAGAAAGTTCCCTTGTCTTTCTCGGTTTCCTGCTCTGACTTCTCTAACACTAATCCTAACTGTAAGACCTGCTGAAATGACACGGGCTTGTTGGCAGTGTCGACTCCATCCGGCCATCTTTGTCTCACCTCGGCTTCAAATTTAAGGTGGCCAACACCAGCCACAAAACGGTCTCGGAGTCTTTCGTCCAGGCTAGCCCCATACGAACAGAACGAGCTAAGCTCCTTCAATCGATTTGCATACTCCATAATAGACTCTCCAACAGACCTATTTGCTTGCTCAAAGTTTATACGGCTAGTAAAAATCGTAGTTGAAGGCATATATATTGCTGTGAATCCATTCACTACTTCTGAATAGGTACAGTCGTCCAAGCTTTTAGGAAAAAAGTAATTCTGAATTGCAGCTAAACATGTAGTCCCTACATACGCAAGTAGAAGCTCTTTTCTTATTTCACTCTGCTCTGGTGATCCAAAACCTTTTAGCCTGCAAATACGCTCAAAATGATTTATATAACATTTCCAACTTACTGAATTATCGAAAGCCTGGAAACTGAAGGCAGCAATCCGCCGTGCCAAACTAAACTCCTCCCTTCCTTCTTCTTCCATCCTCAGTGGGACAGATTGTTTTCTCGGCATCCTCGTCGCCAATATAGTATTTAAACGCAGTTTAAATATTTATCTCATTTTATTAACTAATTTAAAGTTTAATCCAACATAACCAACGAAAAACATCCTTGAAATCAAAACAACTGTTTCTATAAATTAATCCCTTTAACCTAATATCACAAGAACCTCCTTTCTCTACCTCTGTGACGTGGAGCCCTGCGCGGAGTGAGAACCTGCTTTCTCTACCTCTGTGACGTGGAGCCCTGCGCGGAGTGAGAACCTGCTTTCTCTACCTCCGTGACGTGGCGCCCTGCGGGGAGTGAGAACCTCCTTTCTCTACCTCTGTGACGTGGCACCCTGCGCGGAGTGAGAACCTGCTTTCTCTACCTCTGTGACGTGGCGCCCTGGGCGGAGTGAGAACCTGCTTTCTCTACCTCTGTGACGTGGCGCCCTGCGCGGAATGAGAACCTGCTTTCTCTACCTCTGTGACGTGGCACCCTGCGCGGAGTGAGAACCTGCTTTCTCTACCTCTTTGGACTGGTTACATTTTTATATTTTATTTTTGATTCGGAATTCGCACTACTTGTAAATGTTTACTATCCAAAAAAGATTGTCAATTTTCTTCTCCATTTTGGATGTTACAGTTTTCGTATACAATTTAAGATTTTTATTCTTTTGTTTTTTCCCCGTGGTCGATAGGCCTTGGTTAGGAGAGGCGTCGGTTGCTAGGGGGAGTCTGGAATAAGATGGCGTAGGAAGCACGTGCCAGAGAAAAGTTTTTTTGCAAGTATAGGGTTTCCAGCTTTTATGGAGGGACTGAGGCGTCCATTTATTTAATATTGGAAATGAAGATCCAGTAGCACGAGGAGACGGCATTCGTTTTCCCCGTTTTATCGATTTGGCCGATCATGTGATTGGAACTCCATCTGGTAGGCATTTAGAGCTTATTTGTGGGACAAATGAGTGAGTAACCTATAAACTTTTATCTTTTGCTGGACACCAGGCTCCACTATTTATTTATTTCCAGGCCTCATGTAATTTTTTGTTGTTGTTGGATTACTGCCATGAGTGCAAGTAACTATATTGAAGTGTATAGCTTGAAAATTTGGGAAAAGTTTAAGTTTACTATTGCTAAATAAGTTAGTGGCAATGCGAAATTACCAAAATTTTGTGTTGTTTTAATTTGATATTCGTTGATTTTGGTGGCTATGCCAGTTTATGGAATTTTATATGTAGTTGCGATTCAATATTTCTTCAGTATGTGTTTTCTATGCCAATTTATTGGATAGATATGGATTTCAGTCTTATCGTAATGTATTATTTACAAGTAGTTATTGGCCAGGCCAGACTATTGAATTTTATGAGTTTTGAGAATTGTGTCTTTTCCCAAATTAAAATTAAATATTATATTTGATATATATATGTATTTATGCTTTTATTGAGAGTCTATATTTGCTTCTTCCCAGATTAATAATTATATCTGGTGTATGTATATATATATTTATGCTTTTATTGAGAGTCTATATTTGCTTCTTCCCAGATTAATAATTATATCTGGTGTATGTATATATATATTTATGCTTTTATTGAGAGTCTATATTTGCTTCTTCCCAGATTAATAATTATATCTGGTATATATATATATATATATATATATATATATATATATATATATTTATGCTTTTATTGAGAGTCTATATTTGCTTCTTCCCAGATTAATTATAATATCTGATGTATATACAGATATGTATATCTATCGATACTTTTACTGAGAGGCTATTTGTGCTTTTTCTCAAAATATTAATTATATTGAACATATTTATATCAATCCTTTTACTGGGAACCTACTTGTGATATTTCTAAATATTAATTATATTTAAAATACATGTATATATATATATATATATATATATATATATATATATATATATATATATGCTTACCCTTTTGGTGGGAATTTATTTGTGATATTTCTAAATATTGATTATATTTGGTATATGTGTGTTTACCCCCTTCATTGGGAATTTATTTGTGTTATTTCAAAATATTAATTATATTTAAGGTATATTATATTTATTCTTTTATTGGGAATTTATTTGTGATATTCCTAAATGTTAATTATATTTAATTTATATTTATACTTTTCCCAAGGATCTATTTGTGCTTCTATATTATTCAATATTTGAATAATATTAATTATGTTTGAACTGACTGTATACTTATTCCAATATAGTTACCAACTCTGAGTTATCTTATTGTGTTCTTTATTATTTGGATAATAATTTGGGTTTCATACCTCCTTGAACCTGGCTATCCGTTGGTCTATCCGGATAAATTGTACCACCCTAGGTGTCGGTAAGTGAATTTGCAAATTTAAATTATTTTTAATAATTTTGATATTCATTCAAGTCAAATTTAACGGTACAATATATACAGTAGACTCTCCCTTATCCGGCGTTCTCATATCCGTAGCTCTCTCTAATCCGGCGGTCTCCGAGACGAATGTATTCCTAGAAAACCTTCCCTTCCTAGCAAGCCAATAATTTTTTTCGGAGTAGGTATTTAATTGGATGGAAGTCAAAGAAGGCATATATGTTTCGTTTTCGAGGTAGGAAATAGTGTTTCTACTGACAAAAGAAACAAATGTTTCTACTTAGGCACCTGGGGCTGGAATGGCTGTGATATACACCAGCAAGGATTTACATATTTCGAATTTATTTTATAATTCGGTACCTAAATTTTACTGAAATATGCAAATAAATTAAAAATGGTACATATTATTATATCCTCAAATAATAAGGGTTTTCAAATAAATAAGTGACAGCTTTTAACTGAATTTTCTAATCGTTCACTGCGCGTTTTCTTTAATCCGACTGTCCCCCGGTCCCGACGACGCAGGATTAGGGAGAGTCTACTGTGTATATATATATATATATATATATATATATATATATATATGGTCTCTAGCTGCCTCAAAAAAAGATCAAGTGTTATGAAATGTGACCCAAAAACACTTTGTTTAGTTTAAAAGTAATATTTTATAACATTTAACCACAAGAATCCATTCATCAGAATCTACAAAATAATAATTTTTTATTGAGAGGAGATGGTTGACCGTTGATGATGCAAGGTAGGAGAGAGAGATGGATTGATAGCTTTAACTAGACATGCCATCACAGACGAACATGACTTCGGTTTTGACCAATACTCCATCCTCTCCACTGAATCCAACGAAGACAAACGCCTCCTTTCCGAATCAATATTTATCCACCTAGAAAATAACCCAGTTAATGACAAAATTGACAAAGAAGTCATCTCCTCTACCTACTCCAACATCTTCCATTTATTAAAAACTCCATCCTAATCCCCTATACCGCCTGCAATATAGCCCTTTATACCTGCCTCCCTTCCATTGACACAACATTTTATGACACCTTACTGTACGACGCCGCTTCCGCCGCTCTTTCTTTCATCTCCAAGGTACTGTGTCCATTGGTTGGTCCAGAACCCCCCTCCCCACCAACTCCTTCCCCCTAAGTTTTCTTGTATTAACTGTCAGAAATGATCCCACATCTGTGAGGTATAGTTCTCAACCTTCCCATCGGTAAACCCATATTGTTGTATTCTTATATCTGTTTAATTTCTATAGCACATTGTTGTTCTAGCTGTTGCTCTACATTACGTTTATATTTTTTCCCCCATATATGTATATGTGTATGTATGTGGGCATATATATGTGTGCGTGTATATGCATATGCATATATATACATATATATAATTATTCTTCAACTGACCCTTTTCTCAATATTCTTACCTTCGTGGATGGCGGAAGGTGAACAAATAAAATCTTCAACACTCAGTATCACCAACTTTATTTCATCCCTACATGTTTCACACCTTTATTGGTGCCTCTTCAGGGGAAAAAAATACAAAAATAAAACTTACAGCCTACACCTGAGGAGGATAACCTTCCACCAGTACGGCCACGTCTAGAATGTCTTCTAGACTTAGAATTCTAGATGTGGCCGTACTGCTGGAAGGTTATCCTCCTCAGGTGTAGGCTGTAAGTTTTATTATTTTTGTATTTTTTTCCCCTGAAGAGGCACCAATAAAGGTGTGAAACATGTAGGGATGAAATAAAGTTGGTGATACTGAGTGTTGAAGATTTTATTTGTTGACCTTCCGCCGCCCACGAAGATACATATATATATATATATATATATAAATATATATATAATATATATATATGTTAGGTATATTTAGATAGATATGTTTATATATTAGTGTTAAATATGTCCTACTTGTTTTACAGCCCTGATGAAGGCTTGAAGTTCAAGCCGAAACGTCGGCACAATAAAACCATTTTTATGATAAAATGTAGTTTTATTCAGTAGCAGTGACCGAACCCCGACAATCCCTATCTTGTAATAATTTTTTAATATTTTGTTTTCATATATATTTTGTATACTAAATTAAAAAAATATATATATGAAAACCTGGTTCCACTACATGCTGGAACTTATTGATTACCAACCCCAGAACTTTAGTTCCTGATATTGTACTTTGTCAATGGAAGATGATCCTAAGTTATTCCTTCATCCTAGACATATTTCCCGAGAAGAGAAGAAAATTTTCTTTGATTATTAATTTATTCCTGTTCGTTGGAAAGGCAATCCTCCATTCCTTATAAAATATACAAACGCCTTTTTGAAATATATACAAAATTCCTATTGTTGTATTTCTCTCTCTCCTCATGAATTGTGTATAAGAGAGCGACAGAAGCCCCAGTGTCCTGCCTCTTATATTCCCTTTGTCTGTCTTTTAGGGTTGTATTTGCGGCATGGATAGAAGCCAAGTCCTGTATATACTCTCAAGTAATATTGAGATATTTTTCAGTTTCCCCTATATATATACACACACACACAACTTACCCCAGCTGCCTTAGATCCATATATCGAAAGATCCGGAGGTACAGGGTGTCAAAAAAAAAATAATGGTCATCCTTTGGCCATATGATTCTTCAATGCCAGATCGGAAAAAATAACCCTCATATTGACCCCCGCAAAATTGACTTTGAAATGTTATTCAATGTATTGAATATTTCGAATCTACGAGTCATGAGGAAGAAAAAAGTCAACGGCGCCATAGGTTTGAAACAGCGCACCAATAGACCAATAGTGGCTGATTTATATATATATTAACATGTTGTAAAAACATCCCATTATACAAAAATACCTCGCTTGAATTTTTTTAAAAAAACATCTCCTAGTATAAACAATTATCTATATTATACCTATAGGTATATTGAAAAACGAGCCTCTCAGCGGCAATTATTGGAGGACCATAACTCATATTTTACAATTGTCAGGAATGCCTTCATGAGGTTATTCTCGAAGCTTATCAAGGGCTATTTGCCATAATATTTCAATCAATCGCTTTAATTACTCATTAGGGATTTCACAGGTCAGGCATGATTTTCATGAACCAGCCATTTTTTTAGTGAGGACATTTTAACATGTAGAAGACCAGAAATAAAATACACCATGATAGGGGACATATATATATATATATATATATATATATATATATATATATATATATACTAGCTGACCCGGCAAACGTTGTTTTGCCATATAAATAATTTCCTAGTAATTTCTAGTGTAGACAAAAAATAGCTTACTTATTGTAAGTATGTATGTATGTTAGAATGTGTATATTGTATGTATGTAAGAATGTGGTATATGCGTGAAATAAGCATGGAGCGCTGTGAACGATGAAAAATTGTTTGAAAAATTTTTCAAACAAAAGTAAAAAATTAAATTTTATGAAAACATTGTCTCTTATAATTTTTTCATACGACCAATATTTCCATTGACATTTCAAAATAAAGATTCGTAATGATTGATTTTTTGTAAACTATGAAAATCTTAATTGTTTAATTACATTTTTTTAATAAAATTAAATTAAAATTACATTTTTATAAGATCAACAACATTTTCGATATAAATAAAAAAAAGTATACTTACAACACAAAATCCGTTGTTATTGGAAGCTCGTGTCACGTGTTGAGTACTTTTGAGGTTATAAAATCATTTGATTAACTAATCGTGCAAAATACACTCAAAATTGATAATTTAATTATTATTGATAAAATAGGAATGATTAAAAGTTAATATGAGAGTTACACTGAGATAGCAAAATAATAATTGTCAACGTTACTACTACACTTGATGCATAAACAATAATGATGGCCGACAACTGTGTAGGGAGTGAGAAAGAAAGGAGACCGGCTTCGTTCTCATCCCTACTCCGTGCTGTTTACTGGCTATTAAAAAATAAGGGTTGATCGTAGAAGGGTGAAAATTGAGGATTGTATGTATTTTTGTATGTCGTATCATAAAAAAATAGAAATTAAAAATTTTGTCTAAAAAATAAAAAAAAAATTTAGGGGTGGACTACCCCTAACATTTAGGGGGATGAAAAATAGATGTTGGCCGATTCTCATAGATACCGGATAAGCACAAAAAATTTCATCAAAATCGGTCAAGCCGTTTCGGAGGAGTATGGCAACGAAAACTGTGACACGAGAATTTTATATATTAGATATATATATATATTCACATTCACGTCTAAGTAGCCAAACTTTTGGGGATGATTCTGGACATTATTTGCAACAAAAACTTATATTTGAAGTATGGTCCGATTTCCTAGGAAAAAGTAGTTATGTCCGATTTTCTGTTTTTTTTTTTACTGTAGTCATGTTTTTTATTGAATAAGAAAGAATTGCTCTAAAACTGTTAAAGATAATTAAATTCTTATTGCGCCATCATAAAATAAGCAACATTTCCTAAAAAAAAAAAAAAACAGTAATTTAATTAAGTAAATCTATTGATATAGGATACCTTCTGGACGTCCAATAACGCGCTTCTGTTTTTCTCGACGAATCACAGGTCAGTAAAAAATTTTTCCGACAGCCTTAACGTACTACCGACTTAATACTTAACAAGAAAACTTCTACATTTAGTAAGCATTAATTCTATGTATATGTAGTGGAAGCTCCCTTTTGTCAAAAATATGTAGAATGTAGTTTTGTTAGTATCCAATACCTAGTGTGAATAAATTATTCATTTTTTATTGGACAAACTGGGAATCCATTTTCCAGTAAGGAAGCAATAAAAATTAACTGAAATGTGACGATTGGAAAGTTTTTCATTTAAGAGATATTGTAAGTTTTTGACATATTTATTTTGAAGGCTGATATGGTTATTAATATCGCAATAAGGTAATTGTCTTTTGAAGAGAAGCCAAGAGCCAGAATCTTTATATATATATATATGTGTGTGTGTGTGTGTTGATATACACACTCCTAAATACTTCTAAACTGCGCATCTAGGAATTCCAGTTTTGATGAGTGGGTATAAAGAAGAAAGTGATATTATCCCCCCCTTAATATTCCGGATATCTGGCGGAATAAACCCGCTAATCAGGCGCATAATAATAATAAAAAATTAACAAATTCCCTTAAAATTGCTGGTTGAATTTTCTGGGCAAATTGTCTTCCTGTATTTTCGCCCTAAGTTGTAACAAGGACTTTGCCTAATGAAAGTCCTGTATTTGCATTGGCTGCCCTGACTGTTTGCTTTTCTACCTCCGCATTTACCCTAAACACTCCAGCAGAATGAGAAACGGGAAAGGGGGGGTCTATTTCGTTTATCTTCTTAATTACCTTTCAACTATTCTATTTTAGGAATATATATATATATTTTATTTTAAGGAACATTTATCTTTAATTGTAAGACTATTCTTTCTGTTGTCCAAAAGGTGACCAATAATTTAGTTTTTGCCTTCAAAAATATTTTGACTTTTCACTCTAAACGGCGTCGAGTGTAAGCTGTAAGCTAGTAATATTGTGTGCTGCGGTGTTCATTACATGTAAAGTATATTTGAGTATGACTAACAGCTGACACTTTTATGAATTATAGCGTCAAATGTTTCTTTCGAGAATGCAAAACGTCTTTATTGACTTTTCTAAAGATTTCAAGATACATGCTAGTTTGCCTGTATGGTGGGTTTAGTATATTCTGATTGCCGGCGTTAGTATTCCTGTATGGTGGGTTTAGTATATTCTGTTTGCCGGCGTTAGTATTCCTGTATAGTGGGTTTAGTATATACTGGACCTCTCCTTAGTCTTCCTGTATGGTGGGTTTAGTATATACTGATTGCTGGCGTGTTCCTGTATAGTGGGTTTAGTATATACTGGACCTCTCCTTAGTCTTCCTATATGGTGGTTTTAGTATATAATGATTGCCAGTGTTAGTTTTCTTGTATAGTGGGTTTAGTATAAACTGTACGTCTGCTTAGTCTTCCTGTATGGTGGGTTTAGTATATACTGATTGCTGGCGTGTTCCTGTATAGTGGGTTTAGTATATACTGTACCTCTCCTTAGTCTTCCTATATGGTGGTTTTAGTATATAATGATTGCCAGTGTTAGTTTTCCTGTATAGTGGGTTTAGTATAAACTGTACGTCTGCTTAGTCTTCCTGTATGGTGGGTTTAGTATATACTGATTGCTGGCGTGTTCCTGTACAGTGAGTTTAGTATATACTGGACGTCTCCTTAGCCTTCCTGTATGGTGGGTTTAGTATATAATGATTGCCGGCGTTAGTATTCCTGTGTAATGGGTTTAGTATATACTGGACGTCTGCTTAGTCTTCCTGTGTGGTGGGTTTAGTATATACTGATTGCCAGCGTTAGTTTTCCTTTATGGTGGGTTTAGTATATACTGATTGCCAGCGTTAGTTTTCCTGTATGGTGGGTTTAGTATATATAGATTGCAGGCGTTAGTTTTTGTGGATGGTAGGTTTACTATATACGGTATGCCGGCTTTAGTCTTCCTGTATGGTGGTTTTAGTGCATACTGATTGCCAGCTTTAATTTTCCTGTTAGGTTTTTTTAAAATTTACTGAACACCGGCCTTAGTCTATCCTGTCCGCCGGGTTTAGTATACACTAAGCGCTGGCTAGTCTTCTATGTATGCCAGGTTTGGTATAACCTGGACGCCGGCTACAGTCTTCTCTCTGTTTATACTTTACGTTATGCAGGCTTTTCCTAAAAAGCGGTTTTGGGGAACTAAGAATCCAGTTTCAGACTCCTTTTAACGGCAGATTTCGTATATCTCTGATGCCTAGAATTTCATCAGCACGTTCGCCTAGTGAAAATGCAGTTAAGGACTTCTAAAATGTAAGCACTGGTTAATATAATATATAATAATAGTTCAGTCTCGCGTTTTGTTTTCTATGTTTCTTATATAATTAAAGTTATTAGTAGTTTCCTCTAAAAAATTGATTGAATTTTGACACAACTCATAGTCAATTTTTCGAACCTGCATAAGATGCATAAGGTGTGCAAATTTCTCGTCATATATTATAAAGTAAATTTTCAAAGTGTTATTTTGAAGATGGCTTCCCTGAAGCACATTTTGTGATTCAGACTTATTCTAGTTTACGTCAGAGCACTATATTCACTCATCGACCGCAGGTGAAGAAGATCATTCCAACCTTAGTACAAATGAACAAAAACACACAGTCGTCTTGACCTTTAGAGAGTAATAAAAGAGGTAGAGAACTGTTGTTGATGGTTTTGGCGGGGATGGGTGTTGGCAGCCCTGCGGGAAATGGCGGGATAACTGATGATAGCAGCGATTAGGGATGACAGCTTGTTGGCTTCCTATCTCACCAGCTGAACATGAGCAGTTGGTGTAATTCTCTCTTCAGGCGGATAATCTCTCAGCTGAAGGAAATTACTCTCATATAGCAGGGATAAATTTCCATCACGCCTGAAGGTTTTCTTTAAAGGACAGAACAGATAATTCTTGCTTAGTCTCTGAAGGATCTCTTTCGTCAAAGTTTCAAGGAAGAAAATATCTTCCAATCTCTCTCTTCCTCGTCCTCTTCTCATCATGTTATTAGCAACGCATAGGCACATAAAATATTGAAATAATATATTAATATAATTTAGAATATAAAATAGCTAGCTGAATACTCGTGCTTCGTCTTTATTGCATTCAATAATGTATCATCATAATTAACGCTACTACATAATTTTGTGCAGTTTATTATAGCGCGATCCCCGTCATACTATATGTTATTCATCGATCGTTAAGTAATCAAAGTATAATGTTTCTTGACATTGGGGCGGTCCGGACCAGTGTCAAGAAATAGATAACCCGTTATCTATAGTTTACCAGTAACAGGCGTTTAACCAGTAAAGGTTAAAATTCGTTGTCAATAATAAATGGACGTTAAAATTTAATAATTTATGTAGAACTGGCGAATAAGGTGGAAGGTCAAAAAAATTACGCCATAAACTTTCACAATTTTTATTATGGGGGAAGAGAAAGTGTGAAAGTGTGTGGCGTAATTTTATTGTCCTTCCGCCATATTCGCCAGTTCTATAGATTTGAGTTAAGGGTCATTTAATGAATAATAATTTATGTTTCCAAGATGTCATTTGCAAGCATTACCAAGAAGTGTTCTGACTGGCGATGCTGATGAGTGAAGAGGCTCTGGAAGGGTTCGGGATATTATTACCGCGTATAGCGTAAACTCTATGAGGGACAAAATCCCTTCGAGTTTATTTGTAGTAAATCAAGGGCTGCCATCATAGTTGAAATGAAACGCAAATCAAAATAATATTATGAAATAGATACAGTACAGTGACAGCTGTTCTGTTAGCATCCTAGCAACGCATGCTGCCTAGGCACTCCTGCTCTAATCAACTAAAAATTTAAACCCCTCTAAAAATACTTAAAAATTCGAATATCAAAAAATAATTTCTTAGCGAGTGTTTACGTTCTAAAGCGAGTGGCCATGCAAAATTTCAAATTTTTCTGTCAAGTGGTTTGGGCTGGGGGATGATAGGTCAGTAGGTCAGTGAGTGAGTGAGTCAGTGAGTCTGTGAGTGGTATTTGACAAACATATTGTAGATTATTTGCAATATTGAAATAGTACGTGATCTCGATAATGACGTGTATATGTTGACAGTACTTGCCTAAAGTACATATCATATCACACTTCTACCAGGAGCTAAATTGGCTATTCCCTCTTTATCGTCGACAGTACCTCCTCGGCTCAGTCCTTTACCAAGTAATTCAATCCCGAAGACCTTCTTATATCTTTCAACTTCTGTTCACACCCGTAACACCCGATCTCGTCCTTCCGATCTTTATATTTCTTCCCACCGAATACCATTATTCCAAAAATCATTTGTCACCCGTGCCACCTCGCTATGGAATTCCTTACCTCTGTTTGCCCGCCATTCTACTAACCTAGAAACCTTTAAATCCCGCCTCCTCCACCACCTTCTATCCCTGCATGTTTTACCCAATCCCTAGTGTTTATAGATGCTGTACATTTCATACTGGTAGTATTTATAAGTTTATATATTAAATTTTTTATTATATTGTGGGGGCGAGGTTAGCTCAGTGGTAGAGCACTCGACTAATGAACTGGAGGGCCAGGTTCAAACCCGAGCGCAAACTAGATTTTTTCTTCTAGTGCTGCCGTTCGGGGGTTGGATTTGGGGTCCCAGATCGTCCCTAGGCTCACCCAGCCTTTAATTAATTTAATTAATAATGGGTACCTTGGGTGCTAATGACTCTAGCAGTCGAAGCAGCCAAGGGGAAAATCAGGCGGCCGGAGCATAGTATTGACCACACTATCTCCCTAGTGTTCCGTATGGTCAAGAATCAGATACCTCTACAGTATCTGCCCCTCTGGGCCCTTGTGGCCTGTTACGGGACTGATTTTTTTTGTTTATTATTTTATAATTTCAAAATTATTCCTATGTGATTTTTGTCCCGGAATAAGGCTACAAATTTCATTTTTCATTTCATTTTAAAGTACTCCAACCAGTGCCAGTGAAGACGGAACGCCTAAACTTCTGGAATCTCGAAGAAGAACAGTCTTGGCCTGGAAAATAGGAAAAGTTACCACCGTGCTGGCTTAATGAAAGGTTTTCCTGCCTTGTAATCAACGCCATCTACCTGACGAGAATGGAAAACTATAAATGAGTTCACAGGTGCTCTTTGTATGGGGGAATTGGTCTGCAGGACTCCAAAGTCCTAACTAATATTTGATATTTCGCCTGAAATAAAGCTGTATTTGTGAAGCCGTCTCCGTTCTTGGTCAAAAGGTTTCTAAATATTGAACCGAAGCAAAACTACTTGGTAAATTCCATGGAATCTTTGTCCGAAAGCATTGAACAATATTCCACAAGGAAAAGCTACTACAGACCAGCGAAACCCCAGCTCAATCTACCGGACTCGGGGGAAACTAAGGTGAAATATTAGCTTCAATGAGCCGACCAAGTTGGAATTGAGTCTAGAAGTTGTTAGCAACTCCCAACTAGCTATATTCCGCTCTTTTGGAAGAATCTGATTAAAGAATTTCCTCAACAACCAGCAACTCCCAACTAGCTATATTCCGCTCTTTTGGAAGAATCTGATTAAAGAATTTCCTCAACAACCAGCAACTCCCAACTTCCTAACAACTTTTTCAATATTTTACCCCCCTCCTACCGGTGTACTTATTTTTATTTAAGGTAAGTTATTATATAAGCCCCTCGTTGGGGATAATGAGCACCTACAAGGCCGTAACCTGCTTCTGTTTGTTACAAGTTGCTTTTCATATTGTTATAAACTTCAAAATATTCTAACTTATTGGAGAAGTTTAATGGGAGGTGCTTATCGTTGAAATAAACATTCCAGTTATCAAATCCCTGTTTGTTATTTGAACTGTTTATTTTAAATGTATTTATGTATTTAGTATTAACTTAATATTACAGTCATAAATAGGTAGTGAGCACACAAGGTACGCATAGTTACAAATTCTGTATCATTTTTAAAGTATTTGTTTGTCCTTAGTCGAATAAAACTACAAAACAATCCATAGAATAATAATTTTAAAAGAAATATTAATTTAATTTGGAATAATTTTCATTTATTTCTAATGATATTACGACAATAAACATAATGTTACTTTTATTTATTTTCTTTCACCCTATAATTCCAATTACATCATAAAATTTAGAGATAATCTCAGTTCTGAGAATACCATTAGAAAGCTTATTAAATTTTACAACTTTTATGAGATTCGGCGGTCTACAGAATGTTTTTGGAAGTGTAGTTATTTTCGAATAATTTTCGCTAAAAAGAAGCTTTTATTATTTCAACTTTTTGAATTGATATTACGTTATAAATGAGATAATTGTGAACAATGAACGTGCATTAGCCCTAAAGAAAATTTAATGCTGATTTCAGAAATGTTATGAATCGTTGAAAATAAGTGTGTACAAGCAGTCAAAATTGGAGTGTTAGTGAAAAAAAAAAACACAGTTTTTTTCTAAAGGACATTTAGAAGGGCATATTTCTGGAAGGGAGTGAGATAGAAATGTGTGGTTGGTGGAGTTGAACTACATTTGTGTCTAGTTTCACCCCCTGGAGTAATGTCATTAACTTATATATATATATATATATATATATATATATATATATATATGTGTGTTGTTTATTCGGCATCTGTCTCCAGCGGTCTTGCTCCTCCTGTCATCGCAATATTTTGCCGGATTCCTCTCCGGCTTCTTCAGGCAATCATTCATCCTTGCTGGTTGGTAAGGGAATGAGCTCGTCTTTTTTTTTTTTTTTTTTTTTCCTAAACCCCACTTTAGATAAAAGAGAAATAAAAAGCATGCAAGGAAGGGCATGATGAAAACGAAAGTGAAAGAGAAACGTGCAGAAACGCAAAGAAAAACTAAGGACCTCGAACGACACAGGCGGGCGTAAGGGCCACAGGTAGAGGGAGGATGAGGGAGGAGGTGTCCTTATTCTGCATTAATGCACTTGAAGGCGGTAAGTAAAGGAGAAAAAGGTGTAGGATTCCCAAAGGGAGGTATGTGTAATGTGCTGTGTGGGGCACAGCGATAGAGGAGGAGGTAAAACGAAAGATAGTCGGAGAGTAGAAGAAAGAAGAAAGGGGAAGAAGGTCAGTTATACTGTCTTACGTGTCAAGTGTCAGTGTAACTTGTGTTTGTTGGAAATGTGTTGTGTTCTAGTACGTCTACTAGTCGTCGTGTGAACTCTGTTGGTCCTTGCCAGCGTCCTGGTCGTCCAGGTGGTGTGATGTCGTTAAAGAGTGGATCCTGTCGTATCCATTCCCGGCTAATATATATATATATATATATATATATGTAACACTAAATTTTAAAATATAGGGCGTTTTGGGCACCTAACAGATGAGATAATTAAACATGAAGGCATTTTCATCAAATTCAAAAGTCTTTCATTTAGTAAGTACAAGGTTGCTGTACAAAGGCGTCCAATTTCTTCACAACAATTGTTATTTTATTTTTAACGCAAAGCGCTTTCAGAATCAAAGTGCGAGGTTGCTGGCAAAGAAGGATGATCTTCGTTCAAATGAAAGAAGTCCTATTCTATTTTGGCTGGTCTCGAAAAGTGGCATAATATTACAGCTCTGCAGATGGTAGCAGGAGCTACTGAAAGCGTCAACCGTGAAAAATAATATATAGAAACTCCGAGTTCGCCATGATATTCAGACAGTCAAATGGAAATCCCTTGTCTTTTTATTCAAAGAGGTAAGGCCACACTCAATTAATCAGAATAATAATTCAAGTACGCTTCAAAGATCTGTATTTGTAACGATGTAATGAATATTATTTTTTTTTTCAAAAAATAAAAAACAACAAACCAATAATTACGATTTTCCCAAATCTATATATATACAAATCAGATAACCGATCTAGACCAAACTTGGCACACAGGTATGTCTTGATCCTGGGAGTGTCATAGGCTCGGTCAAAATCGTATATCAGCTATCCGTCTGTTTATTTGGTCC
The DNA here is from genome assembly GCA_946811695.1 of Gonocerus acuteangulatus. NCBI lineage: Eukaryota > Metazoa > Arthropoda > Insecta > Hemiptera > Coreidae > Gonocerus > Gonocerus acuteangulatus. The sequence goes on along the minus strand of OX328125.1, from coordinate 111,588,613 downwards.
TTATCCAAATCCACAACGTTAGGCTGAATTTGACCAAGCTTATAAAAATAGAGCCTTAAAAAATCTGTTTAGGAGGGCACGGGTTTGAAACTGTGAACCCAAAAATACTTATGTTATTAGATTTTAATATTACTTATTTGGTTTCCAATTTATTTTTGCTTTTTTAGATGCAGCAAGTAGGTGTAGCTTAGCAGCCAGGTAACAGCTAGTTTAATTTAAAATGAAATATCCAGAAATGAAGCGTCATGATTTCATGGAATTCAGGGATGACAGGAAAATATTGCTGAATGTCAGGGTCAGAGAGAATTAGTTAGAACGGGTATTCTCGACATTTCTATCTTTGAGAAAACCATGTCTGCTTATATATTCTCTCGTGCTGTCTTCTTTCAGCTAGCATAATGCTGTTTATATTAGCATAATTGGTGTGGTGTGGGGTTCGATTCCCACCGGTGGCAGGAAAGTTTTCATCTCAAGGCTCGTTGAGAAAATTCCTAGCTGCACCCTGGATGTCGGCGCTAATGACCTAGTTGTCGAAGTGCCGTAATATATATATATATATGGCTTAGTGTGATGATGATTCTTTGTTGACTATACAATAAGAAGGTTAGGAACGAAGATTAATATTTAAATGTTTACTCTATGTACAGGGTGTCCCGCATTGAGATGTCTTAACTTCAGAGGCTTATTCTGCATATCATTTGTAGTTCAGGGACGCAGAAATAAGCATCTGATGTCAACATGTAGCAGAGCGATTCATAATTTTGTCTATTTTTAAAACTATTGTTCTTTTAATAATACGTTGTGTTTTATGATTAACTAGCTGTTAGCCGGCGTGCCATTCTACGCCTACTTTCTGCATCTAGAAAATTAAAAGTATATTAGAAATCAAATAAGTAATATTAAAATCTATCGTCGTTAAAATCTTGGGGTGACGTCTGGGGTTCTCTTTCCCTACTCGTTCTGGCTAATTTCTCGCAATAGCGATACTGGCAGGAACTCAAATCTACTTCCTTTGTGTTTAATGACCTCAAAGTGGTTGACAGCACATTAAAAAGGGAATAAAAAAAAATCTATTAACGCAAATCCGTAACTATTTGGGTTCATAGTGTCGAGCCCGTGACCTCCAAACTGTCCTAGACAATTTCGACGTAGCCTATGACTCTCCCTGAATCAAGATCTACATGTGTGCCAAGTTTGATCAAAATCAGTCCAACGGTGTGGATTTGTATAAGGAACAAACATACAGACAGAAAGCTGGTAGACATTTTTGACTTAACCTACGACACTCCCCGGATGAAGATAAACCTGCGTGCCAAGTTTATTCAAAATCGGTCAAACAGTGCGAAATTGTATAAGGAAAACAATTATTTGAATCTAATTTTTTCTGATTTTAGTCAAAACCAATAAATGGACTTTAGCGTGAAGGAGACATTCGCAACCCATTCTTTAATTTCATACATGTTTTCTTAAAATAAAAATTCAATTTTTTGATTAAAACCATAAACACTCATACATTGCACTAGTATTTCTAAATTGACCCGCCTTAGACATCGGTGTTTTCCAGCTTTGACTATGAAAGTTATGGTAAATATCTGTTTATCAACTATGGAAACTGTATGTACTTAGCTTCAGTGCTTGTACACCAGAGGGCACTTGTGTCACTCTTCCTGTCTTATTACTATTCCCCCTACAAGACTAACACATTTAAATTTAGGCTTATTTTGAGTTGTGCCACTTTAGAAATACTCGTGCGATATGTTTTTCGGAATTTTAGGTCCACGAAAAATGTTTAAGTCACAGAATCGGGTTGACGTCGTAAGTAGATTTCCTCTATATTTTCAGGGAGGGGACCCGATAAGATAGGATGTGGATTTATTTATCTCCGGTTGTAAGAAGATTACCTGGTGGAAGGTAGAGGAAATACTAGCTTCGGGAGGTTGACCTATACTCAGCCTGCTTAGAACTACTGATCCGCTGATAACATCCCGCTGATTGGGATAGTCTGAGAGCCAGGGCTCAGCAACAGGGAGGGAGAGGGAGAGGGAGATCTCGTTAGGATCACGTCGTTAAGGGAGGATCTCGTTAGTACCATCTCCATTATCCCTCTCTCTCTCTCTCTCTCTCTCTCTCTCTCTCTCCCTCCCGTTGGTATATCTTTAGGCCCATTTCATCAACAGTTCCTCTTTTTCTGCCCCCCCCCCCCCCAACGGCATTCCTCTCCACTAACCAAGACCTTTATCCCCTAAATCCATCTATTTTTTCCCCTCGTATTCACTGGATTAGGCCAGCCAATATCTCTTCACTAACGCCACTAAAGTCCATCCTATAAAGATAGAGTATCGTTCAGGCCCTTAAATACTTTCAGACCTTGACGTAACACGAAAATAAACCCTAACATAAATAACACCGTTCTACAAAGAAATTGTCCGAACGGATCTATACAGATTTTGACAGATATTCAACGAATCTGCATTCAGATTGCATCTACATCATCTAATTTGTAAGTAAATTTGATATTAGTAAACAACAAAATGACTGGAGTGGTCACCCGAAATCCATGGTTTGATTGTGATCCATAAATTCAGGAGGACAATTTCACTCATGGTCTCTTATACGAATTTTTAATTTACTTGTAAATTAGATAAGATAGAAGAAGTTTGATTGCAGATTCTTTTTCTACATTGAAGATTCTTCAAGGTAAAATATTATAATTTATGATACGGCTTCACAACGGACGTGAGGAAAGATTGCAAATTTATAAGGATTTTCTGACAAGTTATTTTTTTTTTTTTTTAAATTTTAACGTCCATTTATTATTAACTACGAATTTTAGGACGGGTTATCTATAGGTTACCACCCTTTTCTAGCCAGGATAGGGCTGATGCCTTTTCTTTTTTTCGAAAGAAAAGCCACCACCCCTAGTGGGAATCGAACCCACGACCTTTGGCACGGAGTGTTAAGTGCTCACGCCTTAACCCTCACGGCCATCGGGTCTCCTCTGACAAGTTATTGCCTTTGAAGTCGTATATCTTTGGATATGTTCGACGTATTTTAATGAAGACGTTTTAAAGAAATTTAATGTCCTGCCATTGCATTTTTCAATTTTATAATTAAGTAAATATGGACTTCGTTTTTAGACAAAATTCGGTAAAAAATGGTGTTTTTCGTTTTTTACCGTTTTTCTAAGAATTTGAGGGTGCTGCCTCCTGAAGAACGTGGGCGTCAAGATCTAAAATGAATGTTCCCTTCATCACTGGCTACAAAAAAAAGTTCAATTTTGTAGACGAGTGTAATATTTATTTATTTATTTTAGTTTTCTCATCAATTGATGATAAAACCTAATCTTTTTCCGTAATATCATCTCTAGTAATAATTCTCCTTATGTTTCCATGTTAAAATGTCAACAAGTATGTTGTGTCCGTGAATGTATTGTGTACTGTTCCATTGACCCAACAAAAGGAAGTACCTTTTTGTTGGGTCAATTAACGAAAAATCAATTTCACTAAAGTGCTTTGATTATCCTTTCTTTTTTAAATATTGTTGTAAAAATTTGTGTTTTAGGTATTTCATAAGGTCATCAATGTACTGGCTACCATCGTTTAGTAAGTCGGCCAAGATGTTGGGTAATTTCAATTTTGTCCTGAGTCTGCACTCTGTGAGTATGTGCTTTATTGAGAGGCCAGTATTGCAGTATGTACATGTCGGTCTGTCTTTTCTCGTCATAATGTAGGAGTGTGTCAGTCGTGAATGGCCAATCCTTAGACGGCATAAAACCACTTCTTCTCGTCTATTTGATCTTTTACTCGATGACCATTCGTGTACTGTATGCTTGATTTCTCGAAGCTTGTTGTCAGTCGTGTTGTACCAGGATTCTTGCCATTTATCTGTTACATATCTCTTAGGGTGCGTTTACATCTGACACTTCACGCAGGAAATATATGTCAGGTGTCGGATAGATATTCTCTTGAAGGTTTACATACTGACAGAAATAGCTAGACATTTATGTCATGGATATGTATAGGACAGTTCTGGATTTGTTCTAATTTGCGATAAATTCACCAAAAGCACAAATAATCAGTGTTTACATCTGTTGGTATAGAAGTGTCGACAATACAGCTAGTAGCCAAGATATTTATCTCTGAAATTAAATTCTTCTCGTAAAAATCTGTGTTTACACCTGGTGGTATAGAAGTGTCGACACTTATAGTTCGTGATAGAAATATATATCTCAGACATAAATTGCTCATGGTTTACACTAGTCGCAATTCCTGTCTGATATAAATTTCCTGCAATAACTAGCAAGTGTAAACCCACCCTTAGATGCGGCTTGAAGATCCTGGTATGTCATGTAATGTACGTCTGGTGCTGGTCGTCGAATTGCTAGTTTTGCCTGTTCGTCTACTGCAGTACTTTGTCTGATGTCTTCGTGTCCGGGTAACCAGTACATGAAGTGTTTTTTGGTATATAGGGATTGTAAAGAACTGGCGTTATAAAGACTGTTGTATAATATGATTAAAAATGAATCTAACCTCTCAAAAGGACATGCAAAATCACTGCCGAACTGTTGGCCATAACAAAGGCCTTAAATACAACAACTAACTCTAATTCTAAAGTAATTTTTACGGATTCTTTGTCTACTCTTCTTGCTCTGAGGAATCCATTCTCAAACCATCCACTGATCACACTCACTCATGAAATCATAGCAGAACTTTACAGAAATAGTGAAACAGTTCTTTTCGAATGGGTCCCGGTCACTGCGGAATAAAAGAGAATGAGGTGGCCGATGCCTTAGCGAAAAGAGCTGTAAACGAAGGCACTCCCTATCATAGGGTTCCATAGAACGATATCATTAATAACCTGAAGGAAATAGTCTGGCAAAACTGGCAATCTACATGGCTAATAATAGAAAACAACAAATTATGAGAAATAAAATTAACAGTTAAAGCTTGGAAGACCCCACCCAGCATCAATAGAAAACATGTTGCCTTAAGTCGATTGCGGATTGGGCATACAAGATTAACGCATTCATTCCTAACTAAAGTGCACATTATAAGATGGCGCCTCTATAGTTCTACTGTAATGGAATGTCTATTAAATCCCAATGGGGTTGCTGAGCAAACACCTCAACAATCAGTCTAGAGATAGTTCTACTGTGATGGAATGTCTATTAAATCCCAATGGGGTTGCTGAGCAAACACCTCAGCAATCAGTCTAGAGATAGTTCTACTGTGACGGAATGTCTATTAAATACCAATGGGGTTGCTGAGCAAACACCTCAGCAATCAGTCTAGAGATAGTTCTACTGTGATGGAATGTCTATTAAATCCCAATGGGGTTGCTGAGCAAACACCTCAACAATCAGTCTAGAGATAGTTCTACTGTGATGGAATGTCTATTAAATCCCAATGGGGTTGCTGAGCAAACACCTCAACAATCAGTCTAGAGATAGTTCTACTGTGATGGAATGTCTATTAAATCCCAATGGGGTTGCTGAGCAAACACCTCAACAATCAGTCTAGAGATAGTTCTACTGTGATGGAATGTCTATTAAATCCCAATGGGGTTGCTGAGCAAACACCTCAACAATCAGTCTAGAGATAGTTCTACTGTGATGGAATGTCTATTAAATCCCAATGGTGCTGCTGAGCAAACACCTCAACAATCAGTCTAGAGATAGTTCTACTGTGATGGAATGTCTATTAAATCCCAATGGGGTTGCTGAGCAAACACCTCAACAATCAGTCTAGAGATAGTTCTACTGTGATGGAATGTCTATTAAATCCCAATGGGGTTGTTGAGCAAATACCTCAACAATCAGTCTAGAGATAGTTCTACTGTGATGGAATGTCTATTAAATCCCAATGGGGTTGCTGAGCAAACACCTCAACAATCAGTCTAGAGATAGTTCTACTGTGATGGAATGTCTATTAAATCCCAATGGGGTTGCTGAGCAAACACCTCAACAATCAGTCTAGAGATAGTTCTACTGTGATGGAATGTCTATTATATCCCAATGGGGTTGCTGAGCAAACACCTCAACAATCAGACTAGAGATAGTTCTACTTTGATGGAATGTCTATTAAATCCCAATGGGGTTGCTGAGCAAACACCTCAACAATCAGTCTAGAGATAGTTCTACTGTGATGGAATGTCTATTAAATCCCAATGGGGTTGCTGAGAAAACACCTCAACAATCAGTCTAGAGATAGTTCTACTGTGATGGAATGTCTATTAAATCCCAATGGGGTTGTTGAGCAAATACCTCAACAATCAGTCTAGAGATAGTTCTACTGTGATGGAATGTCTATTAAATCCCAATGGGGTTGCTGAGCAAACACCTCAACAATCAGTCTAGAGATAGTTCTACTGTGATGGAATGTCTATTAAATCCCAATGGGGTTGCTGAGCAAACACCTCAACAATCAGTCTAGAGATAGTTCTACTGTGATGGAATGTCTATTAAATCCCAATGGGGTTGCTGAGCAAACACCTCAACAATCAGTCTAGAGATAGTTCTACTGTGATGGAATGTCTATTATATCCCAATGGGGTTGCTGAGCAAACACCTCAACAATCAGACTAGAGATAGTTCTACTTTGATGGAATGTCTATTAAATCCCAATGGGGTTGCTGAGCAAACACCTCAACAATCAGTCTAGAGATAGTTCTACTGTGATGGAATGTCTATTAAATCCCAATGGGGTTGCTGAGCAAATACCTCAACAATCAGTCTAGAGATAGTTCTACTGTGATGGAATGTCTATTAAATCCCAATGGGGTTGCTGAGCAAACACCTCAACAATCAGTCTAGAGATAGTTCTACTGTGATGGAATGTCTATTAAATCCCAATGGGGTTGCTGTGCAAACACCTCAACAATCAGACTAGAGATAGTTCTACTGTGATGGAATGTCTATTAAATCCCAATGGGGTTGCTGTGCAAACACCTCAACAATCAGTCTAGAGATAGTTCTACTGTGATGGAATGTCTATTAAATCCCAATGGGGTTGCTGAGCAAACACCTCAACAATCAGTCTAGAGATAGTTCTACTGTGATGGAATGTCTATTAAATCCCAATGGGGTTGCTGAGCAAACACCTCAACAATCAGTCTAGAGATAGTTCTACTGTGATGGAATGTCTGTTAAATCCCAATGGGGTTGCTGTGCAAACACCTCAACAATCAGACTAGAGATAGTTCTACTGTGATGGAATGTCTATTAAATCCCAATGGGGTTGCTGAGCAAACACCTCAACAACCAGTCTAGAGATAGTTCTACTGTGATGGAATGTCTATTAAATCCCAATGGGGTTGCTGTGCAAACACCTCAACAATCAGACTAGAGATAGTTCTACTGTGATGGAATGTCTATTAAATCCCAATGGGGTTGCAGTGCAAACACCTCAACGATCAGACTAGAGATAGTTCTACTGTGATGGAATGTCTATTAAATCCCAATGGGGTTGCTGAGCAAACACCTCAACAATCAGTCTAGAGATAGTTCTACTGTGATGGAATGTCTGTTAAATCCCAATGGGGTTGCTGTGCAAACACCTCAACAATCAGACTAGAGATAGTTCTACTGTGATGGAATGTCTATTAAATCCCAATGGGGTTGCTGTGCAAACACCTCAACAATCAGTCTAGAGATAGTTCTACTGTGATGGAATGTCTATTAAATCCCAATGGGGTTGCTGAGCAAACACCTCAACAATCAGTCTAGAGATAGTTCTACTGTGATGGAATGTCTATTAAATCCCAATGGGGTTGCTGAGCAAACACCTCAACAATCAGACTAGAGATAGTTCTACTGTGATGGAATGTCTATTAAATCCCAATGGGGTTGCTGAGCAAACACCTCAAAAATCAGTCTAGAGATAGTTCTACTGTGATGGAATGTCTAATAAATCCCAATGGGGTTGCTGAGCAAACACCTCAGCAATCAGTCTAGAGATAGTTCTACTGTGATGGAATGTCTATTAAATCCCAATGGGGTTGCTGAGCAAACACCTCAACAATCAGTCTAGAGATAGTTCTACTGTGATGGAATGTCTATTAAATCCCAATGGGGTTGCTGAGCAAACACCTCAACAATCAGTCTAGAGATAGTTCTACTGTGATGGAATGTATAATAAATCCCAATGGGGCTGCTGAGCAAACACCTCAACAATCAGACTAGAGATAGTTCTACTGTGATGGAATGTCTATTAAATCCCAATGGGGTTGCTGTGCAAACACCTCAACAATCAGGCTAGAGATAGTTCTACTGTGATGGAATGTCTAATAAATCCCAATGGGGCTGCTGAGCAAACACCTCAACAATCAGTCTAGAGATAGTTCTAATGTGATGGAATGTCTATTAAATCCCAATGGGGTTGCTGAGCAAACACCTCAACAATCAGTCTAGAGATAGTTCTACTGTGATGGAATGTCTATTAAATCCCAATGGGGTTGTTGAGCAAATACCTCAACAATCAGTCTAGAGATAGTTCTACTGTGATGGAATGTCTATTAAATCCCAATGGGGTTGCTGAGCAAACACCTCAACAATCAGTCTAGAGATAGTTCTACTGTGATGGAATGTCTATTAAATCCCAATGGGGTTGCTGAGCAAACACCTCAACAATCAGTCTAGAGATAGTTCTACTGTGATGGAATGTCTATTATATCCCAATGGGGTTGCTGAGCAAACACCTCAACAATCAGACTAGAGATAGTTCTACTTTGATGGAATGTCTATTAAATCCCAATGGGGTTGCTGAGCAAACACCTCAACAATCAGTCTAGAGATAGTTCTACTGTGATGGAATGTCTATTAAATCCCAATGGGGTTGCTGAGCAAACACCTCAACAATCAGTCTAGAGATAGTTCTACTGTGATGGAATGTCTATTAAATCCCAATCGGGTTGTTGAGCAAATACCTCAACAATCAGTCTAGAGATAGTTCTACTGTGATGGAATGTCTATTAAATGCCAATGGGGTTGCTGAGCAAACACCTCAACAATCAGTCTAGAGATAGTTCTACTGTGATGGAATGTCTATTAAATCCCAATGGGGTTGCTGAGCAAACACCTCAACAATCAGTCTAGAGATAGTTCTACTGTGATGGAATGTCTATTATATCCCAATGGGGTTGCTGAGCAAACACCTCAACAATCAGACTAGAGATAGTTCTACTTTGATGGAATGTCTATTAAATCCCAATGGGGTTGCTGAGCAAACACCTCAACAATCAGTCTAGAGATAGTTCTACTGTGATGGAATGTCTATTAATTCCCAATGGGGTTGCTGAGCAAATACCTCAACAATCAGTCTAGAGATAGTTCTACTGTGATGGAATGTCTATTAAATCCCAATGGGGTTGCTGAGCAAACACCTCAACAATCAGTCTAGAGATAGTTCTACTGTGATGGAATGTCTATTAAATCCCAATGGGGTTGGTGTGCAAACACCTCAACAATCAGACTAGAGATAGTTCTACTGTGATGGAATGTCTATTAAACCCCAATGGGGTTGCTGTGCAAACACCTCAACAATCAGTCTAGAGATAGTTCTACTGTGATGGAATGTCTATTAAATCCCAATGGGGTTGCTGAGCAAACACCTCAACAATCAGTCTAGAGATAGTTCTACTGTGATGGAATGTCTATTAAATCCCAATGGGGTTGCAGTGCAAACACCTCAACAATCAGACTAGAGATAGTTCTACTGTGATGGAATGTCTATTAAATCCCAATGGGGTTGCTGAGCAAACACCTCAACAACCAGTCTAGAGATAGTTCTACTGTGATGGAATGTCTATTAAATCCCAATGGGGTTGCTGTGCAAACACCTCAACAATCAGAATAGAGATAGTTCTACTGTGATGGAATGTCTATTAAATCCCAATGGGGTTGCTGTGCAAACACCTCAACAATCAGTCTAGAGATAGTTCTACTGTGATGGAATGTTTATTAAATCCCAATGGGGTTGCTGAGCAAACACCTCAACAATCAGTCTAGAGATAGTTCTACTGTGATGGAATGTCTATTAAATGCCAATGGGGTTGCTGTGCAAACACCTCAACAATCAGACTAGAGATAGTTCTACTGTGATGGAATGTCTATTAAATCCCAATGGGGTTGCTGAGCAAACACCTCAACAATCAGTCTAGAGATAGTTCTACTGTGATGGAATGTCTATTAAATCCCAATGGGGGTGCTGTGCAAACACCTCAACAATCAGACTAGAGATAGTTCTACTGTGATGGAATGTCTATTAAATCCCAATGGGGTTGCTGTGCAAACACCTCAACAATCAGTCTAGAGATAGTTCTACTGTGATGGAATGTCTATTAAATCCCAATGGGGTTGCTGAGCAAACACCTCAACAATCAGTCTAGAGATAGTTCTACTGTGATGGAATGTCTATTAAATCCCAATGGGGTTGCTGAGCAAACACCTCAACAATCAGACTAGAGATAGTTCTACTGTGATGGAATGTCTATTAAATCCCAATGGGGTTGCTGAGCAAACACCTCAAAAATCAGTCTAGAGATAGTTCTACTGTGATGGAATGTCTAATAAATCCCAATGGGGTTGCTGAGCAAACACCTCAGCAATCAGTCTAGAGATAGTTCTACTGTGATGGAATGTCTATTAAATCCCAATGGGGTTGCTGAGCAAACACCTCAACAATCAGTCTAGAGATAGTTCTACTGTGATGGAATGTCTATTAAATCCCAATGGGGTTGCTGAGCAAACACCTCAACAATCAGTCTAGAGATAGTTCTACTGTGATGGAATGTCTAATAAATCCCAATGGGGCTGCTGAGCAAACACCTCAACAATCAGACTAGAGATAGTTCTACTGTGATGGAATGTCTATTAAATCCCAATGGGGTTGCTGTGCAAACACCTCAACAATCAGTCTAGAGATAGTTCTACTGTGATGGAATGTCTATTAAATCCCAATGGGGCTGCTGAGCAAACACCTCAACAATCAGGCTAGAGATAGTTCCATTGTGATGGAATGTCTAATAAATCCCAATGGGGCTGCTGAGCAAACACCTCAACAATCAGACTAGAGATAGTTCTACTGTGATGGAATGTCTATTAAATCCCAATGGGGTTGCTGAGCAAACACCTCAACAATCAGTCTAGAGATAGTTCTACTGTGATGGAATGTCTATTAAATCCCAATGGGGGTGCTGTGCAAACACCTCAACAATCAGACTAGAGATAGTTCTACTGTGATGGAATGTCTATTAAATCCCAATGGGGTTGCTGTGCAAACACCTCAACAATCAGTCTAGAGATAGTTCTACTGTGATGGAATGTCTATTAAATCCCAATGGGGTTGCTGAGCAAACACCTCAACAATCAGTCTAGAGATAGTTCTACTGTGATGGAATGTCTATTAAATCCCAATGGGGTTGCTGAGCAAACACCTCAACAATCAGACTAGAGATAGTTCTACTGTGATGGAATGTCTATTAAATCCCAATGGGGTTGCTGAGCAAACACCTCAAAAATCAGTCTAGAGATAGTTCTACTGTGATGGAATGTCTAATAAATCCCAATGGGGTTGCTGAGCAAACACCTCAGCAATCAGTCTAGAGATAGTTCTACTGTGATGGAATGTCTATTAAATCCCAATGGGGTTGCTGAGCAAACACCTCAACAATCAGTCTAGAGATAGTTCTACTGTGATGGAATGTCTATTAAATCCCAATGGGGTTGCTGAGCAAACACCTCAACAATCAGTCTAGAGATAGTTCTACTGTGATGGAATGTCTAATAAATCCCAATGGGGCTGCTGAGCAAACACCTCAACAATCAGACTAGAGATAGTTCTACTGTGATGGAATGTCTATTAAATCCCAATGGGGTTGCTGTGCAAACACCTCAACAATCAGTCTAGAGATAGTTCTACTGTGATGGAATGTCTATTAAATCCCAATGGGGCTGCTGAGCAAACACCTCAACAATCAGGCTAGAGATAGTTCTATTGTGATGGAATGTCTAATAAATCCCAATGGGGCTGCTGAGCAAACACCTCAACAATCAGTCTAGAGATAGTTCTACTGTGATGGAATGTCTATTAAATCCCAATGGGGTTGCTGTGCAAACACCTCAACAATCAGACTAGAGATAAATGTTCTCATGATATTTCTTGGTTTAATCCCCAAGCAGAGGCTAAAAACACAATAAGCATGAAGATAAAAAATCACGGAGTGACATCGTGTAAAATTAATATGACCACATGTAGGAGGATGATGAGGCTGTATGTATGCATCGTAGGAGGATCTAACAGGAGAACAGCTGTTTAAATATGCATTTACAGCTGGCTGGAATTCTTAGTAGGAACAATAGTGGGGGGCTGCAATTTAAAACAAAATATCTTAATATTCCTTTTCTTCTTAATAGAAACTAGACTTAGGGATTGCCGTCATAATGGGCTTATGAATTTTCATGGGCTGTTACACAGTGTGCCATGCTACACCTACTTTCTGCCTATAACACTCCCCTTATCAAGATCTACCTGTATACCCAGTTACGACAAAATCGGCCAAACGGTGTGAATTTGTGTATATCTGTCGAGTAATTCATAAAGCAGCCGGCAGAGGCCAGCACCACAGCATGTGACTAGATAGCTCTTATCAAAGAAAGGCCAGCGCTCCTTAGTTAGACAGTGACTGTTGATATAAAATTGAAATAAACTACATTACATGATTCATCAAAGAGTTCGAGTTTTTCTAATTATCAAGAACATCAAAGAATACATTTTTAGACAATATTCAAAATGGCCGTCAGAATCTGATTGGTTCAGTGTAGCAAATGTTTCTTCAACAAAACTTTTGACCTTTTGACTATTTCGACCTAGCCTACCTGTGTGCCAGGTTTGATCAAAATCGGTCAAACGATGTGGATTTGTATAAGGAACAAACAGACAGGTGATTTATATATATATATATATATATATATATATATAATTATATATACTAGCTGTTACCCGGCGTGCCATGCTACACCTACTTTCTACATATAGAAAAGCCTAAATAAATTAGAAACCAAATAAGTATTATTAACATCTAATAACACGAACCTGTAACTGTTTCGAAACTGTGACCTCCCAACTCTGAGTCCTAGACGACTTTGACATAACCTATAACACCCCCCGTATCATGACATACATGTATGCCAAGTTTGGTAAAAATCGGTCTAACGGTGTGGGTTTTTATAAAAAAAAAAAGAACAACATACAGACAGACATCTGGTAGACGTTTTTGACTAAACCTACGACACTCCCCAGTTTAAGATCTACATGTGTACCGAGTTTAGTCAAAATCGGACGAACGGTGTGGATTTGTATAAGGGACAAACATACAGACAGACAGCTGGTAGACGTTTTTGACTTAGCCTACGACACTCCCCAGATTAAGATCTACATGTGTACCGAGTTTAGTCAAAATCGGATGAACGGTATGGATTTGTATAAGGGACAAACATACAGACAGACAGCTGGTAGATTTTTTTGACCTAGCCTAGGAGATTTCGTATCAAGACCTACCATTATTCCAAGTTAGGTGAAAAACAGTCAAACGGTTTGGATTTGTATAAGGAACAAACAAACAGACAAACAGAATAACAGACAGACACGTGATTTTTATATATATAGATATTTAATATTCGGTTGACCATTCGGGTTTGTATCCCCAGACCACATCAAAATAAGCAAATTCATTCAACTCCTTCCACACATTTGATGGTTTCAGAAAATTTATTATATCATGTTTTGCTCCCGAAACAAGATGTATAACCAAATATTGTCCGGAGAAGATAAGAAAAGAAGGTATGTTAGGGCTGTTCAAGTTCCTGTGAAAGATAAATTTAATACCGATGACAAAAATTCCTAAATTATATATTTTTTGTCAATTTTTATCTTACTAAACCTTAAATTTAAAAATATTAAAATATAAGAACAATGTGCAGTTTATTAGAGCACGGTTCCCGTCATACTATAAGTTATTCATCAATTGATAAGTAATCAAAGTATAATGTTTCTTGACATTGGAGCGCTCCGGACCAGTGTCAAGAAACAGATAATGTAGAGATAACCCGTTATCTATAGGTTAGCAGTAACTGCAGTTTAACCAAATTGTGTAAATTCGTCGTCAATAATAAATGCACGATACAATTTAAAAATTTATGTTTCCAAAATGTCATTTGGAAAAACCCATTATATTTGCAAGCATTGTCAAGTGTTCTGATTGGGGATGCTGATAGGTGAGGAGGAATATTATTACCTCGGATGGACCATCACCAGGTATAGCGTAAACACACACAGTCCATTTCTAGTAATTGAAAATAATACCATGAAATAGATACAGTACAATAACAGCTGTTCTGTTATCCTCCTAGCAACGCATGCTGCCTAGGCGTGAATGCTCTAAACAACTTAAAATTCAAACCCCTCTAAAAAAAACTTAAAAATTTGAATATCAAAAAATTCTTTCTTAGCGAGTGTTTTCATTCTATAGGGAGTGGCAATGCAAAAATTCAAAATTTTCTGTCGAGTGGTTTGGGCTGGGCGATGATAGGTCAGTGAGTGAGTAGTATTTGACAAATATATTAACAACGAATTAGTAGTTTTAGATATTTGACATACATTACAGACTTTTAGTACGAATCGAAATCCTAGATGTAATTCTCTCTATGCCTGATTCCCAGGGCTATAGGATGGAATCTACTAGCAGCGGGAGATTCTGTATATAATTAGCCGAGGAATGAGGGGGGGCGATAGCACAGGGGGGAGGGGTAAAGTGTCCCGAGAGTGGTTTTCATTTAATTAATTTTCCCCTCGGGGTGAGAGTGTTAATACGCCGTTCATTAGGAGTCTCATGACATTTCATCGACCCTCCTATCCTGTGTCTGTAGTATTCGCTTCCAGCTCTAATATAACTACATTTTAAAATGTCTTCCTTAATAATGGGGATCATAAATTTATATTCATATATAATATATATATAATGTAACTAAATCGATATTTGAGAGTGTTAGTTGCTAGTTTGTTTGGTCTGTCAGTTACTGAGTCGGTTGATCGATCGGTGAGAGTATTAATTGCTGGGATATTTACTCGGTTATTGGGTGTCTTAGTTGCTGGGTCGGTTTTGGGTCATTAGGTGTTTAGTTGCTGGGTCGGTTGGTTGACTGATAGGAGATCTAGCTAGTTCTTGGGCATATGCTCGGTCGCTAGGGACGTCAGTTTCTGGGTTATTTGGTCGGTCGTTAGGTGTCTCAGTTGGTGGGTCGGTTGGTTGACTGATAGGAGATCTAGCTAGTTCTTGGGCATATGCTCGGTCGCTAGGGATGTCAGTTTCTGGGTTATTTGGTCGGTCGTTATTTGTCTCAGTTGGTGGGTCGGTTGGTTGACTGATAGGAGATCTAGCTAGTTCTTGGGCATATGCTCGGTCGCTAGGGACGTCAGTTTCTGGGTTATTTGGTCGGTCGTTAGGTGTCTCAGTTGGTGGGTCGGTTGGTTGACTGATAGGAGATCTAGCTAGTTCTTGGGCATATGCTCGGTCGCTAGGGATGTCAGTTTCTGGGTTATTTGGTCGGTCGTTATTTGTCTCAGTTGGTGGGTCGGTTGGTTGACTGATAGGAGATCTAGTTAGTTCTTGGGCATATGCTCGGTCGCTAGGGATTTCAGTTTCTGGGTTATTTGGTCGGTCGTTAGGTGTCTCAGTTGGTGGGTCGGTTGGTTGACTGATAGGAGATCTAGCTAGTTCTTGGGCATATGCTCGGTCGCTAGGGACGTCAGTTTCTGGGTTATTTGGTCGGTCGTTAGGTTTCTCAGTTGGTGGGTCGGTTGGTTGACTGATAGGAGATCTAGTTAGTTCTTGGGCATATGCTCGGTCGCTAGGGACGTCAGTTACTGGGTTATTTGGTCGGTCGTTAGGTGTTTCGTTGCTTGGTCGGTTGGTTGACTGATAGGAGATCTAGCTAGTTCTTGGGCATATGCTCGGTCGCTAGGGATGTCAGTTTCTGGGTTATTTGGTCGGTCGTTAGGTGTCTCAGTTGGTGGGTCGGTGTTTTAGTTGCTGGGTCGGTTGGTCGAATGTTTGTGTGCTAGTTTTTGGGGCGTATGCTCGGTCGTTTGATATTTCGGTTGCTAGGTTATTTGGTCGCTCTTTGCGAAAATTAAACGTTTATCGATCGAAGACGTTTCGAACTTTGCAAAACATTATTACCATAAATTTGTGACTGGAAACATCATTTCACCTGCTCATTTCATATTTATATGAGTTTGAATGTACACATTCGCTAGAGTATACTAAAAATCTAGTTTTTCAAATTTGATAGTTTACTCTAGTATTGTAAACGATACGGCTTGTGGAAAATTTTCGAAACTCTTGTCCCTTTAGAATTGCCGGAAACACCTTAAATAAAGTATCGAATATGATCATTTTTCAATATATTACTTCGTCAATGTATCGAATATGTTCTTTCGGTAGTTTTTTTTTCTTCTTTATTTTTTTCTTTTCTTTTCTTTCTTTCTTTGTTTTTATTTTTTTTTTTGCTATTTTTATTTTTTTTTTAGACAAAAACCGGATTTGGTAAACTAACAAAAATTGATTTGTAGAATTCACTAATACTATATAATTAGTAGAATGCAGAATGTCGAATGCGTCACATTCGTTAGTTTGAAAATGTAAATATTTATATAGTTAGTCAACCGGAATCAGCGATCTCTCGAAAATACAACATTGTAAAGTTATTAAAAAACAATAAACAGTTTGTTCATAATATCACCTTAAAATGATTAACAATATACATAGAAAAAAATGTGTAAAATTGTTCTTTTGTAAAGGCGCTGATTTTGGAATCACTACGAAAGCTATATCTTGCTCTCTTGAAAAGTAGCGATTTTCATATTCGACTGTTTGACATTTTAGGGACTATATGATGGGTAGATTGTATTATACCTGTAAAACATCAATACCTGCTCATTTCATATTTATATGAGTTTGAATGTACCCATTCGCTAGAGTATACATCGTCCTTACCATGTCAAACTGTCGAATATGAAAAATCTAGTTTTTCATATTCGACAGTTTGACATTTTAGGGACTATATGATGGGTAGATTGTATAATACCTGTCAAACATCAATACCTGCTCATTTCATATTTATATGAGTTTGAATGTACCCATTCGCTAGAGCATACATCGTCCTTACCATGTCAAACTATCCAATATGAAAAATCTAGTTTTTCATATTCGATAGTTTACTCTCGTATTGTCCCTTCTTTTCTTTGTCGAAAAGAATTGTGAATTAATAGTTTACTATTCGATTTTAATAGTTTACTTTAATAACCTATAGATCTGATTTAATTAAGCTAATGCACCTTATTTTAGTTATTTTGTGTTTTATATTTTCATTGTAACTACAAATGAATTGTGGTTTATATTTGTATTTGTTATCTTTATTCATATGAAGATGTTTGTTTTGTCGCCTACATTGCGAAAACATTAATAAATAAATAAATAAATATTCATATGAATCTTGTGGTATATGCATGTATGTGTGTATATGCTATATTTTGTGTATATAGGTATGTGTGTATATGTATGTATGTATGTATGTAATATATATGTACCATATGTATGTACGTACGTGTGTGTGTGTATATTTATATGTGTATAATGTTTGTGTATATATATATGTATATGTCTTATTTAAGTATAAATGTAAATTGTATCAAAGTGTAAAAAAATTGTATATATTTTATAATCTGTATTAGGGCTCATAGCCATAGTTGCGGAGCTCTTATAATGAAATAAATAAAAAAAAATATGATGGGTTGAGAAGCCAAGAGATCCAAGTGACGTTATAGTCATTTTGAGATATTACTGTTTAAAGTTAAATAGTTTTTGTAAATTCCCTGATAAGTGTAAGTCTGTATAATGTTTTAATTATGTTTCTACAATGCATCAATTTCAAGTTCAAATTTCAGTTATATAGTTTAAGAAAAAAACTAATCGTTCATGTATATTATCAATTTATAAGACAGCCACACAAAAAAATAAATAATAAAAGTCCGGACCCCGAGACCAGACCATGTTTAGTATATGTTTCTGGGATCGCTGAATCCGAATCCGGGGTCAGAGACCAGACCATGTTTAGTATATGTTTCTGGGGTCGCTGAATCCGAATCCGGACCCAGAGACCAGACCATGTTTAGTATATGTTTCTGGGATCGCTGAATCCGAATCCGGGGTCAGAGACCAGACCATGTTTAGTATATGTTTCTGGGATCGCTGAATCCGCATCCGGACCCAGAGACCAGACCATGTTTAGTATATGTTTCTGGGATCGCTGAATCCGGGGTTAAAAAAAACCCTGCGCTTTTTGT
Source organism: Gonocerus acuteangulatus (assembly GCA_946811695.1). Taxonomy (NCBI): domain Eukaryota; kingdom Metazoa; phylum Arthropoda; class Insecta; order Hemiptera; family Coreidae; genus Gonocerus; species Gonocerus acuteangulatus. The sequence goes on along the minus strand of OX328125.1, from coordinate 111,570,215 downwards.
TTAAGCCCCACCCCTCAAAACTCATAATTCAGGATATTGTACAATATAAAATTGTTATTCAAGTTGTTAACCGAAATAGACGACTATTTCCTAGGTACTGCCTATTAGTGCATAAAAGCCCTTTAAATATAAGACTTTTCTAAAAAAAAATCGCGTTTTTGCTTATATTTTTGCATATTATAAATTTTCTAAGGCATACAATCGATGAGTTTTTACACAAAAATTGACATAAGGCCTTCCCAAGTAATTCTCGAACTGATGCAATCGTCTAAATCCCAAAATACAACCCTTAAAAAATCTCCCCATATTTTATTGGAGCAATGTATCAATTGAAGGAAATTAAATAAACGACCTAAAATAAATTAATTAAGCTTCCATTTTCGAACTACTTTTTTATAAATTTGCCTACATGTTAATTACAGTGTCCTATCGAAGGTTTTCGAGATATTGTGCCTCAAAGATCCACTTTATAACACTGGACAAATGTCACTTGTATCCCTTGTGCACAAACAAATCTGCTCATTTTTAAAGTAATTGATTTTATTTACGCTATTTCTCAGCAAATACCAAACGTTTACTTGTATCCCTTTGCCACCAACATTTCGTATGTATTAACTATCCAGAACTGCACTTAACTCGATTTTTTTTAAAATGTCACTTGTACCCCTTGGCTTCTCACCCCGTCATATGTGCATATACTGAAGAAAGGATAATGCATACAACCAGACTTGGTGTAAATATCTCAAGAAGACTTGTAGAAACTTCTCACCACCCTCCCTGTTCCCCTCCAGAATCCCCTTCCTCGTAGAGTTAGTAATAAGAAAGAGGGAGTTTCCTTCTTTCTCCTGAATAAGCTCGGCGAATAATATGAATAAACCATTATTGGACTTGTAGAAGTTCTTCTCAGCTTATGCATTTCTCAGTAGCAGCTGATGGAGTATTATCCAGCTCCTCTGCAAATCCTCTTTCCATCGCTCTGTAAGTAGAGGCTTTTGGTATGTTCTGGACCCACATGACGTCATCAGTGACGTCATCAGCTTGAGTACTGTCAGCCAGCTAACGTCGCGCGACGTCATCAGCTAGTGACGCATCAGCTGACGTCATCAGCTAACTGGTGACGTCATCAGCTAACTGGTGACGTCATCAGCTAACTGGTGACGTCATCAGCTGACGTCATCAGCTTGAGTACTGTCAGCCAGCTGACGTCACGCCGTTGACGTCATTGCTTTGACGCGATGCTGACCTAGGTTAATAGCGCGTTTCGTCTGTTAGCGCGTTTCCAAGTTTGAAACGTCGCCGGCCAGCTGACGCCGTCAATAAGCTAACGTCGCGCTGTTGACGTCATTGCTTTGACGCGATGCTGACCTAGGTTAATAGCGCGTTTCGTCTGTTAGCGCGTTTCCAGGTACTTGCTTGACAGTACTCAAGCTGATGACGTCACTAGCTGATGACGTCACTGATGACGTCATGTGGGTCCAGAACATACCAAAAGCCTCTACTTCTGTATCTTCACTATATATCTAACGTTTATATTTCCTAACGACCCGAGAAGATAAATTCTCAGTAAAATCAGGTCAAAATCTGTATTTCATTTTACATTTCAACTAATAATCCAAAAAAAAAGTAAAAAAAAACATTATTAATTATTAAAATAAATAGTAAACCATATCTCAACAATTCTTCATTTTAGGCGGAGGGTCTTTAAATACAATCCAAAATTATCATAATAATAAATTTATTAAAATAGCTCTACATGTTTCGAATCATCTGATGCCTCTTCAGGGGCCTAAAACTAAATACAGCCTAATAGAAGTTAGGCGAACCTTCCGCTAGAATGGCCACGTCTCAACTGAAGACCAACTACATAGCAACAATCCGCTGTGTGTGCAGTCAGCTGATTAAAAAATATATATTTAGATTTTAATTAATTGGACATTAAATAGATGATTTTATGTACAATTAATAAAAATAAACTGTTTTAAATTCAATGACCAAACTTTTTCTTGATAATAGAATTTTATAGTTTGGACGCCATAAATTTTTTATATTTAGTGTTTAGGCTTCTGAAGAGGTATCTAAGAATACGAAACATGTAGAGCTACTTTATAAAATTGAAAATTATGTTAATTTCGAATTCTATTCAATTACCTTCTGGCTACATATATTAAAAATCAATATTGTTTAATAAATACATCTGCTATTAAAGTAATTCAATTAATCAACCATTTTATCTACCTTTCGAGTTACAAAGCTTAACATCTTTTATTTTTTTTTAATTTATTTATTAAGAAGAAAATTAGAATCAATTAGAAACATAAGAAAGAGAAAGTATAACACCATAACTTGTTTTAAACATACAGCAATACACCACAGAGATAAATAGAAATATGTTACAGAAAAAAATATATATATTATATAGAGTTTACAAAAAAAACAACAAAAAAAAACAAAAAAACAATACGTCCCGTACAGGCCACAAGGGCCCTGAGGGGCAGATACTATAGAGGTATCTGATTCATGACCATACGGCACACTAAGGAGATAGTGTGGTCAGTACTATGCTCCGACCGCTTGATTTTCCCCTTGGCTGCTTCGACTGCTAGAGTCATTAGCAAAATCTTTAGTACTATGCTCGGGATTTGAACGCAGGTCCACCAACTTATTAGTCCAGTGCTCTACCACTGAGCTAACCTCGCCCCCTTAGAGATTACAGATATATGAAAATTTATAGATTACAAATAGTTACAAATATATTTTTTTTTGACATTATATAATGCCATTCGTTACAGTTAATAAACATCATTATAGTTACGATCTAATGTTAAAATGTATGATTTAAAATTTATTTAAATTTTAATGTTATGACGGGTTATCTATAGGTTACCACCATTTTCTAGCCAGGATTGGATCATTGCTTTTTCTCTTTTTGAATGAAAAGCCACCCCCTCTAGTGTTAATCAAACAAACGACCTTATCCATCGAATGCTAATTTCTTATCACTCACGGCCACCGGGCCTCAAAATAAATGATGAATAAAACTTATTATTCTTTCTTCATATTCAGATGAAATAAACAAAAATATATATTTCTTGATTTCATTTACATGTATTACGTAATCTCTAATAGACAAATAAAAATTGAGCAAAAATAAGGAAAAAATTCTTATTTGAACAATATTCGGTTGATTTATTAATGACAAATTAATAAATTGCTTATTTTTTAAAGCAATGAAAAAAATTGTTTTTTCTTTATTATTACTTCCATATTTGAATAGATTTTCCCTCCAGTAATTCTATTTATTAACAGACAATTATTTATTTTTTTATTTATTTTTTATTTAAATATCTAAACCTTTTAATTTAATTTTATTTTCGCCCCTCAAATGGTTCTACTTGTCGAGAACCAAGAACTATTAAAATAACGAGATATTCCAACCGAAAACCAGATGATGTGAGTGTTATTTTAAAAGAGATTTTTTCCCCCGAAGAAATAACTCCATCCGCATAGCCCCAGAGTTCCGTGCATATTTCCACCTCCTTGTATTCTGCCTTCCACCTAGCGACTGTAAATGCCCTCTGAAGTAGGAACAACTCGGTGTAGAATAGGGCAAACAGCCTTTGCATTAGCCCTTCTAGGGTTTACAAGGTGAGAGAAAAAGCCTCGTCTTCATAGAGCCTGTAAATGGTCTGCCCTTTTTACACACTCTCTCCCCTGCTCAGTCAGAAACCATCTCTCTCCCCTTCTGCTTTACACAGTGCAACTTCTTACACAATATTATCTTTCCATCTAGCTTGGGGGAGGAAAAGTCAGCCATATTTACTTTTCTCCCCTAATCTTTCTGAGTCTATATATATATATATATATATATATATATATATATATATATATATATATATATATAAATCTGTCCCCCAAATCCAATTCTCGAACGATGAGACTAGAAGAAAAAATCTTTAGTGCACGCTCGCACTGGTTGGAGCAGAAGGGGGCTTGTGTCGACCCCTCTCAACGTCATCTGTGCGTCTTTCTGGCGTGAATCGAGGATGAAGTTGAGGCCTTGAGCACAGAACCTTCATGTTGTACCATTCATCATATTACCAGATGTATTTATATACAGGATGTAATAATCAATAAAGAAATATACAAAAAATACGCTCGGGTTTTGGACCTGGGTCCTCCAGTTCATTAGCCGAGAGTGCTCTACCACTAAGCTAACCTTACCCATATATATATATATATATATATATATATATATATATATCCATGGATTTCATCTGGATATGGAAAAATAACAAAGTTCAATGTATAATCCTATGAAAATTACATTTAATTATTTTTTTCGATGAACATTGCCCTGAAGATGAAATATATATTCATGCCACAAGACTCGCAGAAGGTAGTCCTGCTATATTTTGTTGTTTGCTGAATATTAATCTAACTTATCTCATATTGTCTTACTAGGCTTATTTATTTTAAATTTCTTCATTGTCTTATTTAAAATTATGTCTCGCTTTCCAAAGGTGACAATTTCTGACAATTTACTCTCCTGTACCTGTCCGGGTTCACTGTTACGACCTCTTGACCTCCGAACTTTGAGTCCTAGAGGGTTTTGGCCTAGCCTATGACACGTCCCGGAAAAAGCCCTGTGTGCCAAGTGTGGTCAAAATCGGTCAAACGATGTGGATTTGTATAATGAACAAACAGACAGACAGAAAACAACTGTATTTTATATATATACTAGCTGTTACCCAGTGTGCCATGCTACACCTACTTTCTGTCTATGACTCTCCCCGTATCAAGATCTACTTGATACCTAGTTGTCTATACCCAGTTACGAAAATCGGTCAAACGATGTGAATTTGTTTTAGTTCATTATGATACCCGGCAGAAGCCAGCACAACAGCACTTCATCTAACAGCCGACAGAGGCCAGTAGTAGTCGATTCAAAATGGCCGTCACAATCTGAATGGTTCAGAGTAGCCAATTTTTCTTCAACAAAACTTTTGACCTTTTGACCAAATTTTGGAATTTGGCTATTTTGACCTAGCCTAGGAGATTTCTCGTATCGAGACCTACCCGTGTGCCAATTTTGGTCAAAATCGGTCAACCGGTGTAGATTTGTATAAGGAACTAACAAAAAAATAACTAAACAGAAAAACAGACAGACACGTGATTTATATATATATATATATATATATATATATATATATATATATATATATATATGTATATATATATATATATTTATATATATATATTTATATATATAAATATATATATATATATATATATATATATATATATATATATATATATAGGTATATGTGTGTGTATGTATATATACTCGTATATTGGTTCATATTGCGTAAATTTGCATAATATCATCATAAATCTCCTGAAATCGTGGTTATAACGGAAAGAAAGGCCTCCATCAATCAGATAAGATTTACTTTTGACAGGTCTATTGATAAAACAAACTGTTTATCAGTATCATTCACTATTTGTCGAATATCCACCTAACCGAGTTAGAGTGTTGTGGCCTATATAGGGCTGACAATGAAGGATGGCTCACATCTTTTACCCTAACCTTCGCTCTCTTGGAATTTATTACCTCCCTTTAGGTTATATACAACACTCTAATACAATATACAACACTATATCAGAGTGATACACAATCCACAATACAACCCCTAGAATACATTACCTCCTCTTGGAGTATTCACCTTGCTTTTCGACTTTTTTTCTCATTCCTTCCACAAGCTGGGGGTTATATATCAGTTTTCTTTGAACGTTTAAGGTCCTCTGCTTGATATAGTAAGGTACATTATCTGTTTATATATTTATTTTTATGTCTTCGAACCCTGGATTGTAAAAACTCTAATATGAGGCTACTAAAAAACCTAGTATGTGTTATGATCGTATATTGCATTAGATTAAAATGGGATAAAATTATTTGAATTTAAGTATAAAAAAACCCTAAGAATTAACAGTCACAAAATAAATGACTTCTGTCACGCAGAAGCTGCATTACTAAGCACTTTCCGCAGAATATTGGTTCTGTACGCTGTATATATATGTATATATATATATATATATATATATATATATATATATATATATATATATTCCACTTTTTCTTGTTTATTTTTCTGGCAGGGGGTCGATAAAGTAGTACACTCTTGGTTCAAATTAACTACTTTATTCGGTTCGTTTCGCCCGACAAGTTTTGTGCCTTTTCGCACCTCGTCAGGGGCTTTCCTACGCAACAATATTTTTTGTAAGTCCTAAACTTAATTTTTTTTTTTTTTTATCGGGGGTTATCGACCCCCTGCCAGAAAAAGAAACAAGAAAAAGTGGAAAATATATATCGGGTCATCCTTCACAAGAATTAATATATATATATATATATATATATATATATATATATATATATATATATATATATCTTTTACTCAGATATAAACATGAATAGTTTTTCTCTTTTATATTTGCAATGAACAGCTGACTGAATGCAGAGGAGAAGCCGGATACAGCGACCATGGCGCTTCTAGTGGTGGAAGTTACAACCAATGCTATATAAAATGTAAGGTGTACGCCGCCATAAAGCAGAACACCAACAAATAAAATAAAATGCAACCATTGTAGGTGTGGCGGCAATTCAATTTCAACTTAATACAGAGTAAACATCAAATTATAATGAACACTATAATCAAATTAGTTCATTTTTACAACACTTGTTTAGATTATATATATATAGGCATGGGGTCATTAAAGCAGTCTTCCTTTATTACACCACTTTATTTATTGGGCCCGACATGTTTCGTGCATCTTTTCTTCGCACCTCTTCAGGGGCACTTCTACAACAAAAATAATTTTTTGCACATCCACACAAACCTTTTTTCTACTATATTAAAACTATCAATACGATCTTTGAACTGTTCCACAAAAGGCATTAAAACATTATCATCCTCATTAAATGTTACTCCTACCCTAAATATTGCAATAATTATAGCTAAATTACATATTTTTTATAAAAGGTGTAGAGTCCTAGCTTGCAAGGAAGTCCTCCCGTTACCAAGTACTCCCTCTGGAGTCCTATGGAAATTTTCTATGGAATAGTAGATTAATACCCAAAAATGTATAAAAAAATATTTGACGAGTAGACTTTACTAGGACAACAACAAAGGACAGGGCCATTTTGGCAATCCACTTACAGGGTTAGTATTAAGCCGGACTCCAGAGGGAGTACTTGGTAACGGGAGGACTTCCTTGCAAGGTAGGACTCAACACCTTTTATAAAAAATATGTAATTTAGCTATAATTATTGCAGTATTTAGGGTAGGAGTAACATTTAATGAGCATGATAATGTTTTAATGCCTTTTGTGGAACAGTTCAAAGATCGTATTGATAGTTTTAATATAGTAGAAAAAAGGTTTGTGTGGATGTGCAAAAAATTATTTTTTGTTGTAGAAGTGCCCCTGAAGAGGTGCGAAGAAAAGATGCACGAAACATGTCGGGCCCAATAAATAAAGTGGTGTAATAAAGGAAGACTGCTTTAATGACCCCATGCCTCCTAGGGTAAAAAAGAATATGTATATATATATAATATATATATATATATATATAATATATATTATATATATATATATATATATATATATATATATATATATATATTATTAGATACACACGACCTACACCGAATTTCGTAGCAAATTGATAATTTGGGTCTGAAAAAAAAAACCCTCCCCTCCTAATGAACCGATTTAGTTTATTTTTACAACGTATTTTTTCTCTTTAGATGACCACAACGAATACAGACGTTCATTGCAATACAACAAAAACTACGGCTGGTATGGTGACATTAGTGTTTTGGGTCCGGTGTAAACCCAAAGTCCCGGTGGACCGATTTTAGTGGTTAACGAACTCGTTCAATCGTTTGCTAAGAGAACGATTTACACCAAGTTTTGTTTAAAGATAAAATAATTTTAACGGGGGTCATTTTCGGTGTCTACTCGATTAAGATTTGAAGAAATTTGAGTCCAACCTACATAGCCGCCTTACTTTTGTGGAAAGTTCTAAAAAGAGTATTGTTGATGTATTGTATACATATTGTAGCAGATTTCATGAGTATAAATAATAACAAATTTTTAAGTGAATAATTTGAAATGCCTTGGCGATCTATTCACTAAGGGTGGGTTTACACTTGCTAGTTATTGCAGGATATTTCTATCAGAGAGAAATTGCGTCTAATGAAAACCCATGTAAAATGTATGTCTGCAATAAATTCTACCATGTACAATATACATTTTACGTGGTTAGCAATTTCTCTCTGATATAAATATCCTGCAATAACTATCAAGTGTAAACCCACCCTAAGATATTAAAGATGATCCTGTACAATTTTTTTGGCTAGAATTCCTTCGATATTAAATAATTCGCAATTAAGGGAAATAAAATGGAGTTAGCTTTTCAGCTAATAAAACCTATTTATGAAAAAAAAAAAATCGTTGTCCATGAACTCGAAATGTCTGAGCTATTAAACTGAGATGAAACTAGAAACACTTTATGATGCTTGGGTCTCCCCGTGGTCTAGTGGCTAGTGCTTTGGATTCTCATGAGGGAGATGGTGGGTTCGAGTCTCACCTGCATCAGAGATTTTTCTCATTTCAGGGCCTGTTGAGAAAAATCCTTACTACAAGATGGATTCGGCGCTAATGGCCTGGATGTCGTTGCGCCGAACAAAAAATCATAAAATTGAAAAACTCTTACATTAAAGGAAAATTTCCTTTTATACTCATCTAGATATAATGATAAAAAATTTATTACACAAGCGGATTTTACGTTCTGTAACGCAACATATGACAGAGGAACACCACTCCTTAACACCCACGGTCCACCGGCCTCTTTAGATTTTCCGATTTTCTTCCAACAATAGTTTTATCCGGTTTGTAATAACAGCTATATATTTTCCATGGCGAATATAGAGATATATACAGCATAGCAATTAATTCCTTAGTTGCTCTATAGAAAACAGGTTGTTTAATGCCTTCAAACATGCAACCACATCACGCCAGCAACTAGACTTATTCATCGCAAACCACTAATAATTTTCTGCTTTTTTCTTAGGGCCATTTATTTATAATTGTTAAAAAATATATATATATATACATTCCGTTATTCTTGTTTGGGCAACATTGTTAAACAACGCTCTGCATGCTACGTAACGTCCGTTTCTCAAAAAGTGATATTCGTCTAAGTGATTAAGTGAATATGTATCAGTGTGTCTGTGCATCAATGCTGTTGTTCACCCCCTCCCCCCCCCCCGTTGTGCAAAAAGTCCCACACACACACATTAGCTGATATACACATGACATCACATACTTATATGAAGGCAGAACTTTATAAATATATTTTACTGTTTGATTTGATTTTGGCTTGTTGGTTTGATTTTATATAAATTTTAATATCCGCTTTTACATATCGCACTAGTATTTCTAATGTGACACAACTCAACAATCCGTGTTTTTCAGTTCTGTCTATGAAAGGCATGGTAAATATCTCTTTATCAACAATCAAAACTGTTTGTACAGGGTGTCACAAAAATAATGGTCATCTGTTGACCAGATGATTCTCCAATGCGAGATCGGAAAAAATAACCCCCATATTGACCCCCGCAAAATTGACCTTGAAATGTTATTCAAGGTCAATTTTTTTTATTGCATATTGTGAATCTACAAGTCACGAGGAAGAAAAAAGTCAACAGCACCATACGTCAGAAATGACCCCTTATGGTCAAAATGACCAATAACAACGTATAGGTGGGCCATTCCAGTCCAATCGACAAATGAGGACCAATTTTGATAATTGTTTTTTACATGTTCTACTAACATTGCCTTACAAAAAATACCTCGTTTGAATTTTTCAAAAATGCATCTTCTAGCAAAAAAAAATATATAAGTATATTGAAAAACGAGCCTCGCAGAGTAATTAATTGGAGGACCATAACTCATATTGTACAATATACAGGAATGCCTTCATGAGATTATTCTCGAAGCTTATCAAGAGCACTTTGCCATAAGCATTCAACCAATCGCTCAAAGTACTCATTTATTATTTGTCAATAATAAATGGGCATTAAAATTTAAAAAAAAAAAAATAAAAAAAAAACAACAGTTCTTTCTTGGACCACATTGTTATAAAAACGAATTATTTTTTTCTGGCGTCCATTCCTTCAATACTTTTGTTCTTTGACACCGGTGCACATCTGCGCACAATCTTTCCGCCGCTATCCGTTTAAAAACGGCAGTAGCAATAATGGCGACCAGTGAAAAGATGACCCAGTTTTTATCGTTGCGGTGCCAACAAACAGAAATTTTTCAGTTGCTTTTTCATTTAGAACTGTATGTGCTATAATAAGTATTTCAGAGCAGGTTATTCATGTTAAAGCGCACGCCATTTTACTAAAACTGGTACTTGAAGTGCAAAAAGAAAGACGGCGAATTGTTAAGTCCTACCACAGATGAAAGAAACAAAGCGTTCTTTTAATTCCATAAACTCCATCTGGAGTATTTGTAGGCTTAGAAATATATGTAATTATGAGAGAAGAAAAGATAAAAGGGAAAAGCTGCTAATCCGACAGCTTGTAGCTTACAATGCGCGAAAACACTTAATTACGGAAGGGAAATACATCATAGCCATTATTTTCTCGGATAAAATCTTTTGTGTCTCTCCACGGCTCTGGAATAATATGCTCTATTTATTAAACTCAGAAGACTTTTCAACCCGAAATTATACCAGAGATGGGCATAATTTTATTTACAAATAAAAATACGAATTTATTCGTACTTTATACATTTGTGAATACGAATATAAATAAATTCGTACTTCATATATTTGTGAATACGAATATAAATAAATTCGTATTCATAAGTGTGAATACGAATTTATTTTTATTCACATATATTAAATATAAAAATACAAATAAAATTTTATTCGCAAATTTTTCTGCGAATAAAAATAAATTCACAGAAAAAATTGTAAATAATCACAAAAAATGTGAATATTTAAAAAAAATCAAGCGATTAGAAAAAAAATCACATTAAAATATACGAATAAAAATTTATTCACATTATAATTTGTGAATAAAAATTTATTCACAATAAAATTCGCAAATAAATCATGAATTTATTCGTATTAAGATGATATTACGAAAGTTACTGAAGGTGATTTTTTTTTTTTTAAGGCATTTATCGTCTAGGTTATTAGCGCCTAGATTTTTTGTTTACCCCGAGTCTGCCGCGGGCCCACCAGCCATGCTGCAGGGACACAGTTTGTCATCTGTACCTCCATCAAAAAAAAAAAAAAAAAAAAAAAAAAAAAAAATCACCTTCAATAACGTTTGTAATATCATCTTAATACGAGGAAATTCATAATTTATTTGCGAATTTTATTGTGAATAAATTTTTATTCACAAATTATAATGTGAATAAATTTTTATTCGTATATTTTAATGTGATTTTTTTTGTAATCACTTGATTTTTTTTAAATATTCACATTTTTTGTGATTATTTACAATTTTTTCTGTGAATTTATTTTTATTCGCAGAAAAATTTGCGAATAAAATTTTATTTGTATTTTTATATTTAATATATGTGAATAAAAATAAATTCGTATTCACACTTATGAATACGAATTTATTTATATTCGTATTCACAAATATATGAAGTACGAATTTATTTATATTCGTATTCACAAATGTATAAAGTACGAATAAATTCGTATTTTTATTTATAAATAAAATTATGCCCATCTCTGAATTATACATCACTCACAAAGTTAAGGTACGACATTTTTATTGTTCAAAATTTAAATTTTAATGTCGGGCTGAATGTCTAAAGAAGAAAATGGACTTCTTACTTGTGCAGAAAGTGGAATTTTATATCAAAAATATAGTATTATTGTTCTTTTTATACATCAATCTTTCTTCAATTTGGGGGCGAGGTTAGCTCAGTGGTAGAGCATTGGACATATAAGCTGGAGGCCTGGGAGCGAGGTTAGCTCAGTGGTAGAGCACTGGACTAATAAGCTGGAGGCCTGAGTTCAAATCCCGAGCTAGCACTAAAGATTTTTTCTTCTAGTGTCTTCGTTCATGGGTCGAATTCGGCTTCCCTGACCGTCCCTAGGCCAACCCAGCCTTTAATTAATTTAATAATGGGTACCTTGGTTGGTGCTAATGACTCTAGAGTCATTAGCACATACCCGACTGCTACAGTCGAAGCAGCCAAGGGGAAAATCAGGCGGCCGGAGCATAGTACTGACCACACTATCTCCCTAGTGTGCTGTATGGTCATGAATTAGATACCTCTATAGTATCTGCCCCTCAGGGCCCTCGTGGCCTGTTACGGGACTGATTTTTTTTTTTTTCTTTCTTCAATTTTTATATAGCAATAATTATTCACATTGTGGCACTTTCAGCTTTGTACTACTTATTAAATATTACTAATGTGTGTGAAACAATGTGTATGTAATATTACTATATTTTCTTATGCCTTTTATCAATTTCTTTAATATGATACAAATGACGGCTTCGGACTCTCAACTTCATCCTCGATTAACGCCAGAAGGACGCTCAGATGACGTTGAAAGGGGCCTACACAAGCTCCCTTCTGCTCCGACCAGTGGCTGGAGTCGAAGAGAGATCGGTGAGCCACAGACATTGACGCACTTGAAGGAAGAGAAAGCCATTGCTAACACTTCACTTGGTCACTGCAGCAGATCTCTGGGCCACTGTCTTCTGAGTCGCCTTGGTGGAGAGAATGGATGGGTGACGCTAGATAGCCTAGGGTTGACAAAGGTCATTTGTCATTCTAGAGTTGACAAAGGTCATTCACAGCCTAGAGTTGACAAAGGACATAGTCAGCCTAGAGTTGACAAAGGTCATTGTCAGCCTAGAGTTGACAAAGGTCATTGTCAGACTAGAGTTGACAAAGGTCATTCTGAGCCTAGAGTTGACAAAGGTCATTCTGAGCCTAGAGTTGACAAAGGTCATTCACAGCCTAGAGTTGACAAAGGTTATTCATAGCCCAGAAACTACAAAGGTCATTCTCAGCCTAGAGACTACAAAGGTCATTCTGAGCCTAGAGTAGACAAAGGTCATTCTCATCCTAGAGTCGACAAAGGTCATTAACAGCCGAGGGTCAAAAAAGGTCTTTAACAGCCTAGAGTTGACAAAGTTCATAGTCAGCTTATAGTCGACAAAGGTCATTCACAGCCTAGAATCAACAAAGATGACTCCCAACTTAGTGATCTCTAATGACTTAGTGTTCTATCTTCCCAACTTAGTGATCTCTAATGACTTAGTGTTTCTATCTTCCCAACAAACACTAATTCAATTTCCAGCTTCTACCCCACAAAGTTCCCATATAAAGGAACAGCTTCTAGGTTTCTACATTTTTACATACGGTTTTTACATTTTCACAGGTTCCCAAGTAATTTTATTTTGCCACATTAACATGGCGGTTGTGAGTCACAACCGCCTCACCAATATTGTTGCTATTCCACTCTCCGATCTCCAGGCAGCCCTTACATCCCGGTAGCTGCTACTTCCACATTCAGACCTAGGAACAAATGAAATCCGCTGGTTTTGAGAATATAAGAGGAAACGCCCCCCCCCTTAAAATGTGGTTCTAGTTAAGGGCCAAAAGGCTTTAAATAAACCCTATTCTAGTTGGGGTTTGCCGAGAGAATACCTTAGTCCGGCGGATAGTAAAGGCAGCCAGCACGCTTTGTCCTTCTAATTACTCTTCCTCCTTTAATTGTGTTCCCCGCGAGGAGTGGGGGAAGAGAGAAGGAGGGGGATGGAGGAGGAGAGGGGGAAGAGAGAAGGAGTGGGGGGATAGGCGAGGAGGAGAGGGGGAAGAGAGGTGGAGTGGGGTGGGGGTAGATTCTAGGTTAGAATAAAGACGATGAAAAGGTTCAACAAAACCACAGAGCTTCAGCTATTCTTCTGTTGGTTTTGCATGTTATTCTTGCAGCGAATTCAGCACCAGGTATTTTCATACAATCATAATAATATAATAGAAAGTAGTTTTACAGTTTTCCCTCTCGAGTTAACTATTTTAACAACCTTTGGTAATTGTTTATATTCAGGCTTGCGAGCGTTTATATAAGAAAGCAAAAGGCAAATGGTCTTCTAAAATTAACAATGTTTTTTAGTTCTCTACAATATTGTATGATATTTTTAGTGATTTTTCGCCCTCTCTGGAGCAATATAATTTTGTTACTCTTTTAACAAAGGAAAAGAAAATATTTTTAATGTAATTAAAGAAAAATCAAAGTACTTTGACCTAAAGAAAAATCGTTTTTTTTTCCATAATTTTTCCAAAATAATAGAAAAAAAAGTATCAAAACTTTCATTAGAACCTTTTTTTTAGAGTATTTAATAAGCTTTCTAATGGTATCCTTCCGTTTACCAAGATTCTCAACCTTTTTCGAGATATTAAGGAAAGTATACAAAGTTACTAAAACTTTTTATGTCTGTTAATAAAATATTTTATTCTAACCCTTCCTTAACTCCAAACGTAACCAAAATTTCAACATAATAGTTTTGATGAAAGTAGAACATGCAGAAAATGTTTCAACTGAATCCCATGATTCTACGTACCCAAACCAAAAACGGTATTCAAAAAATATTTTTCCAATTTTCTCGAAAACGGTTAAAGCTATCGCCTTGAAAATGGTTTCATTCGTTTTCCTAGCCCAGGAATCATATAAAACGAGTACTTAAAAGCTTAAGAACTCAAAAACGTAAGCGTTACGATTTTTTTTGCGCGAATTTCGCCCCAAACGCCATCTTCCAGTAGGCGGATTTTGCTGGTTAACGAACTTGACCTTTCAAATTAGACGAAGGATTTTTGTACCAAATTTCATCAAAATCGGACCATTCGTCTTCTATCTAGAGAGCGAACAGACAAATATATATATATATATATATATATATATATATATATATAAATAAATATATACATATATATATATATATATATATATATAAATATATACATATATATATATATATATATATATATATATACAAATTTGAACCACCGTTATTTTCGGTCTCTAGGGGTTCTGAAACGCGAAATTTTCTAGTCGGCACTTCCGGATTGTTTCATTGTATCAACCCTATAAGCGGGGTTCCTCCCTGTGGGGGAGGGAGGAACCGCGCTAATTATCTAAAACTCGAATTAAGAAATCTTCTGGAGAAATAACAGAACCTGGAGGACATAAAGTAAACATTAAGAAGACGTAGGCATTGTACTCTTTTGTAAATAGATCTGTTATTTACGAGACATAATTATTCCATACCATGTTGATGATAGCAAGCAATCAGTAAATAGCACAGCTGTAAATTGTAAATAATCTAGGATTCTAAACTTTCTTGTTTTGTATCAGCTTTTGTATTTTTAATTTCACCGTTTTTTATATTTTGTAATAAGTTATTCAAATTAATGATTCTGATTTTGTAATAAGTTATTCAAATTACTGATATTTTAGAACTAAAATTTGTTATATTTTCTGTTTGTTTAAAATTAGAGCTTATTATCTTAGTTACGGAGCTCTTAAATAAATAAATATCTGTGATAGATAGCTAGTTATGATAGGATTGGGTAGAATGATCCAATCCCCCAGGTAATGGTTAGGAGAGGGAGGTGAAGACAGGATTGCTAGCTAGGAGAATTCCAAAGAGGTAGGAGAAGGAAACACCATTTCTGCAGATCACTAACGACAAATTCAATTCTATCAACAGCTACTAGGATCAGCCTTTTTAAGGGAATTTCTTACGTTTACGGTTATGTCTGGATAGTCGTAGCGTTTGTAGAACGTTTTGGACATTTACATGTTTATACAGCATTGGTATACCAATGTTGTATAAACATTCATATATGAATGTTTATTTGTCGTTTATGACAAATACAGCCCAAAAAATTGTATTGGATTCACACAAAAAGAATTAAATAGGAAATAAAACCGCAGAATTAATAAATATATAAATCATCATCCTACTAGAATAAAGGATGACAACCTAGATGATTAAATTAATTCATTTGATATTCCATCAAAGGCTTTCTGAAAATATATATAATCCGTCCAAAACTCCTGTGAAATATAACTAACAAATCATTTCAAGTTGGTTACTGTCCATCTCCGACCCAAGATTGTTCTCGCTATAGGCTGTTGCTCCAACAGCTGGGAATACCAAGGAACTCTACGGAAGCTCTGCGGGACGATGGTAAAGCTTGTAAAGGACGATGTTTTTGTGGAATTTTTAAAAAAGGCGCAGCTATGTCTCTTACTGTAATATTTCTAATATTAATCAATTAATAATTATTTGGATGTATTCATATTGTAGTAGCATTGTTATTGGTACAGTGGAACATGGATAATTCGAACTTCGATAATTCTAAATCGTCTTTAATTCGAATATTTCACTCGGTCCCTAGAATTTAGGGCTTAAACAATGTAAAAAAAATCTTGGTTTATTCGAATAAAATTTTGGATAATTCGATTTTTTTACGAGTCTGTACCTCGAATGGGAAGTGGACAAGAGGCGGTCGATCTTAAATCTTGTGAAAATATTCTCCCTTCAGGAAAAGCGGATAATAAGGTACGGATGGAGGGGTTCCGGGACAAGAAAAATGATCCGTGGAATGACGGTGTAAGGTGTACATTGTAATGATGATATGGAATGACGGTGTAAGGTGTACATTGTAATGGTGATATGGAATGACGGTGTAAGGTGTACATTGTAATGATGATATGGAATGACGAGAGTTGAATAATAATGACATTACTGATAATGTCATTATTACTCACCGTGTAGGGGCCGCTTTAGACATGTTGCGCAACATTGAGACAGTGTGGACTACATCCGGCGTCTAGAGGCGAGACATGTCCCAGTCTTTCTCTAGCTTCCGAGCAGGGTACATCTTCCTTATTTTGTTTTGTTTTCTTCTGTTTAAATATTTGAACAAACCATAATGTTTTAATATTAATTGGAGATTTGTATTGGGGGAGTTGGGATAGTTTCTCTAAAATTTGTATTTTGCTTCATTATTATCCCTCCACCCATCAGAAGCAAATCTTCAAAATCAGTAGGCGTAAGCCGGGTAAAATTCCTAAACCCATGGCGTCTTCCAATCTTAATTTATTTAATAGTCCAGTACCGAAGTTAGGTCTTTCCAAGACCACTCCGCGCGTCCACCAACGTTTACGTTTTCGCGTTCTTTCGCTAATAATTGTTGCTAAACACGCACTCTATCCACACAAAACAATGTCCTCCATGGTCGGCCGCGAATAAGAGACTGAAATATTCACATCATAGTGTGGATGCGAGACTAGACAAAGATCGGTGTCTATAGACCAAGTCTATGTCTCAAACCTAGACCGTCTCAGCCAGTCTCTAGACAAAGATCGGTGTCTGTACACCAAGTCTATGTCTCAAACCTAGACCGTCTCAGCCAGTCTCTAGACAAAGATCGGTGTCTATAGACCAAGTATATGTCTGAAACCTAGACCGTCTCAGCCAGTCTCTAGACAAAGATCGGTGTCTATACACCAAGTCTATGTCTCAAACCTAGACCGTCTCAGCCAGTCTCTAGACAAAGATCGGTGTCTATAGACCAAGTCTATGTCTCAAACCTAGACCGTCTCAGCCAGTCTCTAGACAAAGATCGGTGTCTATAGACCAAGTCTATGTCTCAAACCTAGACCGTCTCAGCCAGTCTCTAGACAAAGATCGGTGTCTATACACCAAGTCTATGTCTCAAACCTAGACCGTCTCAGCCAGTCTCTAGACAAAGATCGGTGTCTATACACCAAGTCTATGTCTCAAACCTAGACCGTCTCAGCCAGTCTCTAGACAAATCCCGCAACAAGGTCTACCAGTGTGTACTTACCTTAAGGCGCCACAAAAGCAAGCTGACAGTATCCTAAGCGGAAATGACCCCTACACCTTCTCTACGTTCTCTCCAGGAAAGCACTACTACCAATCAGTTTCTCATTTTCTTGCCTTCTTTTATTAAACCCTGAGACGTCACCTGACTAGAAGTTACACGAACCGTTTTGTAGGAGTTTTGTTTGAAACACTGTGATACGAGAATTTTATATATTACACAAACACACGTATATTAGCAGGAGTAATTTCCAATAACAAGTATTGAAGAAATTATTCAAAATTTCTTTCTTGAGACATTCCTCAATATATATATATATATATATATATATATATATATATATATATACACACACACAGTGGAACATGGATAAATCGAACTTCGATAATTCAAAATCGTCTTTAATTCGAATATTTCTCTCGGTACCTAGAATTTATTAAACAATGTAAAAAAATCTGTCATGGGTTAAATCTTGCTATAAAATAAGAAATAACGATAACTTCCGTTGGAGGCTATGAGGAAGGTTATATAGATAGGAGAATTCAAACCAAACCAATGTATAGGCCATCATGATTAGCCACAGCCATCTTGATTACCACAGCCACTCCAAACTTATTACCAATACCTTTTCTAGTTTCTTAGCTTATTTTACTACAATACTAATTTTACTGATAAATGCAATTTAAAACAAAAAACAACAATGATTAAACATGTTAAAAAGAAACGAAAAAAAAACAAATAAAAAAAAAACTAATAAAATACTTATTTTATAAAATAATGTTTATGGGCGTCTATATATGGTTCTTATATCTATTCTAATCTAAGGAGTTCCGCTACTTAGGTTTCCATCTCGGCAAACGCTACGGACTACTTCGACTCAGGCCCAAATCAAAACTGACCATCAATAACAAACTAACAATATACAAGGCTATCATACTACCAATCTGGACCTACGGTATTGAATTGTGGGGAACAGCGAAACCATAAAATATCAATATAATACAGCGCCTTCAATCAAAAGTCCTCCGTAGAATCCTTGATGCTCCTTTTAGCGCGGTTCCTCCCTCCCCCATAGGGAGGAACCCCGCTTATAAGGTTGATACAATGAAACAATCCGGAAGTGCCGACTAGACAATTTCGCGTTTCAGAACCCCTAGAGACCGAAAATAACGGTGGTTCAAATTTGTATATATATATATATATATATATATATATATATATATATATACATATATATATATATATATATATATATATATATATATATATATATGTATATATTTATATATATATATATATTTGTCTGTTCACTCATTTCTGGCTTCCCTAATGGTCCGATTGTGATGAAATTTGGTACAAAAATCCGTCTTCCAATTTGAAAGGTCAAGTTCGTTAACCAGCAGAATCCGCCCACTGGAAGATGGCGTTTGAGGCGAAATTCGCGCAAAAAAAATCGTAACGCTTACGTTTTTGAGTTCATAAGCTTGCAAGTACTCGTTTTATAGGCTTCTTAGGCTAGGAAAAGGAATGAAACCATTTTCAAGGCGATAGCTTTAACCGTTTCCGAGAAAATTGGAAAAATTGTTTTTTAATACCGTTTTTGGTTTGGGTACTTAGAATCATGGGATTCAGTTGAAACATTTTCTGCATGTTCTACTTTCATTAAAACTAATATATTGTAATTTTTGTTAAGTTTGGAGTTAAGGAAGGGTTCGAATAAAATATTTTATTAACAGACATAAAAAATTTTGGTAACTTTGTATACTTTCCTTAATATTTCGAAAAAGGTTGAGAATCTTGCGAAACGTAAGATCACCATTAGAAAGATTACTAAATGCTCTACAAAAATAGTTCTAATTGAAAGTTTTGATTATGCGATGTCAATCGGAGAAATAAGTGCTTAAACCTTTAAAGTAATTGATTTCGCTTATTCGAACTGTTCCTTTTGTCTTTGATTTTGGTACTTAGAATTATGGGATTCAGTTGAAACATTTTCTGCATGTTTGAATTTCATCAACACTAATATGTTGAAATTTTGGTTATGTTTGGAGTAAAGAAAGGGTTAGAATAAAATATTTTATTAACAGACAAGAAAAGTTTTGGTAACTTTGTATACTTTCGTTAGTATCTCGAAAACCGTTGACAATCTTGGGAAGCAGAAGGTTACCATTCGAAAGCTTACTAAATGCTCTACAAAAAAGGTTCTAAAGAAAGTTTTAATTAGGCGATGTCAATCGGAGAAATAAGTGCTTAAAACTTTAAAGTAATTGATTTCGTTTATTCGAATGGTTCTTTTTGTCTGTTTTATTCCTTGTTATTTTTAAATTGCTTATAGTCGGATAATGTATTTGACAATAAAACAGATTAAGTAAAATAAGAAGATCAATTTATTGTTAAAAATGTAGCGTTCAAAGAGAGAGATCCCAAGGCTTTCCAAATGCCTCTGAGCGGAGGCCTTTCTGCCCGACTTATGGGATAGCTGACCCATACAGGCAAGATTGTAAATCAAGACCTTTCAAGACTGGTTTGTTTGAGATTTCATTTGGATAGGTGTTTCGCTATTGATCTAAACAAAGTAATAACTGTTTCTATTCTATGCCTTCATAAACACTAGAGATAAGAACGGAACTGCGCTAAGATGTCGCATATATATATATATATATATATATATATTTCTATATATATATATATGTATATATATATATATATATATATATATATATATATATATATATATATATATATATATGTCTGTTAGCACGATAGCGGCCAGAGTTTTTGTTTTTTTCGTCACGAAACTTGGTATATAGCATTCAATTAGAAAACGATTGAACGAGTTCGTTAACCACCAAAATCGCTCCACCGGAAGGGGGGGGGGGTTTACCCCGAACCCAAAACACTAATTTGACCATTTCAGCCATAACATTTGTTATATTTCAACGAAACTTGGTATTCGTAGTGGTAATATAGAGAGAAAAGTGAGATATAAAAATGAACTAAATCGGTTCATAAGTACGGGGGGTTTACACCGGACCGACAATACCAATTCGCCACTACCAGCCGTGATTTTAGGTATATTTCGACGAAACTCGGTATTCCTAATGGTAATCTACAGGTAAATATGTGTTGTAAAAATAAACTAAATCCGTTCATTAGGAGGGGGGTTTACTCCAGACCCACAATACCAATTCGCCACTACCAACCGTGATTTTTGGTATATTTTGACGAAACTCGGTATTCGTAGTGGTAATCTACAGGTAAATATGTGTTGTAAAAATAAACTAAATCGGTTCATTAGGAGGGGGGGGGGGGGGTTTACTCCGGACCCAAATTACTAATATACTCATACTGGTCGTAATTTCTGCCGAAACGCGGTATACGTCGTGGGTAACTCATGAGAAAGAAGTGTTGTAAAAATGAGCTGAATCGGTCAATCGGAAAGGGGGGTTTACTTTGTAATATATTTCAATAGAAAAGCCAGCCAGACATAGGCTCACAAAGGCGCCGCAAGGAGCGCTTTCTACCACTAGAGGGACTGTATCCGGTTCCTGCGTTAGATCAAAATTCGATAAAATGAGGTTTTTTGTATTTATTATGGAGTGTAGTAGGTACCATGTGTAAACATAACTCTGGAAGCAAATTAATAATTTATCAGCTACTCATTACAAAATTAAAAGAGAACTATTCATGTTTTTATTTTATTTATGTAGGACTAACGCAGTGAAGTGTCGTGAAGTGCTGAAAAGTCAGTGTGATTGTAATAATGATTATTGAGAGTGATATCGATGGGATATCTTCTCTCCTCGTGATATCACAGGCCACGCCTCATTCGCCTCCAATCCTCCCTGCTAGTCGCAGGGTGTGGTTGGATGGCGTAAGGTAACTCCAGGTCATCCTAGAATCCTTCCTAACAAGGAATGTATTCGGCTGACAACTGGTGGCACCTGAGGCGTGGTCAAGCTATACCTATACCTATGTCAAATTACATATAACATATACTGTAGATTGTAATATTTCTGTAAATAAATAAATAATAATAAAAAAAAAATTATGTAGGATATTTTAAACAAATTGTTCTGGAAAGCAGTCTACACTACCCAAATTCTGAGGAAAGTGCTTAGTTATGCAGCTCTTGCGTGACGGACTTTTATGTTTCTAATTGTACTATTCATCGAGACCTACAAATCCCAACCGTACAAGAACTAGCCAAATCCCGATTCCTAGCATTCCACACCAAACTCCCTGCTCATCCGAATCCTCTTGGAAATCTCCTCTCCTCTGATGCAATCCCTGATGTTCCTCGACGTCGTCTCCAAAGGCGCTGGCCCCGAGACAACATTATAACATAACTTCCATATACACTGTATTTGTTCCTTTTATTTGTTTTTTGTTTTTTTCTTGTAATGTGTGTGTATGCGTGCACATATATGTATGTATACATACATATATGTTGTATATATTGTAAATAAATTGTTTCTTAAACTAGTGAACAATTGTAAACACAGAAAAAGAGCCAAACATTATTACATCTTTTTCTTTATATGTATATATAAAAGGGAGTTGAACAACGGTTGTATTCTCCCGTCCTATGTATCCATGAGTTATAGATCGATACAGTACTATTTGCATGTTGTTCTCTGTACAGGTTGTAACATTAAATTTCAATAAAGATAATAAAAAAAAAATATCTATTCAATCATATTTTTTTCCCAATATTAATGAGCTAGAAATGGTTCGATTGCTTAGGGTGCGTTTACATCTGATAGTTATTGCAGAATATTTATGTCAGACAGGAATTTAACTAATGAAAAATGCAAACAATTTATGCCTGAGATATATATTTCTATCAGGAGCAATAAGGGTGGGTTTACATCGGACACTTCTCGCAGGAAATATATCTCAGGTGTAGGATATAATAATTATGATAATTATCTATCCGATACCTGAGATATATTTCCTGCGAGAAGTGTCAGATTTAAAAGCATCTTTAGACCATGATTTCTTTATCTGGTCCAGACATCTTAAATCGTTTGTAATTTTTCAGATTGCACGAATGAACGTTAGCAATCTTTGAATCAATAAAAAATCATAGCAGCTATAATACTAAAAGATGAGTAGATGTAACGGATCCCGTGAATCCAGTAGACCGCTGGAGGCCCGGCCATTGCTTGGAGCTTTGATGGTTATGGTTTATAGCTGGAGTCTGCTATCTCCAGGAACATTCGCTGGAAATAGCTAACAGCTGTAGAGCTGCTGGAGATCTTAAAGGAATGTGGAAGTATTCTCTTCAATGCTTCTTGAATTTCAGGGAGAAACAAGCTTTAATAAAATTATATGACACAATGCCAGTAAATATACTGCTGTCATACCTGTTGGTACATACCGTCGTCACTGGGATCCATTCACACGATCACGCACACGTCCCTTCCAACATACAAAACAACATGACACTCCTACACAGACAACAAAAAGGACGCAGACTCGACATACTAGAGAACATGGAGATATACAAGCAACGATATTTTAACGGAAAAATTATAAACGAATATCTAAACTCTAGCTCTGACACAATATTCAGACCGCTCAAACTACTTAAACCAACAAACAAACGGAAAAAGACAGAAACACCATTACTTTCACAAACTAAACGACAACGTATTTAACATAAAAACAGAAAACTAAGAAAAATAAAGTGTAAAATCACCCCATATTGCAAAACCAGCATACAACGGACTACCTTAGACGACAATGACCCACGGAGTTGACAAACATTCCACCTGAACGAACGCCTGCAAAGAGTGCAGACAAACAACCTACCTGGACGACCCTTCACAGAAGTAAACAACTTACTCCACCCTAGTATAAATAATCTGACAGTACAAACACAGTTCAGTACTAACTTAACAGTGAATGAATAGGGGCGTTCCTGCTGGCCAGAGCTCATTCTACTCCGGCGCTCTCTCAAGGAAACACTAGCACATTCTCCTGCCAGCAGTCGAACAGGAAGGACCACTTCAAGAACTAGCTCCAACCCAGCCACCTCACATCGTGAAGAACTGAAGAACCCCGAAGAGAGTAGCTGTTTTATTCCTCCCGGATCCCTAAATAAGCCGTAGTCTACGGGGACTACAAGGGAATTGTTAAGGAGTTCGGCCGAGTCTCTGACCAACTCGCAGTTTCACTCCTCCAGCTTCAACGCCGGAGTCCCTCTAAAGAGGGCCCAGTCCGTCTGCGAAAAAATCGTAGACGCACTTGGAGATGTAGGAATAGACGTCAACCCGTCGAAGACATATGCCGTGGTATGTTCCTTCCAGGGAAATAAAGGAGGCCGAGCCCGATGAGCCCTGCCCTCACACTTTGAGGTCAGGGTTCAGCGGATCAAGCTGTCCACTAAAATAAATTACCTGGGAGTGCACATACACCGGCACCTGTCCGTGACGCCGCATGTCAACAGCCGCTTGAAGGAAGCCCGGCAGAAGACGTTTCGCCTGAATCACCTTCTACGATCTGCCCAGCTGTCGCTTCGGCTAGAGCTGCAGATTTATAAGGCGATCATCAGGCCTACCCTTCTGCACAAGGCACCCGCCCTGAGGTACATGTACCCCAGTGTTCTGAAGCGGCTGCAGTGTTTCCAGAACGGGGTCCTGCTTCGGGCCGTGCAGCACACAAGCCTCCGGCGAACGAAGCCGGTCATCCTCCACGACGAACTGATGCTGCCCTCAGTACAAGAGTTCATAAGGAGGCGTCATATAAAGTTCCATTACGGCCTCCAGTACTGTGTCAACCCCCTATTTAGGGACTTGACACCACCACCTCTCCCCCAGAGGTGGCAGGGCAGCACCAGGAGAGATGGTGGTGTCAACCCCCTATTTAGGGACTTGACTCCACCACCTCTCCCCCAGAGGTGGCAGGGCAGCACCAGGAGAATCTTGGATCTTAGCTGTATATTGTATACATTGTAAATATTAGATTAAGTTATTTGTAAGTTAGTATTAAGTTAGGTTAAGATACATCCTTGACTAGTCACTCCCTAGGCGTAGTTGTTAAGCCCTGCCCCAGGCACCAATCTGTTGGGCCTGGGGCTCTTTATGTACATAGAAATAAATTTGGAGGGTTGGAAAAAAAAAAAAAAAAAAAAAAAAAAAAGGCCAGACCTCATTCCGATCCGGCGCTCTCTCCAGGACACCCCAGCTCTCTCAAGACCAGCCTCCAGCCATGCACTCAGGATCAAGGACCTAGCTACCTGCCCTACCTCTCTCTCTGGACAAAGGACGAAGCCGCCATCTCGATATACCTAGTGGTCATGCATCCTCCAGTCACTACGTTCCCGACTCCTACTTCCCCCAACTCTAGTCAATACCTGGTTTATTTATTTACTTCCTTACCCCTCTCACTCCTGCTTCCAGGAACGGCTACGGCTCAGTACCGAACACCTTCTCCCCGACTCAGTGGAACAGCTAAGGCCAAGTACCCAGTCGGTATCCCCCAGGTTCAAGCGCCCTTACCGGGACACAGTACCTACCTGGTTACCTTCTCCCGACACATGCTTCCTACCCTTTCTAGCCTACCTTTAGTAGCGACACCCATCCGCTACTACAGTAATGCTTCTCTATATACGACATTAGGCGTATAACCATCGGAAATGGAAGCATACACATGCTAGGATTGCTAACGCGTGACTTAGCCACGTACAAGTGACCCCTTATGGATTGTAAACCACTGGTGTGTAAGAATGTCTGACAGACACAAGGGAATTTCCTGCTAAGAATGTTGGCAGTTGTAAAGATCTAGAATCTAGATGCTCATTGCTACCAACATACTTCACTGAAATTTCCCTCGCTAAAAATACCTTAATTGTCATAGCGAAACATAATTGTTTGGAATGATAGGAATCCGAGGAATAAACAAATATATTATATTTATAATTACATTATATATTTATAATTATAATAAATTAGTAACTTTGGTCCAGAGTAAACCCCCCCCCCCCTATAATGAACCAATTTAGTTTATTTTTTAAACAAATTTTTCTCTGCAGATGATCACAACGAATACCGAGTTTCGTTGAAATATAACAATAATGACGGCTGGTAATGGCAATTCGATACATGTAATAAAATTCTAACGGATCGCTGACTGCACATGGAAGATATATGGGGAAAATATTATTGGGGACCTTTATCAACGCAGGGGGCGAGGTTAGCTCAGCGGTAGAGCACTGGACTAATAAGCTGGAGGCCTGAGTTCAAATCCCGAGCAAGCACTAAAGATTTTTTCTTCTAGTGTCTTCGTTCATGGGCTGAATTCGGCCTCCCTGACCGTCCCTAGGCCGACCCAGCCTTTAATTAATTTAATAATGGGTACCTTGGGTGCTAATGACTCTAGTAGTCGAAGCAGCCAAGGGGAAAATCAGGCGGCCGGAGCATAGTACTGACCACACTATCTCCCTAGTGTGCCGTATGGTCATGAATCAGATACCTCTATAGTATCTGCCCCTCAGGGCTCTCGTGGCCTGTTACAGGACTGATTTTTTTATCAACGCAATAGTACCCAAAACAAGCAGCCTGTATGCTTGATCCTCCATGGCTATAATTCTAATATCGTGTATAGAGAAGCATTACTGTTAAGTTAATTTAAAAAAAAAAAATACCCATACAACGATGTTTATCCACGCGGACGAAGTCGCGGGCACAGCTATTCTGTAATATTTGTCTGGAGTCGACCCTCCCTCCCAATGAACAGATTTTTCTGGTTAACGAACTCATTCAATCGTTTGCTAGGGGAATACTAAACACCAAGCTTCGTGACGAAAAATACAAAAACTCTGGTGTGTATCGTGTTGACGATATTTCATGAAATGTTCGACGTGATTCTTTCATTGGCATAAATTATATATTTATGAACCGCTTGACATGAAACAAACGTTAAATGAATCAAATTAATGAAATCAGATAAGCCGTTTCTGAGATTGGCGAGCAAAGACAAACAGACAAAAATTCTAACAATCATTGTTTTGGGTGATATTGCGTGAACCCAAAACAGTGATTGGTGAAAAAAACTACTCGGTCGATTAATTTATGTTGCTTAACAGAATAAAGATTGTTTTCCTGGATAAACTTGCTTGAATTAGCTGATGTTGGAACGAGCCAAGGTTAATGGAAACACTATATCCTCTGTTAAGACCATTTGGTGTGTTTGCTTTTCTCTAAGGTACACACTATGTATCACATACACTCATCCAATCCACTTGCTTACAGGCTCAGTAAGCACATATATATATATATATATATATATATATATATATATATATATATATATATATATATATATATATACATCAATTAATTTTAGTGATTTTGTTACTTACCACGTAGATAAGACGATAAGATGTAAAAATGTTTTGACGAGTGAAGTTGCAATAGTCAAATAAGGGTCCATTATATAAAAAGACTCGCACGAACTCCGTCATCTTAGCGCGGTTCCGTACTTATTACGAGTGACATTTGGAAAGCTTAGATTGGAAATAAACAATTTATCTTTTTTAAGATTTTGTGAAAAACGTCAACCTACTCGAACAAAATCTCGACGAAAAGGATATATTAGGCACCGCAAAGCACAGGAAACAGTAGCCTATTTACAAAGAAACAGATATTTCTTAATCCTCCTTCTCCATCATTCCGAACTTGGAATACTGGTAGATCTTGATCCGAGGAGTGTCCTAGGCTAAGTCAAAAAACGCCTACCAGCTGTCTGTCTATGTTTGTTTCTCATACAAATCCATACTATTTGACCGATTTGTCCAAACTTGGCACCCAGGTAGGTCTTGATCCGAGAGGAGCCATAGGCTAAGTCAAAAACGCCTACCAGCTGTCTGTCTATGTTTGTTTCTCATACAAATCCATACTATTTGACCGATTTGTCCAAACTTGGCACCCAGGTAGGTCTTGATCCGAGAGGAGCCATAGGCTAAGTCAAAAACGCCTACCAGCTGTCTGTCTATGTTTGTTTCTCATACAAATCCATACTATTTGACCGATTTGTCCAAACTTGGCACCCAGGTAGGTCTTGATCCGAGAGGAGCCATAGGCTAAGTCAAAAACGCCTACCAGCTGTCTGTCTATGTTTGTTTCTCATACAAATCCATACTATTTGACCGATTTGTCCAAACTTGGCACCCAGGTAGGTCTTGATCCGAGAAGAGCCATAGGCTAAGTCAAAAACGCCTAACAGCTGTCTGTCTATGTTTGTTCCTCATACAATTCCATACTGTTTGACCAATTTTGTCCAAACTTTGCAGACAGGTAGGTCTTGATCCGGGGAGTGTCGTAGGCTAAATCAAAAACGCCTACGAGCTGTCTATTAGTATGTTTGTTCCTTATACAAATCCACGCCGTTTGACCAATTTTGACCAAACTTGGCACAGAGGTAGGTCATGATTCGGGTAGAGTCATAGGCTAGGTTAAATTCGTCTAGGATTCACAGTTCGGAGATCACGGGTTCGAAACTATGAACCCGAACAGTTACAGATTTTGCGTTATTTGATGTTAATATTACTTCCTAATTAATTTTTGCTTTTCTAGATGCAGAAAGTAGGTTTAGCATGGCACGCCGGGTAACACCTAGTATAATATATAAACAGTAGAATTAAAAGTGCGATTTTCTCCCCAAAAAAGTAATTTGATAAAGAGAATCCAGTAGGAATGAACTTAGAAGAACTTAGAACTTATCGATCTCCCGAGACTTTGTTCTTGACTGACAAGGGAAATAGAATAAGCCCCAGGAGAGAATCGGAAAGGAAGGAGATTCTATCGGAATACAGGAGAGGAAGAAGGAGGTAGTTCTTAAAACTGTGGATAGGTCACAGAATTCGTTATTCCTCCTACGCCTCGTCCTGGATCAGCACTTCTATCTCGCCCCCGCAACAACCAGGCGGCTGGTTTAGTATTCATGTCACTCTCTTCCAGATAATGCAAGCATCTTTTTGTCTTCCATCTCAAACCCCATCTGGATTCACTTCCTTAACCCATTTTTTCCTAAAGTTGCGTAAACGAAACATTATTTTCACGATTTTTTTTCTCAGGCAAATAAATATTTTAATTCAGTTCGAATAGTTTTTTTTAACAAGGCAACTTCTTAAAGAAATGGAAAAAAATTCCTAAGCCCAAATAAAATGTTTTGCTATTTTATTTTGGTTTTTTTTAAATCTGCTAAAAATATTGAATTGTGAAGTGTGTTAGAAATTTGCCCAAAATATCAATGAATTTGTTAAACAAATTATTTTTTTTGCTCAAATCATTACTTGAACATATAAGAAATGTAACCAATAAAAGTAATTGCGAACATAAATTTTTATGGCAATTCTGTGGCCCTGCTAATATAATGTTGTATCAGAAAATACAATGATTTTATTATAATATCGTTATTTATTTACTTTTTAAATTTTATATTACTCTGAACAATATTTGATGTAACTTTGGCTTCAGTTGAAAACATATTTACAATTTAAAAAAAAATTGAGTAAAAAAATTATTTATTTCAAAATTTTGTGAGGATTGCACACGTAAAGTCAGCTAACATTTACTGCAGACGAATATTGTATGTGAATAGCATTGGTGACACCTTCTTTGTTGTTTATCTTACTCGACGATCAGATGGTTTCTTTTGCCATATCTTGGAATAAGGAAAGCAGGATTTTCATGGTGAAATGCTCACAAAATTTTCATAAAAATATTTTTTTTACTCAATTTATTTGTTTAAAATTGTCATTATGTTTTCAACTGAAGCCAAAGTTATATAAAATATTGTTTCGAGTAATATAAAATTTAAAAAGTAAATAAATAACGATACTATAATAAAATCATGGTATTTTCTGATATGCCTAGCTTTTCCCAAAGTTGCGTAAACGCATCATTTTTTTTCTCCTAAACTATAATTGCTGATTTTTTGTTATTGAATATTATACATTCTTTTAAGTGGCCAAGAGGAACAAATAACGAAAAATGACAAAAAAATCCTGTAGAAATGGGTGAGGGATTTAATGGATTAAGTATAATACAATATACTAGGGTTTGAAATAATTTTTTTTTTTTTTTTTTTTTTTTTTTTTTTTTTTTTCTTTTACGGCGCATCGACAAATCTTGGCCATTAGCGCCGGCCTCCAGGGTGCAGGCAGGAATTTTCTCAGCGAGCCCTGAGTTGAGAAAATTCCTGTCGCCGGTGGGGATCGAACCCACCATCTCCCGCTTATGAATCCAGCGCGCTAGCCACTAGACCACGGGAGACCCCCCCCGTCGTTAATAATAATTATTATTAACAATGCATAGTTTAAAATATTTCTTCAAATTTTATCGATCCTAACTACTTCATACCAAAATGTGCTCCCCTTCTCTAAAGGTCTTATGACCCTTGGCCTTCCGGACTATGCGCTTCCATCCGTCCAGAACATTATGAGTATAGTACAGATTTCGCGAGCAGTCAGAAAGATATAATATATATATATATATATATATATTTGGAGGTAAAGATTAGGAAACAAATATTACAGGAAAAAGGCAGGAAATGTTTTCGGATCTTGGTATATTTTCTAAAGTATCTGGAAAACTGGGGTAAGTGAAAGGTGCTCATTTGAGAGCTTGCTAGATTCTCTATGAACAAGGTTCTTAAGTAATTCTTGAGAGTCAATCGAATATATCAATCGGAAAAATAAGTGTTTAAAACTTCAAAATTGTTAATTTTGTTCTTTTGGAGGGGGTTTTCTTTTCTGTTTACCTCACTTTTTAGGTATAGTGTTTCTGTTTACCCCACTTTTTAGGTATAGTGTTTCTGTTTACCTCACTTTTTAGGTATAGTGTTTCTGTTTACCTTACTTTTTAGGTATAGTGTTTCTGTCTACCTCACTTTTTAGGTATAGTGTTTCTGTTTACCTCACTTTTTAGGTATAGTGTTTCTGTTTACCTCACTTTTTAGGTATAGTGTTTCTGTTTACCTCACTTTTTAGGTATAGTGTTTCTGTTTACCTCACTTTTTAGGTATAGTGTTTCTGTTTACCTCACTTTTTAGGTATAGTGTTTCTGTCTACCTCACTTTTTAGGTATAGTGTTTCTGTTTACCCCACTTTTTAGGTATAGTGTTTCTGTTTACCTCACTTTTTAGGTATAGTGTTTCTGTTTACCTTACTTTTTAGGTATAGTGTTTCTGTCTACCTCACTTTTTAGGTATAGTGTTTCTGTTTACCTCACTTTTTAGGTATAGTGTTTCTGTTTACCTCACTTTTTAGGTATAGTGTTTCTGTTTACCTCACTTTTTAGGTATAGTGTTTCTGTTTACCTCACTTTTTAGGTATAGTGTTTCTGTTTACCTCACTTTTTAGGTATAGTGTTTCTGTTTACCTCACTTTTTAGGTATAGTGTTTCTGTTTACCTCACTTTTTAGGTATAGTGTTTCTGTTTACCTCACTTTTTAGGTATAGTGTTTCTGTTTACCTCACTTTTTAGGTATAGTGTTTCCAAGAGTGAACGTTGAGATAGAAGATGGAGTAATTAAGAATTAAATTCGTATTCTTCTCCATTTTGAAGAAATTTTTAATTTTGGTCTATTTTCCTGGACATTTTCAATTACCCGATGAGTATTTGCGTTGGGACTCCACGTGGTCCTCTGGCTAACTCCTTGGATTATTACGCGGGTTCGAGTCCCGTCTCAATCAGCTTCTTCATATCAAAGGACCCGTTGAAGGACTTTGCTGCTTTTGGGGGAGCGAACAGACCTTATATATATATGACATAAATGTCTAGCCATTTCTGTCAGTATGGAAACATTCAATCAAATATCTATCCGATACCTGAGATATATTTCCTGAGAGAAGTGTCAGATGTAAACGCATCCTTAGGTTATATGTTGATTAGGTTGTCTATTGATAATGTTATGCGATAGTTAGGTTATGTGTTGGTTAGGTTATGCTTGTACAGGGTCAAGAGTCTCCTACATATATATTGTATAATTGTGTGTTAGTATTTCCTTTGATGTTCTCCTGTCAGGAGTATATAGTCACCATTTCCAGGTAGCCTCCAGGTAGCCTCCAGGTAGCCTCCAGTTTGCCTCCAGGTAGGCCTGTATTGGTGTAATCAAAGGAATATCTGATATTGAATTTGCATTCCAAATCCATCGCTCTTTCTGTAATGGCTTCTCTATTACTCCGGTTGATGGTCAGTTGGCAATTACATTTCTCATCTACCAACTAACACCCAACGAAATATTATCCTACAAACGTCAGCTATAAAATTCTTTTCCGTAGGCGTAGCGAAAAATTAACTTGTCCTCCACAGGAAAACCACTATTTTATCATTTATGCTAAAGCAATATTTAGTTTATAACTTGCGGAAATATATTCTGGTGCTTATTGAACATTAATAATCGTAATCGAAGAATATTAGATATCACAATATTGAAGCCCTGGAGCGGTTTTTGTTAAAACATGACGGGCAAAAATATGGTTGGATGAAAACAATCGCGGGATAAAAACTATAGCATTCGCTACTGTTAAATTCTAATATACCTAAATATTAATATACCTTGGTACCTAACTTAGATGGGATAACTTTAGGAATATATATATATATATATATATATATATATATATATATATATATATACTCCTAATGTAATTGGAAATTTAGGGGGAAAAGAACTGATGAAGACTAATATGATCATTAGTTTATTTTTATGATCCTATTAGGAATAAATGTAGATTATTCTAAATGAAATTGATATTTAATGATTCTTATATTAAAGTTAAATACAAAAGAAGAACTTCATAAAAAATATAGCTTGTCCTTTCTAAGCTTTCTAGAGGAGAGTGTTGCACGAGTTCTGGAAGAAGGAAGCCAGTTCCAGCAACTTATTTAATTTTCCAAGACATTTTTTTTAACCAACATTAATGGTAAGCTTACTGTAATGATCAGTTTCATCAAGAACAATTTCAATTTATTTCTGATAGGATCACAAAAATAAATATCATATTAGTTTTATTTCCCAGTTGTTTTTCCCCTAAAGGACCCCGCCCTTTCCTAATGGAAAATGGCTTTCGGTCAAATTGAACGAAACTATGCTCGTTGGATAGAGAAAGTCTTTCTGAACAAAAGTCTCCATGGGTACAAAACCCAAAAGTTCCAACTTTTGGGTATCCGAAGTTTTCCATTTTTGATTTTTGCAAAATCTCGAGATCTCTGGTTGGAAGGTTTCCCAAGCCTTTTGCCCAGTAAAAAAAAAAAAATACTTATCAATTATTTTTCGAAGGACACCACATTTGACATTCCTAACCCCCCCCCTCCACCCACGGGAGTGGGGGGGGGGAGAAGAAGGGATGGGGATCCATTATCATTTGAAGATCTTTTCGAAGGCAATACCCTGAAACCTTGCCTCACGCCCTCACCCCACCCCAAACCCTTGGGATGTGCTCGTCATCATCAAAACATCAAATTTCCGACTTCTTACTTGCTGAATCATACGTTAGATGCAAACGAAAACTCAAAACAGTTGACAGTAGTCTAAGAGACAAAAAGCTGCCCTTTTCAGGGCCACTAATGTTAAAGTATCCTAACGGAACACTTTTTTTTTGCGAAAAAAGGCCTTTTTTTGAAACATACGAGCTGGAGGTGGGGTGGGTTGGGGGTGGGGTAAGGGTGTGAGGCAAGGTTTTAGTGTTTTGCCTTCGAAAAGATCTTCAAATGATAATGCATAAGCGATAATTACAAAAAACAGCTTCTCCCCCCCACTCCCGTGGGTGGAGGGGGGGGTTAGGAGTGTCAAATGTGGTGTAGTTCGAAAGGTCATCGAAAAATAATTGATAAGTATTTTTTTTTACTGGCCAAATGGCTTGGGAAACCTTCCAACCAGAGATCTCGAGATTTTGCAAAAATCAAAAATGGAAAACTTCGGATACCCAAAAGTTGGAACTTTTGGGTTTTGTACCCATGGAGACTTTTGTTCAGAAAGACTTTCTCTATCCAACGAGCATAGTTTCGTTCAATTTGACCGAAAGCCATTTTCCATTAGGAAAGGGCGGGGTCCTTTCTGATTAAATTATGAAATAGAGATACAATCACTAATCTGGGTATACCGTTAGGAAGGTAAATAAATTTTACTATTTTTGTAAGATTCTGCAGTTTGCAGAATATTTTTTGGAATAATAGTGATTCTTGAAAACATGTCTTTAACTAGACTTCATTAACATGAACTTATCGAAAAGTTATTACGAGGAGGAAGCGTTGATCGTCGGGGTTTCGGTCAATGTTCTTATATAATAAAACACATTTTATGGTTAAAGTGTATATTTATTACTGCCAACGTTTCGGCTTGCTATACAAGCCATCGTCAGGGCTGTAAAAACATTTATGGTATAACAATGACAAAAAAGAATAGATAAATTAACAAAAATATGAGTACTTATATGAGTGAATGTATATATATATATATATATATATATATATATATATATAGTATAATAATATAAATCTAAATAAATATACATGTGTATGGTATACAAGAGAATACAGAACAGTGGCGTAGTAACATACCTATCGAGAAGATTGAGAACTGTCCCGTTTCAAGAAAAGAACATTTCTGAAGACAGGAAGGATAGGGCCAGGGTTAGACAGGAGAGGATGGAGGGGGACGGGGTGGGGAGAGAGGGGATGGAAGTGTGGACGGAGGGAAACGACCGCGGTAAAGATAAAGGACGTGCCGGGGGTTACCCAGGTCCAGGGAAGGATAAGACAGGTGTGTGGGAACAGGACAAAGAACGGGGTGGGATTACCTAACGGGAAGTTATGAAGATATGGAAAATGTTGGAATAGGTTGAGGAGATGACTTCTTTGCCAATTTTGTCATTGACGGGGTTATTTTCTAGATGGATATGTATGGATTCAGAAAGGAGCCGCTTCTCAAGGTTGGGTTCAGTGGAAAGGATGGAGAAATTTTGGAAATCAAATTTATGTCCGTCCGTGATAGCGTGTAGATAGCGCGGTTTTAATGTCTCTGTTCTTAATGTTGTATTTGTGTGTTTTTAGTCTGTTTTGAATGCGGTTCTTCGTCTGTCCAATGTAAGTGCTGTTGCAGTTGGGTGAAGAGCAAGGAATTCGGTAAACGACATTGGATCTATTTTCTTGTGGGATTGGGTCTTTGAGAGTGGTGTATAGGGTTTTCAGTTTGTTTTTAGTGGATAGGCCTAGGTTCAGGTTGGGAAATGTGCTTCTGAGGGATTTTTGGATTTTTTCCGAGAGGTTAGGGATGTACGGAAGGGATCTGAATAGGGGAACGAAACTATCATGAGAGGTGGAAGGGGGTTTGGGATTTTTAAATGAATTTATAAGGGAGGTGATGGTATGTTTCGGGAATCCATTGGCCTTGAGTATTTCTAGGAGTCGGGATATGTTCTTGGGATGAAATTTAGGATCGGATAGGGTAAGGGATCGATATATTAGATTTTTTGCTGTATTTAAGATTTGATGTGAGGGGTGTGAGGATTGGTAATGGAGGAGTCGGCCAGAATAAGTGGGTTTGGTGTACCAATCGGTGGATA
This sequence comes from Gonocerus acuteangulatus, assembly GCA_946811695.1. Classification (NCBI taxonomy): domain Eukaryota; kingdom Metazoa; phylum Arthropoda; class Insecta; order Hemiptera; family Coreidae; genus Gonocerus; species Gonocerus acuteangulatus. Next base: position 111,534,682 of record OX328125.1, on the reverse strand, counting down.
TGGAGCCATCGTGGTTTCTTATCACAAGTAAGTCAAGGAAAGGAAGAGAGTTATTGGTTTCGGTTTCAATGGTGAATTTTAAACGGGGGTGGTAAGAGTTGAAGGCGGCTAAGATCTCAGGAATTCTATTCGGGTTGTGGATGAGGAAAAGGTCATCGACATATTTTTTAAGAAAAATTATGTCGTTGGGGAATATCGGGAGGATGAGGTTGAGGAGGTCATTTAGGGTGATATTGGCTATATCAGGGGCGAGGCAATTTCCCATGGCAAGGCCAGAGGTTTGGTGGTAATATTTTTCTTGGAAAAGGAGGTAACTCTGTTGCAAATCTGGTTACCTCCTTTTCCAAGAAAAATATTACCACCAAACCTCTGGCCTCTGGCCCTCTTGCCATGGGAAATTGTCTCGCCCCTGATATAGCCAATATCACCCTAAATGACCTCCTCAACCTCATCCTCCCGATGTTCCCCAACGAAATAATTTTTCTTAAAAAATATGTCGATGACCTTTTCCTCATCCTCAACCCGAATAGAATTCCTGAGATCTTAGCCGTATGTATGTATATATATATATATATATATATATATATATATACACATACATATTTCTCAGTTCAGCACTCTACATCAGATCATATGAAGAGCAAGCATCTTCAATAACCATTAATATATATATATATATATATATATATATATATATATATATATATATATATATATATATATATAGCAACCCTCAGTCAATATATAAAATAAAACGTAATAATTGAGGTAATAATAATATCATTCATGAAATAATATAGGTATAATATCATCCATTAATTTCCAGAGATGAACCATACAATTGTATATATATATATATGTATATATATATATATATATATATATATATATATATATATATATATATAAATGAAATTTCCTCCTCAAATTAAATAATATCAAAACAAGCACATAATCTGAAGATTATAATGTATATATTAAAAAGTAATACAAAATCATACAGGTGAGTTGTTGATACATTAGTATACTCTAATTTTATGTTTATTAATTGTTTATATTTTAACTTACTATCCTTCCAGTATAATTATTTGTATTTCACAGACAATTAGATTGAAAATGGCTTATAGCCGAAACGTTTCCACAACTAAAATGTAATTAAAATACAAAACTATTGAAGATTTAATAAGCTGTTACCAACTACCTAGAACATCTTAGTTTTCAACTTAGCATCTACAACATATATATATACTAGCTGAATACCCGTGCTTCACCACGGCCGATAAGTAGTTTTTATATTGCGTTAAATAAGGTATGATCAAAATTAACGCTACTACATCATTTTTTACAGCTTATTATTGCACGGACATTAGAGTTACCCCGGAAACACCATGTGGAGGTAACCGTTCATGTTCCCGTTGGGGAGTGAAAAAAAATAACAACAACTATTTAAAACGTTAGATAAACAGAGACAAATACACGTTGAAACGAATAAAACTAACAACTTTAACGTTTTAAGCAATTATCTCTTCGATAGTCATCGCCCCACCGAACATTACAACAGAATCTTCTTTGTGGATAATTTAGTAACCCTTCGAATAGCCACTACGATTTCCCAACGTTTTCGAGATATTTTAGAAAATATACTGAGATCCGAAAACGTTGTATACCATTAATAGAATTTTTTTCTATATACTTCCTACCTCCAAACGATTCCAAAGTATAATTATCTTAGATTAGATGAATGTCAAATACCTGGTAAAAGTTTCAAGTGAACCAATCATCGTTTCTGAATACCCAAACAGAAAATTAGTTTGGAAAAGTATTTCTAGCAATTTGTCTCGTAAAAGGTGGCAAAAATCGCTTGAAAATGGTTTCATTCGTTTTCCTACGTTAATGAACCTATACAACAAATACATGCAAGCATACGGACTCGAAAATGTAAGCGTTCCGGTTTATTCGCGCACATTTTGCTCCCAAAACCATGTTCCAGTAAACGGATTCAGCTGGTTATTGAACTTGACCTTTCAAATGAGAAGAAAGATTTTTGTACCAAATGTAATCAAAATCGGACCATTTTTTAGCCGATGAGGACCTTCTTAATAATTCATACCTCCCTAAAAGTACCTAAACATTTGAATATAAAAACAAAAAACCACTTTCTTAGCGAGTGTTTACACTCTAAACGTATTGTCCGTGCAAAATTTCAAATTTGGTGTGAAGTGGTTCGGGATAATATTAACTCGGATGGGCCAGGGCGTTAACTCTATGAGCAACAAAATCACATTTCATTTCTAGTAATTCAAGGTCTTCCGTCATAGTTGAAATTAACCTAAATTAAAAATAATACTATGAAATTGATAATGTACGGTAAAAGCTGTTCTTAATCGTCCTAGCAACGCTTGCTGCCTAGGCTTGCCTGCTCTAACCAACTCAAACTTTAAACCCCTCTAAAAATACTTAAAAATTCGAATATCAGAAAATCCTTTCTTAGCGAGTGCCTACGTTATATAGGGAGTGTCCATGCAAAATTTCAAATTTTTCTGTCGAGTGGTTTGGGCTGGGGGATGATAGGTCAGTGAGTGAGTGAGTGGTATTTGACAAATATATATATACATATATATATATATATATATATATATATATATATATATATATATATACACATTTATTTATTTTCATAAATATGGCAAAGGTCCAAATAATAGTACTCCAGATTCTTGCACTATTTTATTTTTGATACGCCCTACATGTTTCGTGGCCTTATGCCACCTCCTCAGGGGCCACTAAATCCCTATGTGTGGTCAGCTCGCCACCCATACTATGACTGTGTCATAAATAAAGGTCACAAATCATGGAATTGAATATATATATATATATATATATATATATATATATATATATATATATATATATATATATAATCGGTAATTGAAAATGCTTGTTCTTCATATGATGTGATGTATACAGTAATGGTGAAGTGGTGAACTGAGAAGGATCGAGTGGTGGAGTGAACTTTCGCCAACCAATCTCGCCTTCCTCAATTATAACTCTCCCTAACTCCTCTACACGTTTCGCATGCAAATCAGGAGTGACGTCACTTTGTAGTTGGAGCACCACTTAGTACTCCTGTTCGAGTAGAAATTGCCCTTATTTACTGTTATTACTTCAATTAAATTTTAGTCAATGTTTAGTAATTCCCACTTATTTTTTATATTATTTATATAGAGATTGGGAGTTTTGTTATTAGAACAGAATTTTAACTTGTATATTTAACTTCGGCAAGTGAAATACTATCCCCAAAAAATACTAAAGTCAAAAAAGTAAAACAAAAAAAAAAAAAACAAGTTTCAGGCCGCTCCCAAAAACAGTTTGCCTATGAAAGTTATATCATCGTATATTGGGCCAAATTTTAGGCCCTCAATACCTTGTCAAGAACCTAATAATACCCTCTCACTTATTTGTGCATTTCCAACTTGGCCAGTTTTTGTTAAATAATTATAAAAATCGGTTTTATTATAAAATGTCTAGCATTTAAAGATTCCGGCCTTTGGGGTAACGAGTCTGTATTATTATGAATTATTTCATGATTTAAAACGATCAATATATATCTTTGATGCGCCTAAATATATATATATATATATATATATATATATATATATATATATATAAAAAATCAATTGCTTGTTAGTCTGTTTGTTCCTTATAAAAAACCCACCGTTTGACCAATTTTGACCTCTCTTGGCACACAGGTAGGTCTTGATCTGGGAAGTCTCTTAGGCTGAGTCAAAAACGTCTACTATCTGTCTGTCTTTATGTTTGTCCTTGTACAAATCCACACCGTTTGACCGATATTGACCAAACATGGCACACCGGTAGGTCTTGATACGGGGAGTGTCATAGGCTTGGTCAAAAACGTCTACCAGCTGTCTGTCTGTATGTTTGTTCCTTATACAAATCCACACCGTTTGACAAATGTTCATCAAACTCGGCACACTTGAAGGTCTTTTTCCAGGGAGTGTTATAGGCTAGGACGTACAGTTCGGAGGTCACGTGTTCGAAACTGTGAACCCCAACAGTTACAGATTTGTGTTATTATATTTTAATATTACCTACTTGGTTTCTAATTTATTTAGGCTTTTCTAGATGCAGAAAGTAGGTGTAGCATGGCACGCCGGGTAACAGATAGTATAATATATTTTCATGTGAAAGTCAAGTTTGATGTAGGCCACTGTAATCAGACAAATGCCTTTTAAATTGTCTTTATATCTTCTTGGTTTGAGTAACGTTTTCAAGTTTTTCTAGTGAGGAATCGCTTTAAGAAGAAATGTTCTTAGCACTGAACTAGGTTTCTTGTTGGAAAATAAATAGAATTCACCCCCGGGGAAGATATTCTATCGGAATATATGGAATAGACAATAAAGTAGTTCTTAAGATTGAGAATAGGTCACAGTATTCGTTATTCATCCTAGAATCCAGGACTCCTCCCACGCCCAAACATAACTACCAGCAAACTCCCAATTCCTGAGCAAACATTCCTAAAGATAATGCAGGCAGCGTTTTATCTAGTCAAATTTTACTGGTGGAGATTTACATACTCATACTAACAGAATATGCTTTTTTTAAGTAAATTTTGCTTCTGAATAAAGTAAACATTTTTGGATCAAAACATAAATTTCTCTATTACCCTAATATAGTAACTCTATAGAAGAGAGGGGGACGCATAGGATTCTGCTAGTTTCCTGTTGTGCCTCCTAAAATCTTAGTTCTCTTTGAGATTTTATTTCATATTTTCACGAAAAATTAAAACCTATGATTAATTCCTTCTATTTCGTTACTAATGTTCTGGTCAGGCGGATTTTTAAATAATTTATTTGTCTGGTAGAAAGGTCAACTTTTTGATATTTATTGTGGTATTTTATAAGAATTTTTTGTGATTATTCTACTTGTGCGTGAATGTCAGAAAAAGCGCAAAAAATATTCCAAAATTAATCAGCTAAATATAAACTGCATAAACATACCCGTTGGTAGTGAATATCAAGGCGTGGACTAACTTCGTGGGTTCGATTCTCGTTAGGTTAATGCTTCTATTTTGAAGAAAAAAAAGAAAAGTTGTCAACTGTATTACGGCTAGAAAAAGGTGTAGACCTGCCGAATGTCAGTCCCAAAAATCTGTTTGTCTATAACGTCCCTACCATGTCAAACTATCGAATATGCAAATCGGAGCAAACTAGAGAACGAACATATTCTATCCATTGACGAACTAATATATTGAAAAATGGTCTTATTCGATACTTTATTTAAGGCATTAAAGGCTATTCTAAAGGGGTTAGAGTTGCGACAAGCTGTATCGTCCACAATCCAAGAGTAATGTCTGGAATCTAAAAACGATATTTTTCATATTCGATAGTTCGACATGATATGGACGATAAGTGAACTTTGATAATTGAAAAAGTAAATATCTCTTTATTTATTTATTGTTGTCGTTGCTCCAAATATTTGACGAATAGCATTTTTTCTTGTGAGTTGATGCAGGCGCTGCACTAAGCGATTTTACTACAAAAATCATCAAAGTGAGTATGTAAACCCAAAAGGAAACGTCCCTAAGTGTCCGGAGCGGATTTTTTTTTTTGAAACGTTGTATATTTATTAAAAACGTGAATGTAATCGATACGTATTTTTTTTTTATAACGGCCCAATCGCACGTTTAAGGGTGAAACCACCCTTCTAAAGAACACCTCAAATATTCTAACAAGGGAGTATACAGCGGTAGGGTCACCGATTTGGTCTGTTATTTTTCTGGTGATTCTACATCGAAAAGTAGTCGACACGTTTCCGAGCGTTCCGTCCGAAGCGCCTTAGGAGCCCAGAAAAAATAAAATATCTTGAAAATGCCTTATTTTATGTATCGAGTTTAAAAAATAATATCTACATCTTTCGCCAATTCATTTGATTTATTTAGAGTAAATTAAAGGAAAAATGTAATCGTTGAACAATATTTTCGTCAAATAAGTTCAAAAATATTCTTACGTCTGACGCAAACTAGCATTATACATTTTTCTACACCACAAATAATAGCAGATTCAAAATCAGCAGCCCATGAAACCCTAATCCTCCTTCCTAATTTCCCCCCATAATTTCCTCTCTGGAAGAGTCTCTGGTATATCTCGATGTTGGAAAAAAAGTATTATTTTAGCACTTTCCTCCGAAGGAAAGTAGCTATTGAGGTTGGACTCATGACGGAATTTTTGAAAAATTTCTTCAAATCATTATCGATCCTACCTAGTAGACACCGAAAATGACCCCCGTTAAAATTTATATATATCTATATATATATATATATATATATGCATATATATATATGTGTCTGTTAACACGATAGCGGCCAGAGTTTTTGTTTTTTCGTCACGAAACTTGGTATATAGCATTCAATTAGCAAACGATTGAACGAGTTCGTTAACCACCAAAATCGGTCCACCGGAAGGGGGGGTTTACCCCGAACCCAAAACACTAATTTGACCATTTCAGCCGTAATATTTGTTATATTTCAACGAAACTTGGTATTCGTACTGGTAATATAGAGAGAAAAGTGAGCTATAAAAATAAACTAAATCGGTTCATAAGGAGGGGGGGTTTACTCCGGACCGACAATACCAATTCGCCACTACCAGCCGTGATTTTAGGTATATTTCGACGAAACTCGGTATTCATAGTGGTAATCTACAGGTAAATATGTGTTGTAAAAATAAACTAAATCGGTTCATTAGGAGGGGGGTTTACTCCAGACCCACAATACCAATTCGCCACTACCAACCGTGATTTTTGGTATATTTCGACGAAACTCGGTAGTCGTAGTGGTAATCTACAGGTAAATATGTGTTGTAAAAATAAACTAAATCGGTTCATTAGAAGGGGGGGTTTACTCTTGACCCAAATTCTTAATATACTCATACCGGTCGTAATTTCTGCTGTATTGTAACGAAACGCGGTATACGTCGTGGGTAACTCATGAGAATGAAGTGTTGTAAAAATGAGCTGAATCGGTCAATCGGAAAGGGGGGTTTACTTTGTAATATATTTCAATATAAAAGCCAGCCAGACATAGGTTCACAAAGGCGCCGAAAGGAGCGCTAGAGTGACTGTATCCTGTTCCTGCGTTAGATCAAAACACAATAATATGAGGATTTTGTATTTATTACGTAGTGTAGGAGGTACCATGTGTAAACATAACTCTGGAAGCAAATTAATAATTTATCAGTTACTCATTACAAAATTAAAAGAGAACTATTCATGTTTTTATTTTATTTATGTAGGATATTTTAAGAAAATTGTTCTGGAAAGCAGTCTACACTACCCAAATTCTGAGGAAAGTGCTTAGTTATGCAGCTCCTGCGTGACGGACTTTTTTGTTTGGAATGTACCAAATCGGTGACCCCATCACTGTATTCTCCCCTTGTTAGAATATTTGAAGTGTACTTTAGAAGGGTGCTTTCACCCCTTAAACGTGCGATTGGGCCGATATAAAAAAATTACCCATTATTTTCATGTGTTTCAGAAAAATCGGCTCCGGACATTTGGGGATGTCCACTTGTCAGTTGATTTGTATATAGTTTTCAATTATAAAAATAAAATAAAGGAGTAAACTAAATACATACATTCTGTTATTACATAAAGAAATGTATCATATTTCCAACGCCGACAGAGAAAAGCTCCCTGGAACACCACATTGCTTAGTGTTGTGTTCGATTGTAGCAATCTGGGACATGACAACGGGCTGTGCAACCACAAACTCCCACTCCAATATGGAAGCAGCCGATACAATTTCCGCTTTATTCCCCACAGCTACGTGCAAAGGCCTCCTCAATTCAACAGCTTCCGGGCCAATCGCAACGCTTTCATAGAAATGGAATTTCTGATAACAATCATTGTGGAATTTCTGTATCTCTACATTCTCCGTATAAATTGTTGCAATCCAAATATCAGTTTTTTCAAAATGAATGTTGGGTTTTAAAACTTTATAGTTATGTGTGTGTGTAACAGATTTGAACGACCGTTATTTTCATAAGCCATGGGTTACAATTTTATATATACAGGGTGGCCCAGATAAGCGGGTCACAAGAGTAATAACAACTAAACGGTTTGAGATATCAAAATTTTTCAAAGGAGCAAAGTTGTAGTTGTCGTCGAGATCTATAAAATGGTGCCTCGAAATTAAGAAAATAACACTTCTAAGGGCACACATAGGACTTCGAAGGGAAGTGTTCCTCTTTACTAATATTTTGCATATTATTTTTAAAATGTACTACCAAAACAAGGAATAACCGTGCAAACGGGGTTTCGATGCGTCAAGTAGTTCTCTGTAAAGATACGTTTTCATTTGCATGTATTACGCATCTGAAATTCCAAAAAAAGGCACTTGAATTTATTTAAATCGTATTTTTGTTAAGGAAGGACTAATTCAGCTTAGGAGAAGGTGCTCAGTAGTAAAAATTGTATTTATTGCCCCCCAAAAAATCATTCATTACTTGTGTGTAATTTTGGCAACTCTTATGCCTAAAGCTCCAATTTTTGTGTATTTTATTTTACACTAATGGGAATCGTTTTGTCGAGTGCTGAACACATTCGCATACGCTGAATTACCCCTCCCTTAAGAAAAATACTATTTAAATAAATTCAAGTGCCTTTTTTTGGAATTTCAGATGAGGAATACATGAAAATGAAAATGTATCTTTACAGAGAACTACTTGACGCATCGAAACCCCGTTTGCACGGTTATTTCTTGTATTGCTACTAATTATTAAAAATATAATGAAAAATATTAGTAAAGAGGAAACCCTTCCCTTCTAAGGCCTGTTTGAGCCCTTGGAGGTGTTATTTTCACATTTCCAAGGGCACCATTTTATAAATCTCGACAAGAACTACAACTTTGCCCCTTTGAAAAATTTTGATATCTCAAACCGTTTCTCTTGTAGCTATTTCTCTTGTGGCCCACTTATCTGTATATATATATATATATATATATATATATATATATATATATATATATACATATATATTGTAGATAAATTAAATGAAATTAGTTGTTTTGTGAGTGTAAAATTAAATTAGGGGAGAAATGTAAATAAATGGGTATTTTAATTATAGGTTATTTGTTTAATAAAATATGCTCTAAAACAATTTGGTAATATATATAGGCCTAGGTAATCAATTTAGATCACATGATGGCTTATTGTTATTTGTGAAATTAAAGAAAATGGAGGTTGGAATGATTCACTTGGGTCTAGATTTTAATTATGAAAGAAAGAAATGTAAGTCTATTTTTAATAATGGAATTTGGTTTATTATAGTTGTTAAAGTAAAATTAATATATTACATAATAATAATTTTAAGGATGAAAGTTGTTGTACAATATTAGGGCTAGGATGACAAAGACCAATTTTATAAAATGTTAAATACGGACAGCTAGAATGAGGTAAATTAATTTATTTTGAGTAATTTTGGGGTAAGAGGTTAATGGTAAATTTAAGGAGTCAATCAGATGTCTTTAATTTTCTTGTAGGTTGAAAATGGCAAAATAGCCGAAATGTTTAATGTAAAGAAGGAGAGAAAAATAAAGATTGGTTTCAGGTAAAGAATAAATAAAATGTGTGTTAATTAATAATTACCTCAGATTGGTGTTAGTGAAAAATATTAATAAGAAAAATGTTAATGTTATGTTGTTCCAGATAATATATACTATTTTCAATAGGGGATATTTTTGATAATAGAATGAATCGATGAACATTTGAAGGATGTTCTGAGGCAATATCTTCACCTCAATATTAGAAATATCTTCCGCCTATAATATCATCCTGAAATACTGCTACTACTACAGGAGGTTATGGGCTAATAAGGGATATTATTGATAATAGAATGAATGGATGAATATTTGAAGAATGTTCTGAGGCAATATCTTCACCTCAATATTAGAAACATCTTCCGCCTATAATATCATCCTGAAATACTGCTACTACTACAGGAGGTTATGGGCTAATAAGGGATATTGTTGATAATAGAATGAATGGATGAATATTTGAAGAATGTTCTGAAGCAATATCTTCACCTCAATATTAGAGATATATTCAGCCTATAATATCTTCCTGAAATACTGCTACTACTACAGGAGGTTATGCGCTAATAAGGGATATTGTTGATAATAGAATGAATGGATGAATATTTGAAGAATGTTCTCAGGCAATATCTTCACCTCAATATTAGAGATATCTTCAGCCTATAATATCATCCTGAAATACTGCTACTCCTACAGGAGGTTATGGGCTAATAAGGGATATTGTTGATAATAGAATGAATGGATGAATATTTGAAGGATGTTCTGAAGCAATATCTTCACCTCAATATTAGAGATATATTCAGCCTATAATATCTTCCTGAAATACTGCTACTACTACAGGAGGTTATGCGCTAATAAGGGATATTGTTGATAATAGAATGAATGGATGAATATTTGAAGAATGTTCTGAGGCAATATCTTCACCTCAATATTAGAGATATCTTCAGCCTATAACATCATCCTGAAATACTGCTACTCCTACAGGAGGTTATGGGCTAATAAGGGATATTGTTGATAATAGAATGAATGGATGAATATTTGAAGGATGTTCTGAGGCAATATCTTCACCTCAATATTAGAAATATCTTCCGCCTATAATATCATCCTGAAATACTGCTACTACTACAGGAGGTTATGGGCTAATAAGGGATATTGTTGATAATAGAATGAATGGATGAATATTTAAAGAATGTTCTGAAGCAATATCTTCACCTCAATATTAGAGATATATTCAGCCTATAATATCTTCCTGAAATACTGCTACTACTACAGGAGGTTATGCGCTAATAAGGGATATTGTTGATAATAGAATGAATGAATGAATATTTGAAGAATGTTCTCAGGCAATATCTTCACCTCAATATTAGAGATATCTTCAGCCTATAATATCATCCTGAAATACTGCTACTCCTACAGGAGGTTATGGGCTAATAAGGGGTATTGTTGATAATAGAATGAATGGATGAATATTTGAAGAATGTTCTGAAGCAATATATTCACCTCAATATTAGAGATATCTTCAGCCTATAATATCATCCTGAAATACTGCTACTACTACAGGAGGTTATGGGCTAATAAGGGATATTATTGATAATAGAATGAATGGATGAATATTTGAAGAATGTTCTGAGGCAATATCTTCACCTCAATATTAGAAACATCTTCCGCCTATAATATCATCCTGAAATACTGCTACTACTACAGGAGGTTATGGGCTAATAAGGGATATTGTTGATAATAGAATGAATGGATGAATATTTGAAGAATGTTCTGAAGCAATATCTTCACCTCAATATTAGAGATATATTCAGCCTATAATATCTTCCTGAAATACTGCTACTACTACAGGAGGTTATGCGCTAATAAGGGATATTGTTGATAATAGAATGAATGGATGAATATTTGAAGAATGTTCTCAGGCAATATCTTCACCTCAATATTAGAGATATCTTCAGCCTATAATATCATCCTGAAATACTGCTACTCCTACAGGAGGTTATGGGCTAATAAGGGATATTGTTGATAATAGAATGAATGGATGAATATTTGAAGGATGTTCTGAAGCAATATCTTCACCTCAATATTAGAGATATATTCAGCCTATAATATCTTCCTGAAATACTGCTACTCCTACAGGAGGTTATGGGCTAATAAGGGATATTGTTGATAATAGAATGAATGGATGAATATTTGAAGAATGTTCTGAAGCAATATATTCACCTCAATATTAGAGATATCTTCAGCCTATAATATCATCCTGAAATACTGCTACTACTACAGGAGGTTATGGGCTAATAAGGGATATTGTTGATAATAGAATGAATGGATGAATATTTGAAGAATGTTCTGAAGCAATATCTTCACCTCAATATTAGAGATATATTCAGCCTATAATATCTTCCTGAAATACTGCTACTACTACAGGAGGTTATGCGCTAATAAGGGATATTGTTGATAACAGAATGAATGGATGAATATTTGAAGAATGTTCTGAGGCAATATCTTCACCTCAATATTAGAGATATCTTCAGCCTATAACATCATCCTGAAATACTGCTACTCCTACAGGAGGTTATGGGCTAATAAGGGATATTGTTGATAATAGAATGAATGGATGAATATTTGAAGAATGTTCTGAAGCAATATCTTCACCTCAATATTAGAGATATCTTCAGCCTATAATATCATCCTGAAATACTGCTACTACTACAGGAGGTTATGGGCTAATAAGGGATATTGTTGATAATAGAATGAATGGATGAATATTTGAAGAATGTTCTGAAGCAATATCTTCACCTCAATATTAGAGATATATTCAGCCTATAATATCTTCCTGAAATACTGCTACTACTACAGGAGGTTATGCGCTAATAAGGGATATTGTTGATAATAGAATGAATGGATGAATATTTGAAGAATGTTCTGAAGCAATATCTTCACCTCAATATTAGAGATATCTTCAGCCTATAATATCATCCTGAAATACTGCTACTACTACAGGAGGTTATGGGCTAATAAGGGATATTGTTGATAATAGAATGAATGGATGAATATTTGAAGAATGTTCTGAAGCAATATCTTCACCTCAATATTAGAGATATATTCAGCCTATAATATCTTCCTGAAATACTGCTACTACTACAGGAGGTTATGCGCTAATAAGGGATATTGTTGATAATAGAATGAATGGATGAATATTTGAAGAATGTTCTCAGGCAATATCTTCACCTCAATATTAGAGATATCTTCAGCCTATAATATCATCCTGAAATACTGCTACTCGTACAGGAGGTTATGGGCTAATAAGGGGTATTGTTGATAGTAGAATGAATGGATGAATATTTGAAGAATGTTCTGAAGCAATATATTCACCTCAATATTAGAGATATCTTCAGCCTATAATATCATCCTGAAATACTGCTACTACTACAGGAGGTTATGGGCTAATAAGGGATATTGTTGATAATAGAATGAATGGATGAATATTTGAAGAATGTTCTGAGGCAATATCTTCACCTCAATATTAGAGATATCTTCAGCCTATAATATCATCCTGAAATACTGCTACTACTACAGGAGGTTATGGGCTAATAAGGGATATTGTTGATAATAGAATGAATGGATGAATATTTGAAGAATGTTCTGAAGCAATATCTTCACCTCAATATTAGAGATATATTCAGCCTATAATATCTTCCTGAAATACTGCTACTACTACAGGAGGTTATGCGCTAATAAGGGATATTGTTGATAATAGAATGAATGGATGAATATTTGAAGAATGTTCTGAGGCAATATCTTCACCTCAATATTAGAGATATCTTCAGCCTATAACATCATCCTGAAATACTGCTACTCCTACAGGAGGTTATGGGCTAATAAGGGATATTGTTGATAATAGAATGAATGGATGAATATTTGAAGAATGTTCTGAAGCAATATCTTCACCTCAATATTAGAGATATCTTCAGCCTATAATATCATCCTGAAATACTGCTACTCCTACAGGAGGTTATGCGCTAATAAGGGATATTGTTGATAATAGAATGAATGGATGAATATTTGAAGAATGTTCTGAAGCAATATCTTCACCTCAATATTAGAGATATCTACAGCCTATAATATCATCCTGAAATACTGCTACTCCTACAGGAGGTTATGGGCTAATAAGGGATATTGTTGATAATAGAATGAATGGATGAATATTTGAAGAATGTTCTGAAGCAATATCTTCACCTCAATATTAGAGATATCTACAGCCTATAATATCATCCTGAAATACTGCTACTCCTACACGAGGTTATGGGCTAATAATGATACTCCTGAATGGATATAGTTCCATAAATCGTTCAAGATTTACGAGATAACAAGGAAATGCTTTTAGCTGATGAATATAGAGGGCTTTATAAGCCCTGGTCTGCTTTTCTACCTCAGGTATCTTAAAGTTTCATCAGGATCTGAATTTTACTGCTCACCTTAAAGCCATTCTCAGAGCTTGCCCGTGTTAGGTCTAAAGGATCCTTCAAGAACCATAATATTGACTAGTTATGATATCTTTTCGCTTCACAAATAGAATATATGATTAGTTTTTATTAATTATAGAATATATCATTAGTTTTTATTCCATCATTCGCCAAAGCTGTTTTTTACATATATTATTTACGTTTTGTTCCATTCTATTCTTTAATATCTAATAGGCGCCCTCAATGTATATTTTGTATCATTTAATATATTTGTAAATGTTCCTATTAGAAAGAAAAAGTCAGTAGTACATTATTTTCAATTTTACGAAAAAAAAAAAAACAAAAAAAAAAAAACAATAAACGGAAGGAATTGTGCCTATATACGACTATACAGGATGGTCCCGATGGAAATCCCACCTCAAGTCTAGTGGGTACTACAACTGTGCAGCTTCCCACCTCATGTCTAGTGGGTACTACAACTGTGCAGCTTCCCACCTCATGTCTAGTGGGTACTACAACTGAGCAGCTTCCCACCTCATGTCTAGTGGGTACTACAACTGAGCAGCTTCCCACCTCATGTCTAGTGGGTACTACACCTGTGCAGCTTCCCACCTCATGTCTAGTGGGTACTACAACTGAGCAGCTTTCCACCTCATGTCTAGTGGTTACTACAACTGAGCAGCTTCCCACCTCATGTCTAGTGGGTACTACAACTGTGCAGCTTCCCACCTCATGTCTAGTGGGTACTACAACTGAGCAGCTTCCCACCTTATGTCTAGTGGGTACTACAACTGAGCAGCTTCCCACCTCATGTCTAGTGGTTACTACAACTGAGCAGCTTCCCACCTCATGTCTAGTGGGTACTACAACTGAGCAGCTTCCCACCTCATGTCTAGTGGTTACTACAACTGAGCAGCTTCCCACCTCATGTCTAGTGGGTACTACAACTGTGCAGCTTCCCACCTCATGTCTAGTGGGTACTACAACTGAGCAGCTTCCCACCTCATGTCTAGTGGGTACTACAACTGAGCAGCTTCCCACCTCATGTCTAGTGGGTACTACAACTGTGCAGCTTCCCACCTCATGTCTAGTGGGTACTACAACTGAGCAGCTTCCCACCTCATGTCTAGTGGGTACTACAACTGAGCAGCTTCCCACCTCATGTCTAGTGGCTACTACAACTGAGCAGCTTCCCACCTCATGTCTAGTGGGTACTACAACTGAGCAGCTTCCCACCTCATGTCTAGTGGGTACTACAACTGAGCAGCTTCCCACCTCATGTCTAGTGGGTACTACAACTGAGCAGCTTCCCACCTCATGTCTAGTGGGTACTACAACTGAGCAGCTTCCCACCTCATGTCTAGTGGGTACTACAACTGAGCAGCTTCCCACCTCATGTCCAGTGGGTACTACAACTGAGCAGCTTCCCACCTCATGTCCAGTGGGTACTACAACTGTGCAGCTTCCCACCTCATGTCCAGTGGGTACTACAACTGTGCAGCTTCCCACCTCATGTCTAGTGGGTACTACAACTGAGCAGCTTCCCACCTCATGTCTAGTGGGTACTACAACTGAGCAGCTTCCCACCTCATGTCTAGTGGGTACTACAACTGTGCAGCTTCCCACCTCATGCACATTCATGTCAATATAATCTAGCAATAATTTACTAGAAATGTATCTTATACATTGTTGTAAATTCCAAATAAATAAAAAAAAATGTTTTTCAAATCGGGCGATACTCTGGTGTCTTCAATTTTTTTCCACTCAACTTCATCAAAAATTTTAACTGAATTTTTCTAATGGTATTTGCCAGTTAAGTTGTAGGAGTTTTTTGATTGATTGAATTATAACGATTTTATGACGAATTTTCGACGGATCTTTTAGTAGAAAATTAATATTTGCCCAACATTTTCGAAAAAATTAATATTTCTTAAAACTCCTTCATGCTTTACTAGATTTAATCTTTTTTTTTTCGAAATAATTTTAGTTTTTCGTTCTAGAATAAAAATTGCCGCTTGCAGATCATCGCCCGTGAAAAAAGAGGGTTTCCGCTCGTCAGGCACTGCGCCACCATTTTTTGTCCGAAGTATTGAAACTTATTTTTTTTTTTTAATATTTTTTAACATCCCATATAAAACTTTGATATAAAGAAGTGAAAAATATTGATCGATTCTTTTTTAATAAATTGAAGAAAATGACCTTGATTTTTGTAGCATTACCTCTTCAAAAGACTAGAGAATAATTAAAGTATATTCTTATTTTCAACTCTATTGTAATATTAATTAGTGTAAATCTTGTTGTAAATTGTAAGGATCCATTGTTTCTCTTGAAGAAGAGCAGCAATAAAAGAAAGAGATTGTAGAAAAGGTTTATCCCGAATTGTCTGAATGCAATCTAGGGAAGAGCTTTATATTCAGCTCTTTCTCTGGATTAAAGTAACAGGGGAAAAGGGATTTCTACCAGCTCAGGTAAAGAGGGAGGGATTGAGGGAGAGAGAGGGATATGATCTATTATCTCTCTCATTGTACCTCAGATATAATTATGCTTACTGAAGGAAGCTCTGCTCTTGAAGATATTTTCTCGACAATTGTTAAGAATTAAAATACAATTTTTCCCCATTTACAAGAAATCCTTAATTTTCGTCTATTTTCTTAGAAATTTTCGATTTTCAATGCGGGATCGACTCCCATCTCCATCGGGTTGAGGTTCTTCATATGAAAGGCCCGTTGAAGCTCAAGAAATCCTGGAAAGAAGCGTACGTTATCGACCCCACAGGGCGAGACGAGAAGAACGATCCACGGCAAGCGGAAGGAATCAACGCAGAAAAAAGAGGAATCTATACCAAGAGTATAGAATTCTACCAAAATAAATTCGGTCGAAGGACGGTATATCTATTTGAAGGCCTTTGGTTTGGAGTAAGAGGGACGATTCCGAAACAGACGCAAGACTTCCTGCAAGATCTAGCCGTGGATCCCAAGGAACTATCTAACCTCGCGGAATCTATTTTAATAGATTCCCTGAGGATACTCCACAATCATATATTGTGGAGTATAATATATAAGCAAACCAGCTGCTTTTCAAAATCATTTCAACAAATTTATTCAAACTTGTCAATATAATTATTTGCATTTAATACATTATCGAAAATTCGTTTAATATAAAAATTATTTAAAACATATCTTTAACAATTATTTTTTCAAATTAATACAATAACCTGTTTTTAACCAACTGAAATGAATTTTCGAAAAATTGGTAAGTACGCTGTGTTCACAGCACCCCAAAACATTTGGGCAGCAAACTTTATTTTCTAAATAAAGAATTTCTTTCTTCTTCCTTTTACATACATCTAAATGTATATATATATATATATATATATATATATATATATATATATATATATATATATACAGGGTGTCCCGTAAATGTCTAGTCATATTGTGGGAGGTGATAGAGGACCCTTAGGGGAACAAAAAATCTTATGCGACGATTTTCCGAATTCTCAAACATAAGGGAGAAAACGTAATTGTATTGTTTTTTTTTTTACAACAATACAATGTTTTTTTTGTGCCGAATTATCTTTAGAGAGTAAACTAAACATTGCCAAGTTTAAGAATATACCTGGTTGAGGAAAGTGATATTTTAGTAACTGGATATAAGTATTTTATTGTTGTTTTTAAAGGTCAGTTGAAGTGTCTACTGTTCATAGTAGGTAACTATGAGGTCTTCCTAGTAATGAACTTGGACATTTCTTTCTTGTATCATCTCTTGTATTGGCAAATATTTTTGGTTGAAAATATGTTACACTTAATAAACCAAGTCATGCTACTTTTTATGGAGTGTAGGATGGTAAGGCGTTTTTGGGGGGTTTTAGGAGGAGATATTTCTCGCTTTTTGGGGAAGGGAGTGTTTCTTTGTGGGGGTAGGAACTTGGCCTCTATTTCACATTTATGTTTTTTTGGGGAAATTTAATTACCACAACAAACACACATGGGCTCAGGAGAATCCTCAGACGGTTCACAAGCGTAGCTTTCAGTATCAATTCAAGGTATAGCATTTGTTTTCTAATTATAAATACCTGTAGAAATGTGCGTGATCTAAGTAAAAATAATAATATTTCAGGTTAATGTATGGTTGGGGTTCATTAATGGCCTCCTCCTGGACCCAGTATTAGTTACTGTAATTAACAAATTCAAAATAAATGTGTATTTTATTTATTTACTGTTTTAGAATTTTTTTTATTTTCGTGGAAGTAACTTTTTTTATATTTTTTTGAAAATATTCACTTAATATTTCATTAAATATGTATATAAAGAAATATTTCCTTTACGCTTTTTGAATAAACTGAAGGAAGAAACATAATTTTCTTTTCACAGATCCATGTTTTTTTTTTTAAACTTATGTTCCTAAATCGTTCACATACTTCAATAACACAGGGTTGTGATACATGAATGGAAAGCTGGTTAAATGAGGAAGTTTTTCTGAAACCCGGAAATCTCAGATCCTGCCCATTAAAGAGTAACGCTGGTAAGAAATATCAAGAAAAAGTCAGGAAATTTAGAAAAGCTTTCTTTTGGTAAGATAGAGATATTTAAATTCATTCATTTTTATGTTTACTCAACTAGTAGTCTTATAGTAAATTTATTCAGCTTTCGATTGGTTTCACTTCCTATCTAGTAGAACCACCTGGGCCGGAGCTACAACGATTATTCTTCTAAAAACCACGCTTGTCCCGATAAAACAATAAAACGACGTTTTCTCCCTTATGGGCGAGAATTTGGAAAATCGTCATAGAACATTTTTTGTTCCGCTAAAGGTCTTCTATAACCTCCCACAATATGACTAGACATTTACAGGACACCCTGTATATATACATATATATATATATATATATATATATATATATATATATATATATATATATATATATGCGTGTGTGTGTGAAAATGTATGTGTAATTACGTATATATTAGTTAAAATATTTGTAAGACCGGGTTTTTTTTTTCTTGCCCTGGATTATAAAACGTTAATATTTCACGTATTAATCGAGTGTTTATTCGTATAGGGAGGGAGGAAACGCGCTAAAAATGACCATTATTCATCCAAGCTGGAAGCGGAATGCCGTTCGGATTGAATATCGCCCCCTGACTCCAAGGAGCTAGACAGCAACCTGTTGGATCGCCTTAATAAATTAATCAATTCTTCTTGGAGTAATATCTAGGGAACCATCTTCATTCAATAACTAAATAATCGGTTCAAGCTTTTAGAAGTCCGCCACGCAAGAGCTGCTTATAGGGAGCAAATTCCTTTAGGAAGAAAATTGCCTTTTTTTTTTTCAAAACATGAAAAAAATAAAAATGTTTGCTTCTCAATTATTTGATGTAAAATATCCGGCACAATCAATGCGAAGAATATATATATATATATATATATATATATATATATATATATATATATATACAGGGTGGTCCCGAAGGAAATCGCCATACTTGAGGGGTGTGTACGCCGACTAAAGTGTAGTTGAATACCAACAAGGAGAATGTTTTACATCCTTTATTTGCCTACATAGAGGGGTTTCCTTCTCTTTTTTTCTAAACGCTAGCCGAATTGAAAGAAAAACCTTTATTTCGTCATATATTTGTTTGGGTGGTCAGAAATGTTTGCACAAGGTACATGATATCTTATAGGAAACTTGATGGGTTTAAGGATTTGAAAATATCTTCAGAATTATATTTTCCCTATGGCACACGAATGATAAAACTAGTCAACCTTATAAGCACGGTTCCTTCTTATGAAGGGATGGAGGAACCCCGCTAATAGCGAATAGAAAAAAAAAAAAAACACGGAAAAACCTCTATGTAGGAAAATAATGCATAGGCGTATATAAGGGGGAGGCTATGGGGGCTGGAGTCCCCACCCCGAAATTATGATTTGATGGTAAAAACTTGTCGTAAAACCAAGTTGATAAAAAATATTTTTTTTTACGTGTAATAGCGTTTTAGTTGCCTAAAACTATTCCAAGCTCTAACCCCGGAAAGTGTCTCAGCCCCCCCCCGAAATTTTCCCAGCCCCTCCCGTAATTATATTCTATATAAGCCCATGAAATAATGCAAGTAAACAGTTTTCTTTGGTGGCATTCAAATATACTTTAGACGGCCTACACCCCCCTCAAGTTTGGCGATTTCCTTCGTGACCACTCTGTATATATATATATATATATATATATATATATATATATATATATATATATATATATATATATACCAAACTTTATATACATGTTTACATAAATAATTATCATTTCATCTTTATTCTTATCTTGGAACATTAGGTAATTTAAAAATTTGTCGTTATTTTTAATTTATTAGAGAGCATTATACTTGCGTTGTAAGTTTTATGTAATTTCACTTTACGGTGGTAGGATAATGTACATAAAATGTTTACACCCCTAACATAGAAGGAGATAACCTTCTGCCGGTAAAACCTCATCAACTTTTATAATCAAGCAACGCACGATCTTTCCTTCACGTTTTTCTTCATGGAATATTATATCTTTCCCTTATCTCTTTATGATTATTTCGCAACCTCCAGCAAAGACTTGGGATCATTAATGTTTTAATACATACCTACGGTCTAATGATTAACACAGGGAAGAACACGAATGAGAATTCGGACGGACTATAAAGAATTATGAGAGTACTGTGTGCGAATTGACAAATTTCTGCTGAGTTTTAGCTGATGGCATATATTTCTGGTGATGAGACTTAAATCATTTCAAAGGTATTTCAGCTGATGAAAAGTATTTTAGCTTAGCTGATGAAATTCAGCCAATCAATGATCCAGATGGAACCCACCAACCAGGTTCATGCAAGATCGGGACCAACCAATCAGGGACATGGAGGAGCAGACTACGCCCGCGGATGAATACAAAGACAGGTATTTATACAGAAGAACTAGAAGAACATCCTCATTCTCAGACTAAGCCCTGAGGAAGCTGGCAGTATGACTAGCGAAACGTCGGCAAAGAAGTTGACACGGTCAATACCAGAAGACTATAATATTTGTAATGAGTCGGACCGTGGAAGCCAACGAGTTAATTCTACAGTATCTGCCCCTCAGGGCCCTCGTGGCCAGTTAGGGGACTGATTTTTTTTTTATTTTAAAAGAAAAAATTACTATCGTAAATTAAACTTTAAAAAGTCCGACTCGCAGGAACTGCGTCATCTTAGCGCGGTTACATATCGAAGAGGTGCAATAGATTAGCATCACAAATAACAGGAAACTGACAGTAGCCAACTTACACAGAAGCGGATAATTCTTAATCTGTATAAGTCAATACAATTATGTACTGAAAACGTACTTACTCTTTGACTACTGCTGAGAAGGCTCTATTCTAAACAACCAAAAATTCGTTGTCATTTTAAGCATCTTGTTTTACTAGCAAATTCGTTTTACTGTTATAATCAACTGTAAATATAAGCTTCATGGCGAATAAAATTCCATCCTGTCGTGGGTTAAATCTTTCTACAAAATAAGAAATAACGGTAACTTCAGTAAGAGGCTATGAGGAAGGTTATATAGACAGGAGAATTCAAAACAAACTACGTCATCATTGATTAGCCACTGCCATCATGATTACTACAGCCAATCCAAACTTATTATCAATACCTTTCACCGTTTCTTAGCTTATTTTACTACTATACTAATTTTACTGATAAATGTAGTTTAAAACAAGAGACAACCAATTAAAAAGTGAGATAAACAAAGAGAAAAACTCTTTCAAAACAACAAAACAAACACTTTTTATGTTTTAAGCGCTTATATCTCTGATTGACGTAGCCCCATCGAATATTGCTTCAGAACCTTTTTTGTAGAGACTTTAGTAAGCATTCGAATGGTCCCCTTCCACTTAGCACGATTTCCCAACCGTTATCGAGATATTTACGAAAAATGTATGAAGTCCGAAAACTTTTCATGTCAATTAATAAAATAATTTTTTTCGCATACTTCCTTAACTCCAAATATAACCAAAATTTAAAAATCTTAGTTGGGATTAATTTCCAAGTTGTAGAAAATATTTCAATTGAATTCCGCGATTCTAAGTACTCACAAAAATATAATGACTTACAAAAACATTGATTCCACATTTCTCAGGAACGGTTACAGATATCGCCTTATAAATGGTTTCATTCGTTTTCGTATGTTAAGAAACCTATAAAACAATTACCTTACCCATTGCGCGAATTTCGCCCCAAACGCTATTGCGGATTCTGCTGGTTAACGAACTTAACCTTTTAAATTAGACGAAAGATTTTTATGCCAAATTTCGTTAAAATCGGACCATTTTTGAGCTTGCTAGAGCGCGAACAGACAAGCATATATATATATATATATATATATATATATATAAAATTTTGGGCCATCTATATTTTCGTGATCTATAGGGTCTGAAACGTGAAAGTTTCTAGTGGGCACTTCCGGTTTGCGTCATGAGGTCAGCCTCATAAGCGGGTTCTCCCTATGGAGATAGGGAGTAACCGCGCTAAAATTAATAATAATTACTTGCTATGAAATAACATTAAGCACAGTACAGGCTGGAAAACGTATACCTCCGTAACAGTTATTTTTATCTATATGTATTTATATAAGTTTCAGCAAGTACCCTCTCTCTTGGATCGATGAATATAGAAGATATTATTTTATGAAGCTCAATATAAAGGCTCCAAAGAAAGTTATCAAAAATACTAGAATTGTTTGTGGGTTTACAAAAGAATGAAAAGTCAAACTATATATGTTATTAAACCCCGTCGGTTGGTCTGGTAATATGATATGACGAACCAATAAAAGGGGAACAGTGAAAGATAAAACCATTCTATGTATGGGGAGGGAAATTCTTTTCTTTTAAATATCGGAATATATTGCTCTCATGTCTTGCTTTATTTTGATCCTAATAATATTCTTCTACACAATTCTAAATCTGAGTGTTTTATAGCAATTGTCCTGTTTTCAAGGTTTTATCCTATTTCTTGGAAGTACTAGATTCTCTATAAACCCAAAAAAGTCCGACTTGCAAGAACTGCGTCATCTTAGCGCGTTTACGTTCTTATCCCTAGTGAAATTAGTAAAGGAATAGAAGCAGTTATTGGTTGGATCTTTCGTGAAAAATATAAATTGACAATTCAAAGAGAAGGAAGATTTAAGGTGCCGCAACAGGAAACTGATAGTATTCTGAGCGGAAATGACTCCTCCCACCTTCTCAACGTTCACCATGGGAAACACTATTACCAATACGCTTCTCATTTTTATACCGCATTTTATTAAAATACTAATTTTACTATAAAATGCAAATGAATTTCGCACCGCCATGTTCCAGTGGACGGATTCAGCTGGTTAACGAACTAGACCTTTCAAACTAGACGAAAGATTTTTGGACCAAATTTTATCAAAATCTGGCCATTTTTAAGCCGACAGGAGTGCGAACAGACATATATATATATATATATATATACATACAAATTTGAACCACCATTATTTTTCAGATCTATAGGCCCTCAAACGTAATATTTTCTAGTCGGAAAAATCCGTATCGTGTCGTGAGGTCAACTTTATAAGCGGGGTTCCTCCCTACAGAGGGAGGGAGGAACCACGCTAAAATGAGTCTTCTTAGGGTATACAGATGTATGATTCTAGAGTATATTTTTATTTTGGCTTATCGGCTTATGGAGCTGTTTCTGGGCTAATTATAGTTTGCCACCCTATAATGCTTTGTAGTGTTCACCCACCCACTGGTCATGCCTATTTCTCGTTGGCTGGATTTTCACTTGTGGGATGTGGGTTCGAGCCCCACTTATGGATGGATGGCTTTTAGCGGGTTTCCTCTCTCCAGCCATAGGGCGGAAACCCGCTTATAAGGTTGACCTGGAAGTAACGTCTAAAAAATTTCAGGTTTCAGAATTTCGAAGGTCATGGCCGTTAACCAGAAGAATCCGTCCGACGGAACATATTTTTGGAGCGAAATTCCTGCGAAGAAACCCTTGGATCTACAATACCCCCTTACCCCTACCCTCCCTCATCCCCCCTTCTATCTCCTCCCCCCTAATAGCCTGTATATTGTATCCCCCTTCCTCGCTATTCCATAAAGCCCTACAACAATGGCCCCTTTGTTCCTAGCCAATGAATTCTATATCCAGCTTTATATTCAACAAGATCTAAACTGTTCAAAATGCTCTCCATTATAATCTTTATAGCGGCCATCTATATTTATGTTTTATGAATACATATTTTGTGAATTATTATTTATTTGGTAGTTACCTGTTTTAGCAACGATTGAGGATAAATCATTTTTCAGATTTCTGGTATAATTACTTTGGTAAACAACCAGAACACGAATCCAATATTCGACACTTTCTCGTCGGCTGTCAGTGATTTGAATACCTTAATAACGGGTGCATTTTTCATGTGGACATTTTTTTTCATAAAAAATCTTCAAGTGAGCCGATTTGAAAACGGAAAGCACTGTTGGAAAGCCCAAACAATACTGAGGCAACTGTCTTTACCTGGAGCTGTAAAAGTGAATCCCCTCCATTTACTAGCCTTTTCAATCTAAAGGGAAAAGTAATGGAGGAGTTTCCTTCCGAAGGGACACTCATAAGCGGGTAGGAACGCAAGTTTCCTTGTGGACACCCGCAGTGAAAGTGTTAAATAAAATGCACTAATCTCGCTATTTTTAAGTTTAGTCATATAATTGAATATAACTAGGTACATTCTAACTAATTTTTTATTATTAGTACATAGTTATTTAAGTCAAGACTAGAATTAACTAAAAAACAATACAAAAGATATCTGAAGAATTTGTAAAAGAGAGAGACAATCTGAAGGAAATATTATCCCTGGAACAGGCGCAATCCTTGGAGTACGGTAATTGGGCGAACTAATAGGACAGCCACCATTTTTGGGCTCTGAAAAAATCCCGTATGCATTTCAAGGTCTAAAAAAAATTGAGAACCTTCGTAGGCATCCAATAAATGAAATTAACATTAAAATGTTGCTAATAGATGAATCAGCTCGATGGAAAAACTAAATAGTAAAAGCACTGATTTTGCGATATCGCAAAGGACATTATATTCAGTTTCAGATCTCCCACTTCTCTCAGAGAGATCTATTACCCAAAACAGGACATTATATTCAGTTTCATATCTCCCACTTCTCTCAGAGAGCTCTATTACCCAAAACAGGACATTATATTCAGTTTCAGATCTCTCACTTCTCTCAGAGAGATCTATTACCCAAAACAGGACATTACATTCAGTTTCAGATCTCCCACTTCTCTCAGAGAGCTCTATTACCGTAAACAGGACATTATTTTCAGTTTCAGATCTCCCACTTCTCTCAGAGGGCTCTATTACCCAAAACAGGACATTATATTCAGTTTCAGATCTCCCACTTCTCTTAGAGAGCTCTATTACCCAAAACAGGACATTATATTCAGTTTCAGATCTCCCACTTCTCTCAGAGAGCTCTATTACCCAAAACAGGACATTATATTCAGTTTCAGATCTCCCACTTCTCTCAGAGAGCTCTATTACCCAAAACAGGACATTATATTCAGTTTCAGATCTCCCAATTCTCTCAGAGAGCTCTATTACCCAAAACAGGACATTATATTCAGTTTCAGATCTCCCACTTCTCTCAGAGAGCTCTATTACCCAAAACAGGACATATTTACTCTCTATGGATGTATACTAATCGCCCACAACCAAAGGACATTATATTCAGTTTCAGATCTCCCACTTCTCACAGAGAGCTCTATTACCCAAAACAGGACATATTTACTCTCTATGGACGTATACTAATCGCCCACAACCAAAATCATGAAATAAAAAAAGATTTGGAACATTTCTAAACCTTTGAGTACTTGGTAAATTTGGGCCTATGATCTCTGTTCTTTCTGTTTTATCTCAAGTAGTCCTCGAAAATACAGTAGAATAACCACTAAGTCAACCTCCCATTACTCTGGTGGACTGATCAAATGTTTTCTGGCATTTTCGGAAATATCTGCGTAAGAAAACAACTACTTTCTTCGCATTTTCATAATAAAATAATTCAAGCCACTCTTCTACATCTGTCATCTGGAGATCATGATGATACACTTGTTGATATTTTAATTCTTCTGTTGTATCTGTTTCAACTTCTGCTTCTGTCTATGTCGGTTCATGTTCAGTCTCAGCTTCGTCTTTTTTCAATAATGGTCAAATCTTTTTCCAAGTCTTCTGAAGGGTGGTTTGACTGATTTCGTCCCAACCTCCAGCAACGAGCACTAGGTCGGATATCGGGAGGAGTCGGATATGGGAAGGTCGGATATGAGAGGTTCTACTGTAGATAGGTCATGATACGGGGAGTGACATAGGCTATGTCAAAATCGTCTACCAGCTGTCTGTCTGTGTGTTTGGTCCTTATACAAATTCACACAGTTCGGCCGATTTTGTCCTAACTTGGCTCGGTAGGTGCTGATAGGCTAGAAAAAAAATCTTCCAGCAGTCACAGTTTGGAAGTCACGGGTTCGAATCTGTGAACCTTAACAGTCACAGATTTGCATTATTACGTTTTAATATTACTTATAAAAACAGCTAATATAAAATAACAGCTAATATAAAATAAAGTTGTAAGTTATAAGTTGGGTAACAGCTAATATAAAATAAAGTTGTAAAAAAAAGGAAGCATAAATGTCTTAAATTTGGGACCCACGCGTTGCATGCTTTAGCTGAACTCCCTCAAACTACTGAACTCAGACATGACTTGTTTGTAAACCAATGCCAACAATAAATGGAATAGACAATATCATTATCCATACAAAAGGGCAAATACTGAATCGCACCGAATTCCGTGCCCCACTGCATGCAACTCTGCTTGCCCTAGAAATCCGTCCAGCATTGCTAATCCTCTGCCCTATTATTGCCTAATAGTGCAACAGCGTGCAACAGTGTTTGTGTTTACATAATAAACAGCTGATTCTAGAACACAACTCCCTCGATGGATTATTGTCTCTATTCATCCGTCTGCATCACCGGCACGAACTACCGTCACTGTAATTTCACTGTACTGTAAACAATGATACTTTTTATATCTGTAAGCGGTATAATCTAAGAGCGAAAAAAAAAATTCTCTAAAAAAAAGTGGAAAAAAACGAGATTACAATCACGGTATTTATGCATGATAACAACCGCTTTTTACAGATGTTTGAATGAAAAAAAAATAATCACTCTAACCGATGGATTGTTATGATTTTATTGTGAATACATTCTAGGACAAATGAATCGATCCATGCAAAAAGAATTCCAGTCCAGTTTTTCCCAATATGAGTTCGGATAATATTTTCGTTAGTATGAGTGATGAATTCGTTGTATCTAAAGGTAACATCACATTTCTATGTTAAAAGGACTTCAATCCAATACATAGTTGCCATAGAAACATAGTCCTTATTTATTTAAATTTTAACGTCCATTTATTATTAACTACGAATTTTAGGACGGGTTATCTATAGGTTACCACCCTTTTCTAGCCAGGATAGGGCTGATGCCTTTTCTTTTTTTCGAAAGAAAAGCCACCACCCCTAGTGGGAATCGAACCCACGACCTTTGGCACGGAGTGTTAAGTGCTCACGCCTTAACACCCACGGCCATCGGGTCTCCATCCTTATTTTATTATTCCATGTAGAAAGGACTTCAGTCTACTTTTCTCAAAACTACTGATTTTGGACTGAAGCTATTTTTGCATGGATCTATTCAATTATAGAACACATCCACGCAAAAGTTATAACATTTTCGCTTCTTCCTTAATATCTAGAGCTTTGGGGATCTACATTTATACTTAAATCTGACAATTGGAGGCCCGGTTTCCGTGAGCGTCAATGCGTGAGCACTTTACACTCCGTGCTAAAGGGTCGTGGGTTCGATTCCTACCAGGGATGGTGGCTTTTCTTTAGAAAAAAAAGAAAAGGCATCAACCCTATCCTGGCTAGAATAGGGTGGTAACCTATAGATAACCCGTCCTAAAATTCGTAGTTTATAATAAATGGACGTTAAAATTTAATAAATAAAAAATCTGACAATTTATGATAATCGATCGTAATTAATTTATACTATTCATTTTAATTTAATATGAAGTGCTCCTACATTGGTACCCGATCCGATCCGATAGCCACCGACTGTCGGAAGAAAAATGAACACATGCATCCCAATGGAAGTGCTTACGTCCGATCCGATCCGATGACCAGCGATTCTCGGCCGTTCAAAACTGTTTGTTTCTAGGCTGATTTTGGACGAACTGTTACACTAAGATTTTTTTTGGGTGGGGGGATTTATAAACTTCTAAGAGATTGATTGGCCTCTCAACTCCTCCTTCAATCCTCCATCGGGTTTCTATGCTTATTAGGTGGTATTTCTTAAATTAATCTCTCATTTTCACTTCACCAGGAAGTCATTACTGACGAGCTGTTGGATCGGATCGGGTCGGAACCAGTGTAGGCACTCACGTCGCCCGTCATCAGACTGGATCGGATCGGACCGGATTGGGATAAATACGGGTACAATGTAGGTCCAGCCTTAAAAGAGAACATGATGATTGGAGAGAAAGAAAATAATTCACTGTAAGCCTTATTTCATTTTTTTGTTTAATTATTTATTTTAATTTTTTTTTATTAGTTTATGAACCTTTTTTAGAGTAGTGTCCATAATTTTCTGAACGCGTATTCCATTGAATGGAAGTCAAAAAAGTCCGTCACGCAGGAGCTGCATAACTAAGCATTACCTCAGAATTTGGGTAGTGTAGATTGCTTTCCAGAACAATTTGCTTAAAATATCCTACATAAATAAAATAAAAACATGAATAGTTCTCTTTTAAATTTGTAATGAGTAACTGATCAATTAATAATTTGCTTCCAGAGTTATGTTTACACATGGTACCTATTACACTTCGTAATAAATACAAAAAACCTCATATTATCGTATTTTGATCTAACGCAGGAACAGGATACAGTCACTCTAGTGGTAGAAAGCGCTCCTTGCGGCGGCTTTGTGAACCTACGTCTGACGGGCTTTTCTATTGAAATATATTACAAATTAAACCCCCGCTTTCCGATTGACCGATTCAGCTCATTTCTACAACACTTCTTTCTCATGAGTTACCCACGACTTATACCGCGTTTCGTTACAATGCAGCAGAAATTACGACCGGTATGAGTATATTAAGAATTTGGGTCAGGAGTAAACCCCCCCCCTTCTAATGAACCGATTTAGTTTATTTTTACAACACATATTTACCTGTAGATTACCACTACGAATGCCGAGTTTCGTCGAAATATACCAAAAATCACTGCTGGTAGTGGCGAATTGGTATTGTGGGTCCGGAGTAAACCCCCCCTCCTAATGAACCGATTTAGTTTATTTTTACAACAGTTATTTACCTAGGAGGAAAGTGCTAAAAGGCATATACGTATATACACAGCTAAAGCACCTGCGGCTGGAACGCCTGATATACACCAGCAAGGATTTAAATTTTTTTAATTTATTTTATAATTCGGTATATAAATTTTACTTAAATATGCAAATATATTAAAACTGGCACATATCATTATATCCTCAAATACAAAAGCGACCTCTTCTAACTGAATTCTCTAATTCGGCGTATTCTCTAATCTGACTTTACCCCGGTCCCATCGACGCGTCGCAACGCCGGATTAGGGAAAGTCTACTGTACATATATATATATATATATATATATATATATATATATATATATATATATGTAATAATAAATTTACAATCATTGAAATGGATTACCTGATGATTTGAATCTGGCTTGTCCTAGTAGGTATAAAATCCTTTGTTGTAAATCTTTCGAGATCCTGAATAATCCATTCTTTATTCTGTCTTATCTCTTTCCTCCGGGAATAATGTTGGGGAATTCTCCTTATTGGGGGGAATAACATGGAGGAGTGAATTATAACTGTCAGGGGGGATTTCTCTCTCTCTTTCTCCCCCCCCCCACCCGTTCACTGTTTCCCCAAACCTTTCATTAGATTAGTGGACTAACTCTACCTGAAGAATCGTTTCTCTGTCTTGATTTATCGCTTCATTTCGTTTCTTCCGATCCCCTTCGAAGAAATGGCGCCCAAATTAAGGCTTTAATCGACCTATTTTAGTCTGACAATTCTTAAAAGAATAGCCTGTCAGGTTTTCTCCTCGTTACCTCAACCAGCAATAATATCAATAAACCTTTTCACATTCATCTAATGTAAATTTAATCCTCTACAACGAATATACCGACTAATTATTTTTATTTTGTACGGAAGTATCATTTTTTTTCAATGATCACCCTTTCAACGAAAAAACAAAACGGCTCTAATCTTAGACCCAACAATTCGCTATGAAGGCAACAATGAAAATCAAAATGAAATTGTGAACAAAGAGAAGCAGGCCATCTATGAGAAGTGCATCTCATTTTATAGAGAAAAGTTCCGAGAGACATATAGAAGCCGAGAATTCTCCGTGAAAGGCCTATGGTTCGGCTCCCGAGGCTCCATTCCCAAGGAAACTCCTGTATTCTTCCAGGAAATAGGAATCAGCGAGAACATACTAGGAAGAATAGCAAAATCTATTCTCGTAGACTCGCTTGCTATTATTCAAAGCCACATATATGGCTGAAACATTCTAATTTTTTTTTTTAATTTAATTATTATTTAACTTTTTGGTATATTTATCAGTAGTATTTTATATAATATTTTTTTTTTTTTTCGTTTTTCGTTTTGTTGATCTTTATTAATACTTTCATCACTATATTCTCATTTATTTACTTAATTCATATAATGTTTTTATTTTTAGTTATTTACTTATTTTTTTTTAATTTAAAATACCTACTAGGTTGATCAACATGTTGTTTACGGAGCAACCCAATTTAGTTGGGCAACCAAACTTTTTGTACAATAAAGTTTTTCCTCCCACGCAGATTTGATAATACACTTTTCGGACAAAATCAAAAATAAAAGTGTGTTTTCCTCCATTCATGTTAACATTTAGTAGGCATTTAAAGGTACTTTTTGGGAAGTAAATTTAGTAGGCATTTAAAGGTACTTTTTGGGAAGTAAATTTAGTAGGCATTTAAAGGTACTTTTTGGGAAGTAAATTTAATTCTCTACAACGTTCATACCATCTACTTTTTTCAAAACTAGATAAAAAGCAACGGCAATAAGGATTTTCAGGTTACAACACATCATACATTGAGTTAGGTTTTCATCCAATATGAGTTAACCCCTTCAGTTCCATTGTCCAGCCTGCTGGACATAACTTTTTTACTTTGTATCACACTGCCTATGGCCGATAGATGTTTACTACCACTTTGGTTTGAAGCTCTATGTATTTTTCTTCCACTTGACATCTAATATAAAATGATTCCATTCGATTTTGAAAGGTTATGTGTAAAATCTTCTCTGCTCCACCACGGGCAGTCATGGATTCTAAAAGTTATTGACTTTTCTTTACATATTTAGTCCAAATGGTTTCTTTTTAGTGAATAAAACTCCTCCGAATTCAATGTACATGATCTTTTTAAAGGTCGGAAGTTCAGTTTTATCAATAGAGTTTGTAATAAGGTTTCTACGAATTTTTGAAAATCCATGTCCAGTATACTGTACATGGAAGTCAACCCTCGTATTTCATGTAACAATATTTTTTATCTATTTTTCAAATATTTACTGTTATATTTTATTTTTATGGTGTCAGAATTGTTTTTTTGAGTACCATAATAATCAATAACTTTTTCTGAATGGTATGGGCTAGAAGGCGCCCAAACCATTCAAAAATATCATCTGTCCGTTCACATGATTTTCAAAAAATATATTGTTATTAGTTTTATATTTTGTTTTTTTAAATAATCAAATATCTCTTTTTGAGACTAGACTGTAAATATTTCAATTTCATTAATTTTCATTATTACTGTGCGCTGACTACAATTTCATGTCTAAAATTCTAATCTATTTTTACAATATCTTATGATATTTGAGCTTTTACAATAATATTTACTAATAATTTTTCAAATTTATTTTTTCTGAATTAATTTCTTTTAAATTGTTAATAAATTACTGCTTTCATTATATATTTTTTTAATATTTCGAAATTTTGTGGTTTTCATCCACAAATCGCATTACTTGAGAACCAATGTCCAGTATACTGGACATTACATAACTCATGTCAGGTTAACCATAAAATTCTGAAAAAAATCAGGAATCTTCACAAGCAATACACAAATATGGCAGGAAGATATTTTTTTGTTTATCAAGAAATAAAAATTCGGACCTGAAGGGGTTAAATCAAAACATAACGAAGTTACTGGTCTGTTAAAAAATATAATAAAATAGACTGTTTATATATATATATATATATATATATATATATATATACTATAATTAGTTGTCTTGAAAATCCTTGAGAAAGGTAGCGCAAGAAGTCTGGAAACTCTTTTGCAATATATAGGAGTTTCAAGGTGAAATTGCGTAGAATCTTCAAAGTTCACAACCTTCTCCCCGAGGTTTTCCCACCATGTGGGTTTTTCTGGGAAAACATCGGATCTGGAGTTGGAAAAACTTTTCTTACTTCTTGAATTAACCAGAGACTAGCTTCTGACTAGAGTAGCTGTGGAGTTAATCACGGATTACAAGTCCGTCCCGCAGGAGCTGTGTGAAACTCAAACACCAATGCATTGATTACAATAAATTTATCTATCGAATTTTTTATGTTTTTTTTTATCAGTTTAATCAATAATTTTTTTAATTTATTTAACTAATTTCTTTATTAATAATTTACGTAGATCTAAAGACATATATAGTTATTAACTGGTTAAAATGTAATTGCGCCTTCAATGTTCGTGAGCATGGAAGCTGCAATGTTTCAATAGTAACACGGAATGTAAAAATTAAAAAAAATAAATAAATAAATAAAAAATAAAATGAAATAATAAAATGAATATACACATTTTTTTGTGTATTTTTCTTTATTTTATACGGACATCTGAATCTGGTTCTTATATATATATATGTGGAATAATGATTTTTTCCAAAGCAAGATTCTAACGAATGCAACTTTAGAAACACTACTCCATCTCAAACAGACAATACTGAAAACACTCTCCATCCTAACATTATTTATTCATTATGAGCTACGCAACTTTAGCGATAAGCTCATGATCAGAAAAATCTCTGTCTAGTCAAGAAAAAAAGAGAAAAAAAAAACAAAAAAAAAAAAACATAGAACAAAACGAAGACAAGAACATCCAGAACAATTTGATAATAATTTGAGTGACTTTTCACTGATGTGTACAAATATTCGCGCATACATATGGGTTATAATGTATGCCTATATATCATATCCATACAATACTCATACATAATTTTTAAGTATGTTCATACATCAAAAATGAAATCAAGTGAAAAAAAAAAGGAAAACAAAAGTAAAATATAAAACGAAGTGGTCACAATAAAAGATAAGAAAATGGCTAATATATAAACAAGTAATAAAAATGATTCTGTTGTCTCTGATTAACTAAAAAAAAAATAAAAAAAAATAAATAAATAAAAAATAATAATAATAATACAAGAAAAAAAAAAGAAAGGAGAAAGGAGGAAATGAAAAAGAAGAAAAAATATTATATATAGCTACATAGAAGAAAAGTAAATTCAGGTTATTTTAATGTGTTATATTTTGTTATAAATGTTGAGCGTCTTAAAATGTCTAAGTATTGTGTGGATGTATGGACTACCTTGAGTCAGTAAGTCGTGAAGGTCGTGAGGAATGTCTAAGTCACTTCTAAGTCTATAGTCTGTCAGTATGTGTCTAACAGTCAAAGTCTCATTACAACTTGCACAGGTTGGCCTCTTCTTGTTTTCCATTAAATAAGAATGGGTTAGATGGCAGTCGCCAATACGAAGCCTAGCCAAAATCACTTCTTCACGCCTGATGCGGTGTTCATTTTGCCAGGCTGTCGTAGTGTTTTTAATTACTCGTAATTTCGAGTCTGATCTCTGCCAGTCTAATTCCCATTCTTGGAGGACCTGTGCATGGTATGCTGTACATACGTCTGATGTTGTCAGTATGTTAATGTCTATAGTCTGTCTTTTTGTCGCCTGTTTCGCCGCTAAGTCTATACAGGTGCTTTTTGGTTTTTGGTCTTCATGTCCTGGTAGCCATAGCATCGTGATGAGTTTATTATGTTTTTGCAGAGTGTAGAGGTGTGAGAATATACTTGTAATGATTCGGTTTGTGTTGTAGATGTTTTCCAAGGAGAGTAAAGCACTCAAAGAATCCGTACATATCGTGATCCTAACATTAAACTCGCACAATTTAATTATACTCTTAGGTTGGATATGACCAAACAGTTTTCTGCCCTTAAACTACCAATCCAACCCAACATGGTATGTAGAATGTGTGGTGTCTACTGGAGCTGGTCTCTAGGCCAGGTAAGCTTTAGTCGGTGAACTTACCGTTGGAAACAGTATATCGAGCAGATAGATTAATAAACAGATATATATATATATATATATATATATATATATCAAAGTAGTGTTTTGGGTCTGGGGTAAACCCCCCCTCCCGGTGGGCCGATTTTGGTGGTTAACGAACTCGTTCGATCGTTTGCTATTTAAACGCTATATACCAAGTTTCGTGAAGAAAAAACAAAAACTCTGGCCGCTATCGTAATAACAAACATATATATATATATATATATATATATATATATATATATATATATATATATATATATATATATATATATATATATATATATCTGTTTATTAATCTATCTGCTCGATATACTGTTTCCAACGGTAAGTTCACCGACTAAAGCTTACCTGGCCTAGAGACCAGCTCCAGTAGACACCACACACTCTACATACCATGTTGGGTTGGATTGGTAGTTTAAGGGCAGAAAACTGTTTGGTCATATATATATATATATATATATATATATATATATATATATATATATATATATATACATAAGTATAAATATGGGATTCCTTTAACTGTAAAGTCTAGGTATTTCTTGTTTTATTTTTGAATTGTTCATATG
Organism: Gonocerus acuteangulatus; assembly: GCA_946811695.1. Classification (NCBI taxonomy): domain Eukaryota; kingdom Metazoa; phylum Arthropoda; class Insecta; order Hemiptera; family Coreidae; genus Gonocerus; species Gonocerus acuteangulatus. The sequence goes on along the minus strand of OX328125.1, from coordinate 111,499,498 downwards.
GGAATACTTTAAATGAATTGATTATTTGCAAA